>CM053788.1:49374451-49974451 GCA_028749045.1 Cupressus sempervirens | reverse complement strand
TACTTATTAAATAAAATAAACCACACAATTATCGTTTAGTACAGGAGAGTTATGTTCATATGTTAAGAGACAATTCATTTTCTATTATGAAAATCTGGGGATGCCAAATGCTCTCAAATCTGTTATATTCACTTTTGTTCTAATTTTATTACAGTTAATTTCAATGTAAATTAAGGTTATGCTTTTTCTAAAGAATGATATTGAATGGTCTGTCACAGGTATGTGCTTCATCACTTGGTGATATTTCTGCTAAGGCTCAATTAGATGAGAGAGCCATGATTGAAGAGGCCTCAAATTCTGTAGCCGCTGATATGCCAACCATTTGTCCAAGTGCTACTGAGGAACATGGTGAAGTAGAGAAACCAGAGTCTTCAGAAAAACCAAAGGAAATGAATGAACCACTTGAGGAACATGGATGCCAGTTAGGTAAGGTTGATTCTAGTGAAAAAGGACTTGAAAAAAGGTAAGGGTTGATTGGCTTTAGGAAGGAGATACAAATATAGTCTTTTTCTATAATTATGTGCAAACTTATAGTTAAAATAGGATTTATATATCTACGTTGGTTAATTTAGATGGAATTTATCTAATCTTTTCATATGTTTTGTCTCAAAAAAATCTACGTGGTACTATTTAGAAGATTCATCCCTACTAAGGATGAGGGGAATGATGCAGAGATGGGTAAGGGCTCTTTATCAACTATTAGGCAGTCTTTCCAAAAGATCAAATTGCAATCCAAACTGACAATGTTCCTTAGGGCTACTAATGGTTCACATATACAAATACAAGGACTCAACTTTACGAGGGTTCTACTATGGTTTCCAAGGTCATCAAGCACCTAACCCAACCCAAAAAGTTCACTCACCAAGTTAATGGTAAACTAACAATCAAATGCCATTAGCAAGAATAAAGCCGAGTTCTACAACCTTTTGACCATTATTAGAGCATGTGGAATTAGAGTTGTAAGCTTGTGAAATATTTGAAAGGTTTCTTTACTAGATGTGGAATGGGAGTTGCAAGCCTATGAAGTATTTGAAAGGTTTCTTCAGTAGATGTCATCTTGTGGGACACATGTTTGTATGAAGTATTTGAAAGGTTTCTTCACTATATGTCATCTTGTGGGACACACGATTGTTTTATTCTCATAAACTTAATCTATGCTTGTGCCAAATGGGAATTTAGATGAATGGATGTCCATTAAAGCTCATGCCAAATTTAGAAGTTTATAAAGGTGATGTAGGAGCATAAGTGGTTCTTGGCAATCTTGAATCAACCTAAAACATTTTCTTTGAGTTTGTTCCTTTTCATTCCAGTTCTATGTTCCTTTCAACATTATTTTGAATTGGCTACAAGTCTAGTTAAATTATACAAGCTACAAGGCCTAACAACAATTTCAAAACATATAAGCTACAAGTCTAGTTAAAATATACATTAGATTAAAAAATATACAATTTTCATACCCAAGCGCGTGGCTATAACTTGTGCAACAACCTTCTTGCTTAGCTGTAGAAGCTCTCCAACAATCAAATTATACAAGCTACAAGGCCTAACATCAATTTCAAAACATATAAGCTACAAGTCTAGTTAAAATATACATTAGATAAAAAAATATATACAATTTTCATACCGGCCGAGCGCGTGGCTATATCTCATGCAATGCCCTTTTTGCTTAGCTGTAGAAGCTCTCAAACAATCAAATTATACAAGCTACAAGGCCTAACAACAATTTCAAAACATATAAGCTACGTACAAGGCAAGACATATTACATGACATGGCAAAAGGAACAAAATTTACAAGCTTTAGCAAGACATATTAAACGACATCATAGTGCTAGAGAGATCACAATTATATGAGTCAAACATAGTCATGAAAAAGCACATAAATTAGTTATTATATGAAATTAAAAGATATATAGTTAGATACTGACATCCATAGGGCATATTGAAGAAATTAAATGGCCATATAGATTTCATATGGGATTTTGAAGATGTTAGTGTTCTAAGGCAAAGAATCCATTCATATAACCATAATGACTCTATTAAGGTTGATTCTAGTGAAAAAAGACTTGAAAATTTTGAAACTCACGTGCAACAAGATATAATAGAAGAGGTTGAGATGCACCTGGTAGAGAAGCAGGAATCTCCAACCATAGTTCAATCATCGATTGAGATCCTGTTTGATGCAGAGTAAAACGCTTTGGAAGAACCAACAAACTTTTGGCACCTTGGAACAACAAAGCAACTAAAATCACCACCCAGTCTTCTACAACCTCCACCAAGTTATACAAGGCTTGACTCACCTTACAAGGAGGACCTTAATGAGGTTTTCTACTGCTGCTTGAACTCACAAACCTAACACTTCATGAAATGTTGCAACTCTTCTTCTTCTCATTTATACAACCCAAGCATCACACACCAACCTTGGCACAAGGTGATCAAGCAACCCCAACCTTCCTAGCATAAATGGAAACCAAAACAAACATCAATACACCCAAATCAGGTCTTATGACAAACCTGCTGTTACCAGTCATAAGGTAATAGCAAATTGCAAAAACAAGGTCTAATACATGTGTCTTATTAGACCTAGGGCTTGCTCTTAAAAATGCCTGCTGCAATCTACTGCCTTCGGGCTTTTGACATTTGATAATACACTGCCCTAGTTTGCTCCATGCCAAATTGGAGAAAATTTCAGTGGTGGGAATTCAAACTAGGGCCATTGCTTTGGCCAAAACCCTTTTTTTGAGGGTTTCACAGGCAGCAAGGAAGAAAAATAGATATCTTGCAAATGAAAAATGATCTTTCCTTGAAACCAATGCCAAAACCTCTCAAAATGAAACCTCCAACTTTTCAATGCAAAACAACCACCGTACAACCTTCAGGAGTCCGTACAGTACAGAAAAAATAGTCAAAATGGCCTAGAAATAGTAGATTTTATTGATTTCAAAGAAAGTACATCGATTCTCATGCATCCAATTGATGTTTTGAGGCTTTATAGGCTTGTAAAATGTGGGCAGAACCACCCCATGGAAGTTGTAGCCATTGGGAGTGGTTTTCATTAGGAGTTATAACATTTTGCAAAAAGTTGCTAGTGCAACTTTTGCAATTTTGCAATTTTTTAATATTTTAACTACCCACCATTCTAAAAAGGTTCTAAACCTTCCAAATGCTTATTCTAAGACTTAGACCCCTAAAACAACCTAGAAAACAAGGAATACATCCAACTCCACCCTAGGACCAATTGATGCCCAGGTTCATATTGTTACCTGGGGTCTTGTGTTTGTTACAATGGTGGATGGCCTTGAGGATATTTATTAATCCTAGGCCTTATGACATTGCATAAAACATAAAACAAAAAAAACAAAACAATTGTTTAGGTGCTCTGCACCACTGTCTCGGAGTGATGATATTGTGAAGCAGCAAGAAGAAGGGTTGCTAATTGTGGAGCTGGTTGCTGGAGTTGATGCTTATGCTTATGCTTCTAAAGAACCTGAGTCTCAAGGGGTACATTCTAGTGTTGATGTTCAGAATGAAAAAAATGTGACATAACTTTTCTACTGAAGCCATTGAAGGTAGTCAGATCTTTGATACACCAGATATTGAAGAGGGAGAGATTCTTGTTGAATTAGATGATGTTGAGATTGCTTCAAGTAATCTGGATAGTTTCACAGGAGATATTGAGCTAGCATCTCATGATGAGGATAAGCATGAAATGCAAGGTGAAGGTTCTACACATCTGGAATTTGTCTTGCCCTTTGAAGAAATGATAGAAAAATAAATTAGACACCAAAATCAACGTTGGCTGAGCCATCTTCTTTAGTTTTATATATCCTCGTCTAAAATCAGAGAGTTTATTTGAGAAGCGAGATTAGTTCTTCTCTGTAGTCTATATTTTTAAAATATTTTAAATATATATTTTCAATCAAAAAACTATTTTCATTTATTTTTCTTTCATTTAATTATTTTCTATTGGATCAAGTCATCTATTTAATGAGAAATCATTAGGAAATTATAATGAGGGTTTTATCTATTTTTCTAAATATTCTATAATGTTTCTATTGGACCAAAATCAAGAACAATTCATCACAAAATTAAGAAGGGTTCTATCATTCTATATATTTTGTGTTATTTCCATTGGATCAAGTGGTCTAATCAAGGAGATGCCATCACAAAATCTCAAAGAGGGTTTTATCTTTCCTCTAAATGTTCTATGATGTCTCAATTAGATCAATGATCAAGGAGAGCTCATCAGAAAATCTCAAAGAAGTTTTACCAATTTTTCTAAATGGTGCAACATCTCTCTTGGATCAAGCATCAAAGAGAGGTTATCTCAAAATTCCAAAGAGGTTTATCAATTTCTCTATATGTTCTATGATGTCTCTATCAAATCAAGTGGTCTAATCAAGAAAATGTTCCATGTTCAACAATTTCTCCATTGGATCAAGTGGTCTAATCAAGGAAGTGTTCTATGTTCAATAATGTCTGCATTGGATCAAGTGGTCTGATCAAGGAGAGGTCATTGCAAAATTTTAAAGAAAGTCTTATCTATTTTTTTTATATGTTGTATTATGTCTCTATTGAATCAAGTGATCTGATCAAAGAAAGGTCGTCCGAACATTTCCAATAGAAACTTGTATATTTCTAAAAGTATTATATAATGTCTCTAATATCTATTGCAAAAGATTTGATTTATTTCTCTAACTCTTATATGTTCTTATTTATGAGGACTGGCCTTTAATTATGTTTTTCTAAATGTGATAAGTGAGCTTATCTCATGGAGGGTCTGAGCATCGTTCATTATACCCTCAAGTTAAAGAGGAAGAACTTCGGGGTCCTACGATTAGGATTTATTGTGAAGCCAACCCCAACTTTTTCATGGCTGCCCATGGCCAGCTTGCTGTCCTTTCTTTAGGAACCCCAAATGATCCCCACCAGGTAACTTCCTTTTGTAATCTTAAAATATTTTTAGGGAATGTATTATTAATTTACTTGAACTTGAATGTGGCTCTTTTTTAACATCAACATTTATTTCTCTTGGTAGCAATGGATCAAAGTGGATTCGTGGGGTCTTGGGTGAAGGGCAATGTGCAGTCATAAAATGAAGATCAAACCATTGATTTGAAATATGTCGAAGACAGAAAATAGTGATATTCAATGGAACAATGATATTCAATGTAACAGTGATATCAACAGTGCTTTGAGATAGTACACATCTCTTAGACAGTGAGATATCACCAACTTCCTCAACACTTTCTGCAAAATTACTATTAGTTACACATTTGACAAATTAATTCTTCATCATTCCATGAGGATTAGACTCTCTCATCCATGGAATGATCATTCTTTCATGTAGAAACTCAAAACTGGTTAGAAAAAGAAAGCAAATTCCTTAACCTTGTCAGCAAATAAATGAACCAAGGTAGTAATAATGGTTTCAAAACATTCACAGCGCTTGTATAGAGATCTACTAATGTCCTTAGAACATTGACATGTCATGGAATGTGAAATCAAACAATCATCAATAAGGAAAATGTAAAAATGGTTGTTTTGTGAATGATTATGCAATGATTTTGTGAACGATTATGCATGTTCATGTGTTCGATCCTTTCTTAAGATTAATGTAAGATATACCCTGTGAAATTTGTTGATGCAACTATGACTTTAAGCCTTGGAATAAGATGAACTTCTAAGGCAATTTATAACCTTCAGAGTGAGAGATATTGCTATTCTAAAATTGTAGCAAATAACTCTGACTTGATTGAAAACCAAAATGCATGTAAAATTCAAATAATATCAGTAGTCCAGCTACTATAGGTTTCAAACTTGAGGTCAAATTCTTCAATATTTTAAAATAGACATTATTCTTGTTCTATATGTAGACACCTAAATTTGATTACACTATTTTAGTAATCCTATTTAGTTATCTAAAAAGGCATTATTAATTAAATTTCTATTTAATTAATCCTTTGTCATCCCCTAGTTGATTAATTTAATTAATCATCTATAGTCCTAATTGATAAATCAAATAATCTATTATTTATCAATTAAATCCTATTCTTCTATCTAATTCCAAAAATCCCCATTTATTAAATAAGTCTATTTGATAAATGAAATCCTCAAATTCAAAAACCCCTAACCTATCTCTAATCCTCCATTTAGCCTAATCCACCCCATCCACCCATACTAACCAAGCTTAGCCACTAACTCACCCACCCTCATTAATGCCATCCACTTGCACATCTCTAACATCCCTAATCTAATCCTAAACCCAAGCCTAATCCACCCCCTAATGTTGTCACATTCCTTAAACAAGTTTAAGACTTTCCTAATCCAAACCAAAGGCTCCCCTCAAAAAAACCCAACCACTAAGTCATGAGTGCTCTTACAAAACATAAAGACTCTTACAAGCCCACTCATGACTCTTACACCCATCTTCCACACTCTTCCCTCTTCCACACTCATTCCTCTTACATCCCTCTTACATACTCAACCCCACTCATCATGACTTTAACCAACCCTTAACCCTACCCTCTCACACTCATCCTCCTTGTGACAAGTGTCACCTTCCCATTGGTGCTAAACAAGCACAATCCATGTGCTCCCCTTTGAGTGCATCTTAGCCCTCCTTAAGCCTTCATCCATCCTTGCATCTAAGCCCTCCATCCCTCTACCCCTTAGCCTATAAATTGAATCCCATCCCAAGCCATTTCATCAACAATCTTTGAGCTAAAGTTACCATGCTATTTTGAGAACCAAAGCCATCAACCATACCCTTATAATGCCAAATTGAGAGCTCACAAAGCTACCAATTTGCCATTACCCATCTCCATTGAAGCAGCTTTTGAGCATCTTGAGCATACATCCACAGCAAAAGGACACATCTACAGAATCAAGAAAGCATGGAGTGTTTTCTCTTGTGAGGTTTGCACTTCTTATTTTCTTTCTTAGTCTAAGCATATATGTGAATTTAGTTTTTGGTTTGTGAATGTTTACTTCATTTGTTAATGTTCTTTGCATGCTGATTCTGGTTCTACATTTTGGCACGCCCGGTGGGACCCCACTATGGGTCATTTAATCATCTATTTTCATCTATATGTCATTTTTCTAACCATCTAATGTTTGCTGTTGTTTGAGTGTGTTGTGAGGGTGTTTTGCTTGTTTTTGCAGGATAAAGAACGCACTTAGGAAGAAGAAATACCATCTAAAAAAAAAAAAAAATTCACATTTTTAGCTTTTTTTGGCGCAGTTTTGGTGTCTGCAACCTGTTCTGTCTGCGAAAATTGACTTTTGCGAAAATCCGCATCTGCGAAAATCGACATCTGCAAAAATCCGCGTCTGCGCAAATCGACATCTGCGAAAATTCGCGTCTGCGAAAATCGACGTCTGCCAAAATCTGCGTCTGCGAAAATCGACATCTCTGTTTTGTCCTCTTCATATTTTGGCGCCTCTGTAGTTCAGCATCTTTGTATTTTGGCAGACTATTCTCTGCTTGCTTATGTCCCATTTCTGCCATATTATTTCTGCACTTTGTAGCTTAAAAAAAAAAAAAAAAAAAGTTAAAATTTTTTTTCCCATAGTTAAGCTCTCATTTTTTAAGATTTTGGCTAGCTAACTAAATTGCTTTTTTTTGTCTCATTGCAGGTTGGAGCACATATGGAACCACTAACCATGTTTCTTGCAGGTTTTCATGTTGCTAAAAAATGAACTTGAATGTTTAACCATTTGTCTTTGAATGCATGTTGCTAAAAAAAAAATGAACTTGAATGGTTAAACACATTTTTCATTGAATGAATGTTGCTCAAAAACACACTCTTGAATGTCATGGATTAAAATCAACTTTCTTTGGAATGCATGCTTAAAACAAAAAAATCCAATCTTGAATGCCAAGGATCAATTAACCATTACAAATCTCTTTTTCACATGCAATCTAGGTAAAGTTGGATTTTTGGACATTTAAGAAACTTTGTTAAGTTAAAATACAAATTTACAAAAATCAATTTGAGTAGTTCCTTGGACTCACCTCTTTTCTAATCACCCATCAAATATTAACCATTGGTTGCAATCTCAGCGCCATCTATGGGGATGGGTCTACTTGAAAAAGGTGTTAAATGTTCCACAATCTAACTCACTCACTTGGTCTTTGAACATTTGCTTTAACTTTATCAAAATTCTTAAATGGTCAAAACTCTAGATTAAATCAATCACACTTCAAGTTTGGGCACTAAAATTGAACAACAACTGACGTGGAGAGCCTCCGGGCGCGCGCTTGAAATCGAATCTAACACACTTTTGTTTTGGGCTTAAAACAAACTCACACTCAATCTTGAATGCCTTAAATAAAATTAATCGATACTTGACGTGGAGGGCCTCCGGGCGCGCGAGTTTGCTTTTGTTGACCCTAACTCTTCTTATTGTGTGCATTCTTCGATCGATTTACTTTTGTTGGCACTTCAAGTTGGAATTGAACATTGTCTCTTAAACATGAGTGCTTGCAAAGTCTAGATTAGCACACATAAGAGTCAGTTGGTAAAAGAACAAGCGTGTTTTTTAGCCCAAGGTCATCCGAGTCTTCTCTCCCCTTGTCGTCTTTCGAGGCCATCTTGGGTGCATAAGATTAGGATCCGAAACCTTGTTTCTTTTTTAGGAGGCCTGCTTGGGGATTTCATCACCCCTTGGACGACCTCAACTCCAGCGTTCCGGCGGAGTATAAGAATCGGGAGGTGAATCGAAAGACACCTCTCTTGGGATCAAGATTTTGTCATTCGGGCTAAGCCTCAAGGAACTTTATACCCTTGAGAAGTGAAAGAGGAGAAGTGGGTTACCGCTCCTCTCAGCTGTGTGACATCCTTTTGGTCTCATCTACGGATTTGGGCCTCACGTACCTTGCGTATATCGAGGACTCCCTAGCTAAACCAATTGTCTGCCTTGCAGAAAACCATCTAGGATGTTAATGTGTTTGGAGTGACTGATCGAAACATTTGTAGAACATACACACTCCTTGGCGCAAGTACCACATTCTGAGAACCACAAACTTCTATCTGGGTGTTCCTATCTATTGCTTGTTTTTATTTTACTTGTTGAATGAATGTTTGCCAAACTTGGTCAATCCTAGCTTAGGGCACACTTAGCGTAGTCACTGCCTATTTTGGAAGTTGAACAAGTTGAAGCAAAACAACTGAGATTTTTCCCAAAGCCAAGCAGATTCAGGAATTTATGTCGGAACAACCTAAACCCAAACAGAAGTTTCACAAGGTCAAACTCAAGCCATCTCTAGCATACCAAGAACTTTCAGCCAAGAGAAAAGCAATAACACCAAGCCCACGAATTTCCAAACTCCACAAAGCAGAGGACAAAGCTACCGACGAAGCACTTCAAGAGGCCTGGTTAGAGCGCACCATCAAATTTAGCCAATATCTAGGAGTTAATCCTGCTTATGCCTTACCAACTAGGCATGATTTCTATGATTAGACACCCTTGTTTCTCCACATCTTCTTGGATAAGCTTCACTCTAGAGTCATCTTTGTAGAAAAGCCAGCCATCTTAGGTTATCCCCTTAAGCATTATTAGCTCATCCATCTCATTTAGAATCATACCATCTACCAGTAATCGAAATTCTGCATATCTAAGCTTTCAAAATTGTTGTCACCTTGCTAAAAGTTTGCCATTCCTAAAATCTTTCAAATCCACCAATCTCACCAAGGTTATCCCTTTGACATAGCTTTGTCTAGGGTAATCTAGCTTTGTCACTTGTTATCCCTCATCACCTTGAGCTAAAGGTTGGGATTCACAAGTGGTCAATCTCTTGTTCTTCCTAAAGGATCATCAGTCTATCCTTAAGTTGACACAATCACCACCAAGCTTCCACATAGGAAAGCAGACCTTTTGTACTTTGACAACATATCTTTGAAGTTAGAATCCCCAACCCAATCCTCCTTAGGTTTTGTCATATAGCTTTGCCTCAACCTAGGAAATCATTTGCATAGAAAAGCCTTCCCCCTTTTGCATCCATCAGCATTATTGCATCTCATCCCTAGGAGCATTTTTCATGCCACCCGTCACTCGCTTAGCCAAGAAGAAAGAAACAATGGAGCCCTATCATTTAGAACGAACAGCCTCACCCCCCTTGAGCACTCAGCCATCCTTCAGCCTAGAGCCAGCTATGCCATCACCTACTGACATTGAAGCTTTCATGAACCAACCAGGAAATGCAGTATTGGTAAACGCCATTATAGACAAAAACAAAGAGACAATCATGGCTAATTTTCGAAGGGACAATGTAGGAACCTTTGACTTTGGAAGACCCCCTCCATTATCAGATCCATCTCACCCATTGTTTGGGCAGCTGCCACCACCCATAGGCTCTTATGATCCAAATTATCCTCAATTTATTCCAAAAGAAGAGCCTCTAGCCAATCCATATGATCCAACAGACCCAAACATACCATCATCCACCCAAGTTGAAATCTCCATGCCGCAAGCCAACCCAGCCACCACCACTTCATCCTTGGTTCATACCTCTCTGCTCCAAACCCCCTTTACCCAAAACACCTCACCGTTCACCCCCTTCACTATTGCTGCTACTCCCGAACCTAGCCTTCCCAATCCACCCATCTCCCAAATCAGTGCTAGCATCTTTGGCCAACCTCAGAAATATACAACAGGGATGCCACCCATGGGGCCAAGTAATCAACCTTTCATCGCCCCCAGCTTGTTCACCACAGCCCAAAGCACAATCCCATCATTTCCATTAGGTCTTGGGAGCTCAATACCACCAACCACAAATCCACAGGCTACTACCTTCACTCCACAAAGCTATCAAATCCCACAAGCTACTGCCAATCTTCTACCAAGCCCCCAAGTGACCCTAGCTCCCACCACCACTCTACCAAGCTTCCAAATCCAGCCACAAAGCTATCAAACCCCATCAGTTCCATTCCCAAGCTTTCAATTCCCACCACCTCCACCACCAACTAATCCATTACCTCCACTTACCAACTACTTTTCAATGCCACTTCTAGGAGGTAATCCACCACCCCAGCCAACCACCAATTATTTGCAGATGCCATCCCAAATGGGGGCACAACCCACATATATTGGTCAAACCCCACAAGCCCTCCGATCCTTTCCCCAAGCCTCACAACCATCTTATACCTTACCTCCACAAAGCAATCCATTTAACCCACAGCTAGCTTATGTTCCTCAATCCTAACCTCAAATCCCATATCAACAGCAAGCCTCGCAGCACATGCAGCAATATGCGCCACCTCCCCCTCAACAACCCGTCATCCACCATGCAGCTGCCCAAACAATGTACAATCCCTATCAGCAAATCCCTCACAGCCATCCATATTCAGTGGCCCCATCCAGCACATACCTACCTCAAGGTACTCCTACATTGGGGGCACCCCAACCATCACCTATCAATTCAGAGTGGGAGCAAATGAAGACAGCTCTGAAAGCCATCCAAGAGGGGAATGATCCAAAGACATTCAAGTTTGAGAATGTGTGTCCTTACCCATTTGACAGAGCCATTACCACGATACCATTTCCCAAACACTTTGAGGTACCTAAATTTGACAAGTTCAGAGGAAAAGGAGACCCTGTCACACATATCAAAGAATTTTACATGCATTGCCAGGACGTGGCATACAATGATGTCTTCCTCTTGCGCCTTTTTCCCAAAAGCTTGGCTGGACCAGCTCTTGAATGGTTTTATAGAATCCCCTATGGCACAATTAAAAACTTTGCTGAATTATCCGAGGCATTTGTAGCCCAATATGCCCATCTTGTTGAAACAGAGCTATCAATAGTTGATCTTGTCCACACCAAGCAAAAAGGTGGAGAAAGCCTTGCCGAATACCTGCAAAGATGGCAAACCCTTACCACCCGCATATCCTGCACCTTGCCAGAACGCCATGTGGTGAAAATGTTTATTGATAATGCACATCCCAGCTTGGCTCACCACATGACCATGAACTGTTTGCAGACCTATAAGGATATCAAAGAGAAAGGAATGATCCTTGAGCAAGGACTCATCAAAGATGGTGTGGTAAAGATTTACAAAGAGGCCAACCAAAATCAATCACATTCCAATGACAAGTCTAGGTATTGGAACAAAAACAAGCATGTTGCAACAGATGGGGTTACTGACACCAGACATGTGAATATCATTGGTCCTTCTCGAAACCAGTCTAACCCACCATATCAAACAAACAACCAACAAGCTACCAATTACCAACAACGAAATAACCAAAGCTATCAAAACCACAATACAAGACCCAACTTTCAAGGGTCTAACAATCAAGCTAATGCCATCAATGTAGCTGCAGGGCAAAAGCCCAGATTCCAACCTGCACCTAGAAACTATACACCCCTTGGTGAGCCATTGGATGTTATTTTTGAGAAATTGGCTAAGGAAAACCTTATCAAATTTCCTCCTACCCAGCAAATTGATCCAAGCCAATCCAAAGCTGCATGGTACAAGGACAATGAGTATTGCAAGTTCCATAGGGTAAATGGTCACACCACCCTCAGATGCATGAAACTGAAAGACTATGTGCAAGACCTCATTGATCAGAAGGAAATCACTGTTGGTGCCCAAAAATCTCCCAATGCAGGCTTACAAATTTATCAAAATGCTTTTCCTCCACACAACAACCAAAATCTTGGAAAAGCACCTATCCAAAACAACACCAACAACCGCCAGCCAAACCAACACCATGGGAAGAACAATGACCACACTTCATCCTATATAGACTATGGTAGCCTTATAGGTTGTATATCTGAGAAAGAGCCTTCAGTCAATGTTATCAATATCCGAGGACCAGACAATGAGTGTGCGGTCACCACTCGAAGAGCGCGATTTAACATCGCAGGCCCACCAGTTTCATCAACACCATCAGCTCCATCAAAAAGCCGGTACAATATCTTGGAACACCTTGGGAACATGCCAGCCCAAATATCCATTTTAGACCTTCTCCGCACTAGTCCTGTGTACAAAGACATCCTTGACAGTGCTCTCATAGAATCCCGTGTCCCTTCTGATATCAATGCTACTGATTTTCGTAATCTTGTTGGACACCTTTCATCCTCATGTGCCCTATCTTTCAAACCCACTGACATACCCGCGGTTGAGCCAGATCACACCCTTCCGCTTCGCATAGCCATCATGGTATCCAATTTTGCCGTGAAAATAGTAATGATAGATAATGGATCAGCCTTGAACATTTGCACCCTAAAATTCATAAAACAAGCTGGGTATACTGAGACAGATATGATCAGTGAGGTTATCACCATCAAAGCTTATGACAACTTGGAAAGGACCACAGAAGGGACTATTTTGCTACCAATCAAGGTTGGGCCAGTCATTCAAGAGACAGTTTGCCATGTTGTTGATCTAAACCTACCATTTAACATCCTCCTCGGTCGCCCATGGATTCATGCTATGAAGGCCGTTCCATCCACCTACCATCAGTGCATCAAATTTCCGCATCAAGGCACTGAGGTAACCATCCATGCCGATCCAGAACCCTTTGCTTACTGCAATGCGATTGAAGCTTCATATACAAACCATTGCCCTGGAATAGACATCGGCACAACCATCGCCAGCTCATCCCACACTTGTAATGATGCAGAAACCATCCTTGCCTCCACCCTATCTACTGTAAAGATCAACAACAAAGGATGTGGAGAATATAGTCTATCAGATGCATTTGCTGTCGGAGCAATCCCACTTGATCCACATACCCATGGACGGCCAACATATCACAAAGATAAGGAGATTCCACCTCCTCGATACAAACATTTTGGCCCAACCACCTTTGTGTCCTCAAAAACCCCTCTTCATGAGGAGCTCACTCCAGATATCAACAATTGGCTACATAAGGATGCACCTCCAAGAAATCAAGCACGCCTTGATCACTTCAGCCAAAAGTATCCCCAACAACATAAGCTCGTCACTGAAAAATGGAACTATCAAGGAGGTGGACTAGGACCAGAAGAAAGGGGCATGCAATGTCCCATCGAAGCACATGATTGGGAAATAAAGTCAGGTCTTGGCTTTGGCATACCCACAACTGGGGGCACCAACGAGAATGGTCACGCTTTTTCGAACATCCACCGTGACCTTGTTGAAATCGAAGACATTCCTGAGGAAGTTGAAAAGAGAGCCTACGACGATATCCCAGACCAAATCTTCCTAGGAGACTCTGTTCTCTGAGAACTATCCATCCATCTCATTGACCTACCACTTGCTCATCCACAACTCATAGATTGGGACCAACCAAGTGTCATACATATTGATGAGTTCGCATCAGAGGAAGCGCTTCTAAGATTCATGGGAGCTGAAACTCCTCATAAGAAGACAAAGCCAGATTCTGCCTACATCTACAAGCTAGATCCCAAGGGGTATTTTGGAGAAAATCCCCAACCTAGTTTTGATACACCCAAAACTGGAACTAAGGTAAATCTGGGACTAGCTAAGGCAGCGAAGAGAACCCCTCAGCAAGAAAATCCAGAGCCACAAGCAAAACATGAGGATTTAGTATTGCCTCCTCAAGATAATCGACCAGAGGTGTCTTCTATTCTAATAGAGGATACTAGAGAAGTCAACATTGGTTCTTCAGAGATCCCTAGAATTGTTCACATTGCTGCATCCCTATCACAAGACCAAGCTGACCTCCTCTTTGAGGTTTTACGAGAGAACATTGGCCGATTTGCATGGTCATATCAGGACATGCCAGGACTTGATCCAAAGCTTGTAGTTCATCATCTTGCAGTCGATCCAAAGATCAAGCCCATCCGACAAAAGCTTAGAAAAATGCACCCCAAGGTGGCATTACTAGTCAAAGTTGAACTAGAAAGAATGTTAGCTGCTAAGGTTATCCGGCCTATTGACTACTCAGAATGGATCTCCAACATGGTCCCTGTCACTAAGCCTTCCGGTGACATCAGAATCTGCACTGATTTTAGAGATCTTAACAAAGCTTGTCCAAAGGATGATTTTCCCTTGCCCAACATAGATATGATTGTAGATCTTACAGCTGGACATGAAATCCTGTCCCTTATGGATGGATTTTCTGGGTATAATCAGATCAAGATTGCAGAAGAGGATCAGCATAAGACAGCATTCACTACCCCTTGGGGAACCTTTTGCTACACCATGATGCCTTTTGGCCTAAAGAATGCTGGGGCTACCTATCAAAGAGCTATGACAGGCATTTTCCATGATCTTATCCATAGCATTTTGGAGGAAGATGTGGACGATATCCTAGTCAAATCTCACACCTTCATGGATCATCTTGCTGACCTGGAGAAAGTCTTTGATAGGTTGGCCCAATATCATCTCATGCTAAATCCCAAGAAGTGTGTCTTTGGGGTCACATCTGGCAAGCTTCTAGGCTTCATAGTTTCTAAACGAGGTATAGAGATCGACCCCAAAAAGGTCAAGGCTATCTTAAACATGCCTCCTCCCCAGACACTGCGACAGCTTCGCTCTCTTCAGGGAAAACTTCAATCTGTCCGGCGCTTCATCTCCCAACTTGCAGATAAGTGTACACCGTTTTCACACTTGCTAAAGAAGAATGAGAACTTCAAGTGGGATCTTTTATGTCAGCGCAGCTTCGATCAGCTCAAGCAGTATCTCACCAATCCCCCTATCTTGGTTCCACCAGTTCCTGGTCGTCCCTTGATCTTGTATATATCAGCAACACCTACTGCTCTAGGGGCACTTCTAGCACAACATGATGATTATAGCAGAGAGAGAGCCATCTACTATATCAGTAGAACCCTAGTTGGTTATGAAATCAATTACACTCCTATGGAAAAAGCTTGTTTGGCAGTTGTTTTCTCAACTCAAAAGCTTCGCCACTACATGCTAAGTCATACCATCCAACTAGTCTCCAAGATTGACCCCCTCAAGTATATGCTCTCCAGAACAGCACTTACAGGCCGTTTGGCCAAATGGGTTATGCTACTAAGTGAGTTTGACATCCAGTATGTGGACAGAAAGGCAATCAAAGGGCAAGCTATAGCAGATCACCTAGCTGATGCACCTCTAGTAGATGCATATCCTTTGCTCACAGAATTTCCAGATGAGCATATCTGCCTAATTGAAGAACAGCCCTCATGGAAGCTTTATTTTGATGGCTCATACACCTCTCATGGTTCAGGGGCAGGAATATTATTAGTTACACCTGAAGGAGATTACATTCCAAAAGCCTTCAAGCTACAATTCCCTAGCACTAACAATATAGCAGAATATGAAGCTCTTGTAGCAGGATTAAAGATAGCTGCAGAATGGAATATCACCGAGTTACAAGTCTTTGGTGATTCCCAACTCATCATCAAACAAGTCTTAAATGAATATCAAACCAAAGATGAAAAGCTATTACCCTACAAAGAGCTAGTTGATCAGCTGACCCAACATTTTACAAAGCTTCAGTTTACACAAGTGCCTCGAATGCAGAACAAGGCAGCAGATGCCATGGCCACTATCGGCTCGCTCTTGGAAATTCCCCAAGAAGCTACACAGTATGAGTTTTTAGTTGAGCAGCTCCTCACACCTGCCTATGCGAATGAGGATTCAAACCGTGTTTGTATCTTGGTTGGTCCCCAATCCCCTTGGTACCATGAAATTCACGCTTACCTTAACGATGGTATCATATCCCCTCACCTCACACGTACCCAACGCTAGAACCTCATCCGAAAATCATCCCGCTATGTTATCATAGCCAATACCCTATATCGTCGGGGTTATCACGATACTCTCTCTCGATGTTTAGATGAAAATGAGGCCGCGATGGCATTAAAAGAAGTACATTCCGGACTTTGCGGTGCCCACACGAGTGGTATTGTCCTAGCACGACAAATCCTTAGAGCAGGCTACTATTGGCCTACCATTGAAGAAGACTCTTGTGACTTTGTCAGAAAGTGTCTCCCATGTCAGCAGCATGCAAATCTTGTGCACGCGCCAGCACAGGATCTACAACCTATTGCACCACCTTGGCCTTTCGCTTGTTGGGGCCTTGATCTAGTTGGAACTATCACCCCTCTCTCATCTGATGGACATAAATGGATAATAACAGCTACAGACTATTTCACTAAGTGGGTGGAAGCAGTCCCCCTAGTCTCAGCTACAGGAGTTCAAGTCTCCAAGTTCATCTTGTACCACATTGTTTGCCGCTTCGGCATCCCATCCACCATCTTCACTGACCACGGAGGTAACTTTGAAAATCTCAACATGGAAGAATTATGCACTTCCCTCCGCATCCATCACCGCTTTTCTAGCCCATATTTCCCACAAGGTAACGGCCAGGCAGAGGCAACTAATAAAACCCTCCTCAAAATCCTAAAGAAAGTTGTCAATGGTTCCGGCCGTGATTGGCACCTTCAAATAAACCCGGCTCTATGGGCCTATCGAACTTCCTTCCGTACATCCACAGGCACAACTCCATACTCCCTAGTCTATGGTGCCGAAGTGGTATTACCTATAGAAGTTGAACTTCCCTCACTACGCATATCTTTGCGAGGGAAAATCTCAGATGAAGAATACAGAGTAGCTCGACTCACCCAGCTAGATCTCTTAGACGAGAAGAGACAACAAGCCTATGACCATCTCACAGTCTATCAAACTCGTCTCAAAAGGAATTTCAACAAGAAGGTGCTCCCACGACACTTTCAGCCAGGTGACATGGTCCTCAAAGAAAATATGAAAGTCCAAGCAGATCGAGAAAAGAAAGGCAAGTTTGAACCTACATGGCTTGGTCCCTATGTGGTTACTGCCTCCTTTGGCTCCGGAGCCTATCAATTATCTACACCAGAAGGAGAACTCTTGAATGATCCCACTAACATCATTCATCTCAAGAAGTTCTATGCTTTAAGATCCTTGGTATACCCAGCTTTTGCAAAAAATACAAAAAAAAAAATAGTAAAGAGAAATAAGCGTCCAATGGTAAAAACTTGGCAATTCAAGCGCCTTGGATAGGTACCTTGGTGAAAACCTGGTAATTCAGGTGCCCTGTGTGCTAAAGACTAATCCATTATCTATCACTATCTTATCCCTCATCCATCCACCCACCATCCCATAAAACACCTGCTTGTTCCCTTGGTGTTCCAATCAAATATCCAAAATCTGATGGAGCTTGTCAATACCTCCTGTACAACTTGTAAATCTTGTACCAAAGCATGTATTATACCTTGTAAATCTTGTACCATACCTTGTATATATTCGAATCTTGTCCAAAGCTTGTACCATATTCCAGCTTGTAAATAATCTTGTATCCTAGCCTGTATCCTATCACATGCACACACAGAATCCCATTTTCCTTAAGCTTTTCACAAACCATCTACCTATCCACCTATCAACTATTATAGACATCCCATCCTTCACAAAAATTTCCATCTCACAGAAAAACCAAAACATGAACGAACTTGTACATTTGTAACATATCTTGGTCTGTTAGCTTATACATCCTCTTTAGCTTAGTATCATATTATCTATCCGGCTTTCATGTTAGTTCATCCTTGGTCAACATCTTGCACACATCACACACCTTGGTTAGATATTCCAATGCATCCTTTAGCTAGATCTCCTATCACCAAAGTGTTATCCTTCTTAGTTCAGCTTGCCAGACGCATCACTCATCCAGATCCATCAGCTTAGGTGCTCTCTGATAGATTTTTGCAGGATATAGTTTTCCTCATGTTTGATCTTGGTCCGTTAGTACCTCGTCCTACCCATCTTGTTGGCAAACAGTTCTCTTTTGGATTTTCACTTTCTTTTGATTTGGGATCTTCCCTTTTGGGTCTTGAAATATCTTTTCCAAGCAATCTCCTTGTTCCCTCCTCAAGGTTGCCATGATCTTCCATATCATGGTATGCTGCGAATGGGGCAATTAGAGCGTAAGGTCTTGATCAGGTCTTTTGCTTGTTTTCTTTTTCTGCTTGTGGGTTACCTAGTGTCGTTTCCACGCTGCTTCCTCTGGGATTCATGTGTGATACTGGGGCAATCCTTGTGTGTTTGTTTTGAGTCAGTTCGTCAGTCCTCTGGACGGTTGGTGAAAAGGCCTTGATGTTCTTGGTAACCTTGGCAATTAACTAATTGTTGAAATTCTTTAGAATAATTGAGAAGGGGGTGAATCAACTATCCAAGGTCTAGATGTACAAGTAAAACTTTTCACAGCTTAATGAATTGATATCCATAAAACATATTCATGCATGCATCCATTAGATCATATAATCACTTAAACTTGTAGGTTACTTTCAAATCAACTTTGCAAAAATGTAAGCATGAAACATAATAGATCCCATAACATACTTGACACAATGATTTTACGTGGAAACCCAATTTGGGAAAAACCACCAGTAACATGATACTCATTCTCACTCTTCTGAAGTGATGCCCTGTGAAAGACCAACCCTATTAAAGGTTACAATACACACTATTAAATGTGACCTGGCTAGAGGATTTCAATCATCCAGTTAGGAGTGAGCCTTGTTATAGGACTTTAAATCATTCACTTAGAATGTCACTTGTTAAAGGATTTATAAATAGCTATTAAGTCAACCTTAATCCAAAGGATTTATCCTAGAGTGGTACAATGATTTGAAAGTAATAGTAAGGCTTGATCTGATAACAATTTGTAACACACTTGCAGATTATAGATCTTTTTTTCAGTCCTCCATTCTGCTTGGCTTCAAAAAACTTTAGCTTTGATAGCTTGTTCACCCTTCAAGCATTCATACTCTTAAGACTTCTTGCTTTTCTTTCCAATAGTAGTCTCTCCTATTTAGTCTTTGATGAAGCAATACCTTAGACCTCTTATCTAACTAGGTTCTCCAACATTGATCAACCTTGCTTCTGACCATCCATTTCTATAAATAGAAAATTAAGATTTTTTTTGTTCATCCTCTATCATCCATTTTAGGGTTATGTAGGATTCAATGAATCTACCCACCTTTTTATTTTAGTCCCTTTTAGAAATTTCTCCTTCAATCCTCTTTGAATTCGCCTCAAAATGGCTTACCATGAGTTTTGTGCCACTAATTCATCATAGTTATCTTCTACATGCTTCACAAAATTCAAGAAAGTTAAATAGTCATCTGAGATTCATCAAATTCATGATTTAACTTGAATATTGATACTTGGCATTAATATGTTGTCACTCAGCTTCCATACTATTTTTTCTCTCATCTTCAACTAGATCACTTGGCAAACACTAAAGTTTACTGGTGCTCAACATCAACTAAACCAGGGATTTTTTCAGTGGCAATTAGTCACCAATTGGCGAATATGTCCCGATCGGGCTATGGAAATTGGCGAAAAAAATACCGTATACTAGTTGACTGGTTCGCCCAGATTTTATAAAATACTCATATAGTGGTTGAAACGTTTGCCACTATTATTATGTAATTTCAATTTGGTAGTTGTGTTCTTCACCCATATTTCTCTTTAATGTTTACTCTTATTCGCCATGGAATTAATAGAGTGTCTCTTTCGATGATCATCATTCACCAAATTCCCATTTTCCTATGTGAAATTTTTATTTGTCCTAGGACCCAATTCGCCATGCATCACACACAATGGGGTCCCAAATTCTCGCCCTATTCACCTACTCGATTACTTGAAATTACACGGGCTTCGCCAAATATTAGTTCTTATCATATGTAACGGTCGGCCCATTCGCCAAAATGAAAATGATTTATTTGTAGTTGTCTATTTAAGACATTAGTTTCATTATTGAAACATGCCGAAAGAAGGAGCCTTCTTCATAGTATTGCGATCAGTAGAGAACCATAACGACTACGACTATGAGTCCATAGTATTTTATTGCAGCCTTAATTTGATGGAGATGTCATAGTCAAATTTAAATAGGAAGAGGAGTAGGACTAATGTAGGTGGAGATTTCCAAGAGAGGCCAATGAAATGCAAAAATATATCTTCATACTTTGGCGGGGGTAGACACAACAGTGTTGGTCAAAGTAAGGAAGGTACATCATCAGAGGAGCCTGTACAATCTCAACCTACATAGGAGTCCATTCAACAAATTGAGGAGCCTAATAAATCTGGTGACGGAGTTGCAGAACCTGATATCTCTAATGAAGATGACCTTGAAGAAGAATATCTAGTAAATAACCAGTACCAGGATGAATCAATCGACTTCGGTGATGATGATGGTGCAATTAACAGTAACAATGACACTAAAGTGACAGGAAAATTGAAAGAAAAAATTGATTGTCAGTGGGAGATGGCCAGGAGATTTAAATTTGATTGGGTAGAAAAGTATCCATTCATTGAGCCCATGGACAATCCAATTATAGGTGAGCCACCAGTAGAATGCAGATGTGCAATTTGTAGTTGGAAGTATAAAAAGGAAAAGTGGTTGCAGCTTAAACTAGACACCATAGAGAAACATGTTGGTAAGATTTACGAAACCTCAATTATAGATGGTAAGGAAATAAAAGTGGTAAGATATAAAACAAAGGAGCAATGTCAACATAAAAGGAATGCTGAAGAATATTATATGTTTCAGAAATTTTAGACGAAGCCTGGTGAAGTTCAAGGTTCTATTAATGCTATTTTTGCAAAAGCAAGTGAAGTAGAAGAACGTGGAAAAGTTGTTCAATTAAGTAATGTTTTCTATATTTTGAGCAGAGTGCGTCCAATGACAGACTATCCAGAAATGAGTGGTTTTTTACACTTTCTGAAAGTTCCTAACTATCCTGTCAGTCATTAGTCGATAAACAGTGGATGGGAATGGGCAAGTTGTATTGCGTAGGTTGAAATAGAGGATGTACAAAGAAAAATAAAAGAGTCAAGCTTTATTGCATTGTCCTTAGATGAAGTTACAACAATAGATAATATGTCATGGGTATGCATGCATGTTTATACTATACAGAATAATGTCCGCCAACCACATCTACTATCTGTTGCTAAATTGAGAGACAATGCGACAATAGAAACTTTATTTCAGTTAGTAAAGAGAAATTTAATTGAATATGGAGCTATGGATGAATTGACAATAGCGAAGAAGTTGGTCTGTGTTGGAGTAGATGGAGCTTCAGTAATGCAAGGTCAAAGGAATGGTCTTTGCACAAAGATGCAGGCTTCTTGTTCACCATATGTTGTTGCCATTCACTGTATGACCCATAGGATGAATCTTGCTTTTAGAGTTGTGAAGAAGTTTCCTTCAGTAAACAAGGTTGAAGATTTAGTAAGAGAGTTGTATGCATATTTTTGTCGAAGTCCCAAGAGTTTTAGGGAATTTCAACACTTTGCTGATGGAATTACCGATGGAAACAAGCTTCTAAAAGATGTTGATACCAGATGGATCTTTTGGATGGACCAGTGCATCGAGTATTTTTCGAATATCAATCTTTGATTGGACTGATGTATGAAAATTAGGACAATGCAGAAAATCAGAGATGTGGCGACCTGCTTCGGAGGTTAAGAAATATAGAGACACTTTTGACTTTGGCATCTCTTCTTCCCATGCTAGAAGAAATGAGGTTAATTATGAAAAAAGTCTAGCAAAGAGCCATGTATATAGAAGAATATGCTCAGTTGCGTAAAATGTCATGCCGAGCCCTCGATAGTCTCTATCGTACTGACCTAAATTTATCCAATGATAGATTTAATCACTGGCATAAACTAATAGATTTGGATGATCCTGATAATTATTTAAAGATCGTTGAAAATGGAGATTTATGTGTTTGTGTAAGGGGATTTCAGATACCAATGTACTACAGTGCCCCAAAGAAGTGAGCTACAAGAGTTACAAGGGAAGAGTTTACCAGGATCATCGAGTCTATAGCATCTACTACAAGGGACATAGCCTATAGAGTTTCCTCTAAAATAATATCATGATTCCCATATGATCAACTGCTTGAGGCCATGGCAATTGTGTTTCCTCAATATTGGTCCTTCAACAATAAGGAAGATTATCGTAGAAGGCTGTTGATTTTGATAAAGGAATTTTGCAAACCTATAGAATTCAATGGAGTGACTATCAACAGAATATTAGATGAGGGTCTTCTTAGACAACAATCAGGCACCTTTACAAGGACCATGAAGCATCAATATCAATTAATGCGTAACCCACATGAAGAGGGCTCAGCAACAAAGCTTTGGACATAACTAAAACAGAGCACATTGTTGCATGAAGAAATTTTAGAGTACTTCAAGCTTGCTGATCTATGTCAAACCATGATATTGGGTTTAGTGGAGGATGAGAAATTTTTCAGTGCTTTGGGCTTCCTAAAATCAAAGCTAAGAAACAAACTAGACAAGAATTTGGAATCATGCTTGAGGGTATACACATCTAGGTATAATGTCAATACTTTTCCTTTTCAAAAAGCAATGGAAATTTGGAAGAAAAGATGCAAAAGAAGAAGGGTGGGACTGGGCAACACCATTAACCAATCTCCTACAGCGACTCTGAGTGGGACAAGTACAGTTGGCAGTGGCATTGGCCATGGGATTGGGATTCTGAGTCATAGAAGCAGAGGTCAGAGTGAACTTGAAGTTGAAGAAGACACAAATGAAAATGAAGAGAACAATGAAGCAACTAGACTACCAGAATTGGATGATGATGACGACATAGAGATGAATTGGAAAATTTAGGAAATTTCTGCTAAATTAGCAGTGGCAACCAATAGGTATTTTTTGAACTTATTAACTACTATAAGTCTATATGATATCCTATCATTCAATGTTCATTTTAGAAAAGCAAGAAATTAGAATGTATTATGTTTCATCATTAAAATTTGAGAACAAAGAGTATTATTACTGTAGAGTGTAGTTTATATCATGTCATCAATAATTATTAATATTTGAATTTGAAATTCCTGAATGAAATTTTGTTTTCTAGTTTATTCATTTATTCAATATACATTGAATTGGAAAACATGAAAATTATATAGAATCATAGATTCAATTCGACAATTAATAATTATTAATGGTTTTCATTCGGAATATTCAGCTAATATGGTACAATTCTTGTAAGCCAATGACCTTGAATTCCCTTTTATAGAAAAAAGGGAGCAACAACAGCTTCAGGTCGATTTGCCTAATGTGAAGTCTCAAAATCTAAATCAGTAAGACATCTACAAGTCTAAAACATCTCTACAACTTTAGTTGTACATTTTTGCATTTGACAGGCCCGTTTAGTAAATTAACAATTTTAGCATAGGCAATAGCATTTTCAAGACTGCAACATTGATCCTGTTCAAAAAACAAAGTTCAAACTTGTTACTTTAAACTCAATTCTAGAGTCTAGACTGTAGTATGTAGGATAATATGAAAGATATTCATATATAGTAAAGATATAGAGATGATTGAAATTGAAAGTACTTTCACATACAGACTATAAGTTTTTGTATTATGCTCCATTCTTCTTTGGTTGGAAGGGCAAAATTTTTGATGTTATGGTAAATGACCTGCATTCTCGTCAGCATTCCATACTTGGAAGAGTGAGTTTCAAGCAATGTTCGTTCCACTAGTGCATGCAAATTTGTGAATGTTTTGATGCACTTTGCAATGCCTTCATGAGTTCTGTCCTGAGGAAGGTTGCCTAAATCAGAGGTTATTTGGTCCTCCAACTTTTGTTTGTAAACTTCTCTTCCAACAAAACTCGTTGTTGAGAAATCAAGTCCAGGACTCGGTAAACCAAGAGATATCAATTTTGCTGTTTTATTGTTCATCTTGGCGAGCTTTGGCCCAAATAAAGCAAGAACTTCTTCTGATTCTGTTAGTTTTTGACATTTATGAAATACAGTGGTCGCCTTTATTATTGAACCAATGCGGTCCTGAATTCCTTTGCTTGCCAAATGCTTGTCAGCAGTGCTATTGATTTCTTCCATAATCCGCTTTGCATTTTTTTGTCTCTAACCAAAACTTTTGTTCTCCTCAAGTTGCTCTTTCAGCTTCCCAAAAAAATCTGTAAGAGCTTCGTAGAGTTCGAACCAATCACACAACCTATCAGCAAAAGTCTTTATTTTCCCCCATAAGTAATTTTTTATTTGCTTTACTATATTATTTACATGGTCATTCAAGCCGTTTTCATATTTTTTAATAGTATCATTTGCCTTCTTTAGGTCTTCTTTCATTTTTGAGTACTGGTGTTCACTATTTTTTTTATTTGCTCTGCTTTATTTTCCCACCCTTTTGCTTTCTTTTCCCACTCTTTTGTTTTTACCCTCTCATTTTCCAATTCTTTATTTAACTTATTGTTTACATTTGCAGCATTCTCCAAGTTTCTGTATAACTTTGTTGAAGATTCTTTTTCATCGTGGAGTTTTTTTCCCATTTTTTCCAAATTTTCCCTCAGAGTTTTCAGTTTTGAGTCCATTTGTTCTTGCTGTTCAGTTGCTTCTTTAGAGCTAGAGGATGAATTTTTTATCCTTTTCTCTAATTCTTTGCATCTATTTATTGCTGCTTTCTCACTTGCCTTTACATTTTCCAGGTCTGCCTTTAACTTATCTATTGTGCCCTGAAGCTTTCCTTTCTCTCTCTCCAACTTCATCACTGAACTGTAGACCACTTGGTTGGTCATTTTGGACACATTTATCTTGTCCCCATTTTTAATTTTGGATAAATCAATTTGGAGGGTGCTAACTTGAAATTCAGATGGATCTAACTGACTCTCTAGTGGATTGTTATCTCTAGCTGGGGGCATAACAACCATGAATTCCATCATATCTTTATCTGGGTCATATGTGGGAAATAGCCTGTTGGTTGCAGGTTCTGCATCATGAGCTGCAACAATTGCTTCCATCTTCATTGTCTTACTATTTTTTCTATTCTTGTTTTTTTATTTTTCATAGTTAGTTACAAATTCATTGTAACAAAAATTAGGATTTTGTGAGACAATTGAATGTTTGAATGGTAAAATAGCAGTAGCACTTGCTCTGATGTACGAGCTTCCACCAATATCATGAGGATAACTAACACCTAGACCCATTAGTGGGGTTTATGGACTGTTCTGAGGGTTTTGTTCTGAAGGATGGGCAATTGTTGGACTCACAGTCATCATTGGCGTTGTTGTACTAGTAATACTACTAATACTTGTCATAACCTTTTGCTTCTTTACACTTTCTTGATCTCCGGGACCAAATTTTTTTGCATCTATATACAATGTCCTTTTCGGACCACTAGTTATAGTTGTACCCATGATATCTACAGCTATGGGAGTGACAGTTGATTCGGATTGAATCTGAGTGCTTGGAAGTGGAACTGTAAATGAAGCAGGAACAAATTTAATTAACTGAGATGAATCCAATGTGGATGGAATTGACTAAGTTGATGATTGATCTCCATGCCCAAGGCCTGGTTTTTGACCATGTTTTGGTGCTACAGCTGGTGGTTGAGGTGGTAACCAAACCCCTTCTCCACTAGGACCCAGACCACCAAAACCTTGGTAGCCCATTTTTTCTACAATTTCTGCCCCTTCGCTATATAGAAGTTTGGTGGATGCATCAACTCCTCTCTAAATTTGTGTACTGGATGAGGGATTCAAAGAATCCTAGTCATCGTAATCATCATCAGTATCACTGTGATGTGCTTTAGTTGGATGCTCCTTATTCCACAATTCATCAAATATTGTATCCTCTTCAGCCTCATCATGATCTAAAGAGGTCTTTGGCTCACCGAGATTCTTCCTCATTTCCCAAAATTGAGAAATTTTGCTTCGACTCCATCCAACATCTATATAATCATTCATTAGCTTTTTTGGAATAGGTTTTGTAGATGGTTTATCAACTTTCTTGTAGAAATTGGACGATGTCATGCCCTGTACTTTTCCTTTCTGTTTGTGCAATGCCATTATTTGCGATGACAATTCCTGTATTGACATATTATTTTCAGCAGCATATTTCTTCATCTATTTTTTGACCTCCTCCCAAGAGTCCATGTTTTTAAAATTTTCAATCAAAGGCATACTTTCATGTTGATATTTGCTTGCAGAAGTCCTAATGCCCTTAAGCCTTGCTCCAATTATGTTCAGTGGATCATACTGCCAGTGACTGTCAACATCAAATCAAAATTAAGAAAAAAAAGGCTTCTGCCACTTTGAATCCTCTTCTCTCAAATGTGAACCCTCCAAAGGAGAATGGCAAGGAGGGAAATATCATTTTCTTTTGCTGACCATGAAAGAGTACATCTGTGCTCTCCATTTGTCGTACATATTCCAATGCAAATACCCTCTCTGTTACATGTATTGGAAGTTTGTAGTGTTCTACCCATGAACCGTAAAACCTTAACATAGTGTACTCTTCCATCAAGTACCAGTCAGCCAATTGTAGTTCACTTCCGAGTTGAATGCAATTTCTACAAGTAATAGGCAATCTAGGCATTGGAGTGCCTGTAATTTTATGGTACATTGGTGCCAAAAAGAAGTCTACAAAATTTTTGTAGTTCCTTCTGTTATCAATCATTCTTATCTGAGGTGTCCACTCATATATTGGATTTTGGCCTTCAGTTTGATTGCAAAGCTTGTTTGCCTCAAATAATGCATGATGCTTTGCTAGGAGAAGATAGCACAAGTAGGTTTTGAATCTAAATGTCTTTTCTGAACCTCTTTGAATCATTAGTAATTGATCTTGCATGCAACGAACAATGTGCTCAATAAAATGATATCTTACTGGTTCTTTTTAAAAATGAATATTATAAAGCATTTCAAGAATGCTGGCATCCACTTGTTTGTTACTATCCAATCCCAAACAAAATGCTAGCAAGGAAATACTGTCCTATGCCCATGACACAAAAAATTCAAAATCATAAGGAGGCATGTGATTTGGACTCAGCCTACAACCGCTTGTTATTCCTTTGATATAAGAATCTCTCTGTTTTGCATCTAATTTTTCATAATCATCCGCCAGCTTTCCTAGGTCAATATGTACGTTTGACTGTTGTTGTTGAAACCCTAGGTTCAATAGACTAGCAAATTCACTCTCAGTTATCAACAAAATTTCCTCCTGAGTAATTTTATTCACAATTGCTTTTCTATTTTCATCATAATTTTCGACGTAGAGCATAACAATTTCTGGGCAAGGGAATACTTGAGGTAATGCCATGTGTGTCGACCCAGCTAACCATGATGCAATTTTATTTGCAGTTGCATTTACACTAGGGTTAAATGAACAAAATTTTGAAGCCTTATTTGGATCATTCCACTTGTTTTCAAGTGCAAATCTTATCTACATTATACCCTTATTTCCATGAATAACAGGATCATGTATGTCATCGAATAAATCACTAAAACCTAGTGTTTTAAGCATATTGTGGAATTCTGTTATTTTGCCCATGTTATTCTTGGTATTTGTTTTGCCCATCGTGGTAAATATTTAAACACAGCTACAAGCCTATAGGGGTGATTCAAAATTAAAACCTTACAAACTAAATTTTTTTATATAATATAAATAGTAAAGTTGTAAAATTTAAAATGCGGGACGTAAATTTTCAGGATTTTAGTAGTTACACTTACCCGTTCACGTTCATGTTGCCCTTAGTTTCAATTTTTGCAGAGAGCTGAGAGTCTAGAGACTGTAGTTTGTTGCTTTCCTCGGACCATAATCCTCAACCTAGAAATTAAGAATCCGTAACTTTGTTGCGCTGTAACTTTGTAAATTGTAATTTGTAACCCCTTTCTAATTTCTAAATCTGCAGACAACGTATAATTGCAAAATTAAAGAAACTTAACGCGCCAAAATTGTACAATCTATACTCTATAGTCTATAGTCGTCACACTTGTCACATAGTACACTTTCAATTTAAATGTGAGTGGAATCGTGGACCACCAGTGTTACCTAACCTGTCATAATGTATTAATGTCATTCATAACGTCACTGTTAACTGCAAGTGGAATGTGATTATGTCAATGTGTTAACTGAGCAGTGACATGTGTCATGTTTTCGAGAAGCGTTTGAAATGACAGGGTTTCTTTTTCCTTTCATCCCGAAACTCAACTTCGGTAGTTGATCTATAAACATCCAACGACACCGGTGAATGGTGTGGTGGCCCTATGGGTCGTGGGTCCCACTCCCATTAACTAAGGTAGTTAGGTATTAGGATGACTCACATCACAAGTCAGATGTGTCAATATCACGTCATTACCAAATTGAAACTACATTGTTATTTGTTGGTCGATCGAGGAGTTTAGTGACACGTGTCATGTTTTCGAGATGCGTTTGAAATGACAGGGTTTCTTTTTCCTTTCATCCCGAAACTCAACTTCGGTCGTTGATCTATAAACATCCAACGGCACCGATGAATGGTGTGGTGGCCCCGTGGGTTGTGGGTCCCACTCCCATTAACTAAGCTAGTCAGGTATCAAGATGACTCACATCACGAGTCAGATGTGTCAGTGTCACATCATCACCAAATTGAAACTACATTGTTATTTTTTGGTCGATCGAGGAGTTTAGTGACACATGTCATGTTTCCAGGACGTGTTTGAAATGACTGGGTTTCTTTTTCCTTTCATCCCAAAACTCAACTTCGGTAGTTGATCTATAAACATCCAATGGCACCGGTGAATGGTGTAGTGGCCCCGTGGGTCGTGGGTCCCACTCCCATTAAATTATGAGTATAGTTAGTATATTATTGTACTTGCCAGTAGGCTAATACTATTGCATTCAGTTTGCACAATAAGTGAATTAGTTTAGAATCAACCAACCAATGAAAATGAACTAATTTTCTTTTTATCAAATATTTCTAAAGTTTTTATATAAATTTATTATTCTCATATATAAATTTTTGTATACCCTTCATAAATGTAATGCAAATTTAGAATTTTTTTCAATTTACTATAAAGACATAATATTTTAGTAAAAGTGTTAAATTTATTATTTAAATTATAATTTTTAATTAGTATAAAAACTATAACTTAACTCCATACTAATTCTATTTTTCTAATTTTTGTATAATAAATTTTAAAAAATAAATTAAATCCTAATTTCTAATTAGTCTAATAACTATTAGGCAAGTACATGCCACGACGTGGTACTTGTTAAATTATATAACTGCAATGATGTATATTAATTAAAATAGTAAAAGAATATATAAATAAACATTATAGTATCATGCTAAATTAAAATTAGATGACATCCTAAAGAACATTTATCATACCAAAGATATTTATCAACTAATTATACATGAGATATAGATAAAATTGTAAATTTTTTAAAAAAAAGAGTTAAATTGATTAATTTCAATTATTAAATTGTTTGATATATCTTGTTCAAGTGATAAATTATCCAATTGCAGAAGCTGGACAATATTCTTAAGGTTAAATATAATGCATTAAAAAAACATAAATTAATTTTAAAATAACATTTATGCTTTAAAAAAACCAAACACACTTATAATAAATAAAGTTGATAATATACCAAGCTAAATAATTTGAACTTTATTAAAATTGATACAAAATTAATATTATGTATTTTAAAGTATAAATTAAAAATATCAATATAGTAAAATTTATATATGTTAAATAAATGTATAATCTAATAAAATTATATATATAAATAAAAAATAAAATAAAATTTATTAAAAGCATTGGTTTAGATATGTAAAAATAAAAATAATTAAATTCTAATTTAAACTAATCCACTTGTCACAAGAAAATATAAGGTTGCAATTAATGCTTGTATTAATAGAGGTGTTGAAAAAAATAGTTGTATTTTTTATGAAGAAAATTGAATTTTTTCATTGCCTTTTTCATCATGAACCAATAAAGTTTTAAAAAAATTGTATTTTTCAATTTCAAAAAAATGCAAATTAATAAACCTTTTGCAAACATTGGTATATCAATGAAATTTTTAGATTATAGAACTAATATGGAACTAGGTGATTCCATTAGTTTCCTGCCAAAGGCAGGAACTAATAATATTTTATATTCACATAGGCTTTTATAAACAATTCAATAGAAAATTAAAAAATGAAAAATATTGTAATGTTGCATAAGTAAGCATAAGAAGTTAAAACAATGAAATACAATTTTATATGGAACTGAAACTTGAGAAATTTCATTGATATTTCTTGAAATTTACAAATTTACAAAATCAGGGGAAAACCCTAGACTCTAGAACTACTGTACTATTTGTTGTAGAAACCACCAGAATTGACCATGGTTGCGAATTCTTGTAGCCAATTGTTGCCATCTTCCACTTCATCCAGGAAAAACCATTTTCGAAGAAAATTCAACCCAATTCTTGCGCATTTCCTATGGTGTTGCAACTGCCCAACAATCAAGCCTAGTAAAAATGGTTACAAGACCACATTCTGGCCAGGTTCCAGAAGCTTGTGGACTTCACCCGCCCAAGGGATCCCCACTCCTAAAACTGCATGAGCAACAATTTCAATGTTATCGCCCAAATATACTACTTTAAAAATCTTCCTCAGGAGCAGTAGAATTTTAGCCCTAGCTTCTTCGAGGTCAAGCAGGGAGGCTAGAAATTGTGACGTAATGTCATTGTTGATACGATACCGATTCTCATTCTTCAAAAACTCATGCCCCATAACCATTTTGATAGCAACAATAAAAAAATTCACACCAGAGCATGGAACAACCTCATTGCAAATTGACAAGAGGTTTTTCTTAGGAACGTGACCTAGAAAGGCCTTCTACTCCTCTTCCAAAATGCATCTCAGGCGAATAGGGTTGCCCATCTTTACTACAAAATTTAAACTAACACCAAACAATTAACAAACAATTAACAAACCAGACCTATCGACTACCAAAAATGAGATGAGCAATGATGAAAGAAGTAGCTCAATCGCCTATAAATAAGCTTGGCGGGCAGGGTGCCAGGGATTATTTGTTTGTTTCTGTCCAACTGCCAATTCAATTACATTAAATTAGCAAATTTTCTCAAATCTTGAACATAATTGCAAGTACGTGCCGAAAAGGCCAATTGTAATTAAACACTAATACCGTCCATTATCCTGTAATGCGTGTGAAGCCACCTAACTGATGGAAAAGGCCAATTGTAATTAAGACTAATAGTAATAGTACTACTACTAGTGGACTGTGGCATGTCCTGTAATGCGTGCAAAGCCGCTTCGCCGATGGAAAAGGCCAATTGTAAATTGTAATTAGCAGTGACAAGACATCAATATACTATCTCCTGCAACTTAAGTGATACACACTGGATAGAAATGTGTCACCATTCCGGACACTTGAACAAGGGCGAAGCTTCATTCCAGACATGGCATGGCATTTAATTCTTTCCGAGTGCACTGTACTCCGCATACAACTTACCTTGATACGTGTCAACATTTCGGTGACTACTTCAACAATTCTTCTTCCTTCAAGAAATGTTGGCCGAAATTAAACCTCAGCCATTGATCTTGGATCATCAGACGGTCTGAGTTCTCAAATAATACATTTAACATAATTACAGTGGTAGTGGCCAATAATTTATGTAAGTTGGTATGTTAGGTTAGGCTACTTATTTCCCCTCTTTTCAAAATAGCCATACCAACTATAACTTTCTGAAAACCATTCGCCATAACAAATAAATTAATTCAATTATTTGAAAAATAATTTTGCCACCTTTTTATAAAAAAAGGTATCGGTTATTAAAATATTTACCAACCAATATCCATATTTCAAAACATAATTCGCCATCAATATTAATAATTGTATTAAAAATAAAAATTATAATGGCCATTATTTTATAAAAATTGTCTAAACTATTAAAAAAATCACCACCAAATATCCATCCATTGATGCATAATTCGCCAACACTATTAATTTTTTTTTCACCCAAATGACATGTGATTCGCCACAATTTTATAAATTTTGGGAAGGGGGGGGGTTCCTTAAAGTTATTCCTGAACTAAACTTTACTCAGCTTACACTATATCACTCGACATACACTGAACTTGGACTTTTCTCAGCTCCAACTAATTTTTTACTCAGCTTGCACTAACTTTGCTCATCACCTACTATCCATTAAGTAAAGCTTGATAGAATTTTTTTTTCTTACTTGTTCTTCTAGACTATGTTAGTGTATCCAACCTTTTCAACCTTAAGTAGATAATCAATGCACTATATCATCACTATCTTAACTGATCTTTGTACTCCCTTTTACATACCATCAGTCAACCTTTTCTCTAGGTGCTTTTGCTATCTCATTTGATCAAATCCTTCTTATTAATCAAATAAATGATAGTAATTAAATCAACTAAGCAATTGTCTTACCAGCAAGTAGCAAGTTTGACATCAGTGACAAAATAATGATTGAAACACATTCTCATACTTGTATCAATCTATTTTCAACACTCCATATCATTTTCCATAAAATATATTTCATTATTAATCATAAGTAACAAAGGATATTTGATTCATTTGGAGCTCAAGTCATACCACACCCTCTAAGGCCATCTTCCTTCTGATTTGTGCATTAAAGAAAGGTCGACAATCCCTTGTATCTTTTTCCTCCCTTATCTTTATGTATATTTTCTGTGAACCTGACACATGACAATTCCATTATGATTTTGATGTTGTATCCTCTTTATCAAGTTTGGATCCTCACTTTACATTTCATTGATAGATGTGATATTCATTCAATTTTATGTGCAATTATGTATTCTACTTTCATTTATGTTGCACAAATTTAATGAGTGTTAAAATATTTATTGCTAATTTCATAGTTACATTTTTTAGAACTATCTTTTCCATCTTCTCTTCTATACGAGTGTTATAACACTGAATTCTACTCATAACATTTTGGTTAAGAGAAGTTGTATACTTATGGCTTCCTTTGATCTCGAGTCCTCTTTATTTCCTAGGAATCTCGATGAGACACATGTGTCTACTAATGAAATTATTACCATGATCGAGAATCCTTCTTCCTATTCTTATCATGTTTAAGATGAGTCTTTAAGAGTTCTTCTTACCATGTTATAAAATATTTCCCATGACTTTGAAACATTTGAGCAATGATTAAGTCAAGAGAGTTCAAATACGAAAGTTATCTCAATAGTATAAGGTTTAAGGAAATTGATTCATATTGATGGACATGGTGTTGACTTGTTATGAACTATTTCCCATATTATTAATAGTAATGTTAAACCTATTAAAGATTATACACAATATCTTAGTTAACTCAGCCTCCCACCACCTCTTAAAGATTGTACACAAGATATTTGTTTAACTCAATATCTTTGTTAAAACTTTAATTCATATTCCCTCATCTTTACCTATAGTCCTCTTATTATGACTACATCTATTTCAAACATCAATCCCATATATATTAGCCTTCAAATCATTTTTAATCCCAACGATAATCCTTTGAGTATTCTACATATTTTCCAACCTTCATACATACTTACCTATGACAATATTCCATTTTCATATTCCAATGCCTCTTCTATTTCCTAAAATTGTCCAATAAGTTCACACATTTCTCATACCAACCTCTCTACTAAATCCCCTATCAATAGACATTCTTAGAATATTTCATCCTTGTTATAACAAATAGCCTCTATGAAACAAATAGAGTTCAACATTCTTATAGGTCGAATTTCTAGTCATTTTTCATTAAACAATATTTGTGTCCTTGTTTCTCAACACATGGAAGTGTCTCTTGTGGACTTACAATGCTGAATATGATCCCTTCACCTATGTAAGAACCTTTCAAACATTGAGTACAAACTTTTCTCATGATATGGATTGATAGCTAAGCTATTTACTATAACCTTTTAAGATAAGGCATTGCAATAGTGTTGTTCTTTACCTCCTTACTCCATTGATTCTTTCCAAAAATCTTCCCAATTATTTCATTTAATAATTTCAAAACAATATTGGTCCTAAGATTTATTTGATTGATTTAATGTATTGTAAAATGGGTGTTAAAGAACAAGTGACTAATTTCACTGGTATTTTAAGCACTTGCATGATCAAATTTCTTATCTTATGTTTGATGTTGATATTCAATGCATTTTCATTTCTAATTTACAAAAAATGCATTAGAGATAAGACATTGCTTTATGAATTCTCCTCTTTTTCAAAAATTTGTGCAGTGCTTCATTATTATCAACTTAGTGCTACTCCTGTGGCTCCAATTGATAAGAGCAATTTTACATCCCATCATTTTCAAGAGTTTTAAAAACCTAAAGGCTCCATCAAGATCAAAAATTTATCCAACAACATTGATCTGCAAGTGGAAACAACATCCAAAGGTGAGAATCCTTTATCATCTTATTTTTGACCTCATAATTTTATGCATTCTAATTCTTTCATTATGTGATTTAGTTGCTTAATGCCAATGCATTAGCATTTCCTCACATTAACCAAATTAATCCTTCCAAATAATGCAACAATTAAAAAAATTCCCAATGTTGTTTTTCAATATGATTGCCAAGGCGATCATTATATTGAAAAGTGTTTATATATATATATATATATATATATATATATATATATATATATATATATATATATATATATATAGTTCAAGACCACATTATTCAAATGTTATATTTTTTTACAATATTAATTACTAGGGAATGAATTTTGTTTCCCTTTCCAACAAATATTTTCAAATTTACACCAATAATTTACCTTCTCATTTGAAAAATACTATTGAGTCTTATCCGTTATTTTCCTTCTTATCTACCCATGTTGTTGACTCTCCTACCATTGTGAGCTATAAAACCAAGTGTATCAAGGTTGTCAATGTTGTCAACCATATTGACCAATTTGAACCTAAACCTAAACCAACATATCAACTTTGTATTATATTTGATCCTAATGAGGGTGTTAAGGCACCTAATGGTCATCTATACGTAGCTATAAATATTAATGGTCTTCAACTATTCATGGAGTTCTTTTAGATCCTACTTGCATGGTCGGTGTTATAATTATAGAACATCTTTACACTAGAAAACTTTAGTGAGAGTTATATGTCAAATATGATGTAATGATCAAAACATTCAATAGTTTTACTCATCATACACATGGTTCCATTACTTTTCACATGGAAGTTGGTAAAAAAAATCTTAGATGTCACATTTGTTGTCTTTATAGCTCTTAATTAGTTTCAAGTTAGATTTGGCTTTCCTTGGCTCATTCTGTGAAATCTATAGTCTCTCGTATTCATAAGTGTTTGAAATTTCCCCATGATGGAAAAATCATCATGAATAACCTTAAGTTCTATTGAGCTTCAACTACTTGAGGGAACTTTAATATAGACTTGTCTTAGTTGTACACGTCTCAATTATGTAAACGTCACAAAGATAAATAACAAAATCTTATTCTATCAAAAATTCAAAATTGAAAAGAGTTTTGACTTAGTAATTCCTCACCTATAGTTCTATCTCATTTCCCTAGACTTAGACTTCTTTCTACACTTTCTACACCTCCCATTTATGCTTTTGTTCCACCTATTGCATCGTACGAACATTTTGCAATTGCTATTTCTCACCCTTGTTTGATACCTTTCATTCTCTATATTAAATAAAATAAGGAATCGGTGTGATCCCAAACCACCTCAATTCTCAAATTAAACCAAATTAAAATATTGTATGTGTGACTATTGTTTTAAATATTGTGCTAGAACCTATGAGAATGGTTATAAAAATTATTCTTCCCCTTAGACACATATTGATGCCTTGATTCCCTTTTACCAGTGTATGCATGACCCAAGGGAGCAAGTTAATCTTAAAAATATGAAACTAAAACAATGTGATGATTCTTTTTAGATCAAAGATCCTATTTTGACTCATTTGGATGAAGAGAATACTCTTTATGATGATGGTTTCAATGTCTCTAATGCAAATTGTGTTCATTCTAGTGCTTCTATTGATGTGTTTAATTGTGTTGATGTTGACCATGATTTTCTATCTATATTTGCAAAATAATTCTCTCTTGGTCATAGTAACAAACAAAGAGACACATACTTTGAGAATGATTTTTTTTTTTAAACAAGTTATTATTCCATGTGATGTGCTTTATGTTTTTCCTTTTGTGCATTAGCCACCTCCCTTAAATGATAACAACCAAGATTGGGGGGAGGTCATGTGCATGATTAGCTCCTCTTGTCTTTTTTTCCTACTATAATGTGCTTATTGCTTGATGTGTTGCTTGTTATATGTTTTTCAATATTTTTTTAGAGGTCCCTTATTGCTCAATCAGAATAAGGTGATAAGGAAATTGACTTTTTCATTTCTAATATCCTTAAGAATTACAAGGTTCTTCATTTTTCCTTTTTGTGACCTATTTAGAGACCGGTTTATGGACTTACAACCTTTTGTTTTTTGACCAATCTTATTGCAATGAAAACATAGAAGTGGCAAATTATTTCCTCATGCTCTAAATTTGTAGTTATATGCCAAGTTTCCTTATTTTCCACATATTAGGAATGGACAATTGAACTGTCATTCCACTTTATTAGTATTCACCAATAAAACTTGTGACTTAGAAGTTTTGGATCTACATTCCTTAGCATTATGTCCATATTTATTGCATTTGTAAATTTAACCATGAAATTTACTATTATTGTCCTTTGGATTAGGTTTATACTCATAGGTAGCATGTCCATACTTAAGATAGTCAAAGCAATGACCTTCAAAAGAATTTGACTTACTAACAGGTTTTCTTCTATACGCATTTGTAGTATGACCAATCTTTTTGCAATTGAATCAAGTGGATTTTTCATACCTCATAGCTAATTTGTTTGTATTTTCCTTTAGATTGTTCTAATGTTTCTTATATTTGGCTTTTGATATTTCACTGACCATGTCTAGCTTCTGAAATTTGTATCCAAGATCAACTGTATCATTGGGCTTCTCTAGTTTTTAATTATTCTTCTAGTTTTAGCAAGCTCATATTATATTATTTCTGCTTCTGATTTGCATCCTTCTCTGTCTACAATTATTTCTTTAGTTTCTCATTTTCCTCATTCAATCTCAGGTTTTTAGTTGTAATATCCTAAATTTCTACAATCTTTGCATGAAGGTGTTCATGCATGATAACATTCTCCCATGATGTACTAAAGTGTTGTTTATCCTTCTCATGCAATGCATTTTTGACATTTCTCTTTCCATCCTCAACAAGTTTCCTAGCTTCTTCAGTTTTTATTTTTATCTTTAAATGTTCACACATTCTGACTAATTGAATTTCCAATTCCATTTTTATGTTCTTAACCTATTATTTCATCTTTTTAATTTCTCCACTAGTTTCTCAATAGATTTTTAGATTCCTCTAACATAACACCTTTTGACAATTTTTCCATGTGTTTAATGTAGTCATGACTTTCACTTAGCTACATAGTAAGCTTATTTCTTATTGCAAATAATTTTCTAATATTTATTTACAACTCATGAATCAATTAGGTTGCTCCTTAAGCTCTTTATCATACATATACCTCTTTAAGATTGTGGATCATTTTGTCTAGCTATCAAGCTTACTACCAAAACAAAAATACTTTGATACCTATTGTTAGTCCTATAGACACCTAAATTTGATTACACCGATTTAGTAATCTTATTTAGTTATCTCTAAAGGCATCATTAATTAAATTCCTATTTAATTAATCCTTTGCCATCCCCTAGTTGATTAATTTAATTAATCATCTATAGTCCTAATTGATAAATCAAATAACCCATTATTTATCAATTAATCCTATTCTCCTATCTAATTCCAAAACCCTCATTTATTAAATAAATTTATTTGATAAATAAAGCCCTCAAATCTAATAACCCCTAAACTTATCCCTAATCCTCCATTTAGCCTAATCCACCCCATCCACCTATACTAACCAAGCCTAGCCACTAACTCACCCACCCTCATGAATGCCATCCACTTGCACATCTCTAACATCCTTAATCTAATCCTAAACCAAGCCTAATCCCCCCCTAACCTTGTCACATTTCTTAAGTGAGCTTAAGACTTTCCTAAGGCAAGCAAAGTCAACAATCTCAACTCCCTCCAAAATATCCCAACCACTAAGCCTTCAATACTCTTACAAAGCCATAAAGACTCTTACAAGCCCATTCATTGCTCTTACAAGCCATTTATGAGGGTCTTTAAGGCCTTGAGCCTCCTTTGTTGACTCATCCATCCCCTTTTCTCCATCCACTCACCTTGTGACATGTGTCACTCCCTGGTTGGTGCTAAACAAGCACAATCCATGTGCTCCCCTTTGAGTGCATCCTAGCCCTTCTTAAGCTTTCATCTCTCCTTACATCTTGACCCTCCATCCCTCAAGCCCTTAGCCTATAAATTGGATCCCCTCCCAAGCCATATCATCACAATCCTTGAGCTAAAGTTACAATGCCATTTTAAGACCAAGTTTTACAACAAAGCCATCATCCACACCCAAATCCAAATCCTCCATTGAAGCCATTTTGAGCATTTGAGCATACATACCAAACCTATCAAATAGACTCATCCCTAAAATAAGAGAACAATCTCATTGAGAGAGCCCCTTAATGGCTCACATTCTCATTTTAGTTGTTTCCTCTTTGTCTCACTTTATGTTATGTTTAACAAGTTTGTAAATGCTTTTGATTTCTTAGTTTAGTATTTCTTGCATGCTTATTTTTCATATACATTTTGGCACGCTCGGTGGGACCCTGCAAGGGTCATTTTAATCTCTATTTTGCTAGTTTCACATACTTTTTCATGTTTTTACTAACCATGGGAAACTAACATTTGGTGCTTTAAGTTTTGTGTCTTTGTCTTGTGGTTTTTGCTTGCAGGGTACTATTGACTGCCGCAGGAACGCGCATACAACCCTATAAGCAGTTTTGAACCAGTCAACCTTAAGAAAGAAACTTTTTTTTTGCATCCTCGCGACCCCAGGAACGTGATCCGACGATGCGGGAACGCAAATCTGCGATTGCGAGTTCGTTGTTCATCACCAACCAATTTATACCATGTTTTCAAAAAAAAATTTGCATCCCCGCCAAACATTTCTCTGCGGGAACGCGAATCCACTGACCTATCTCTCTGTGAGAACGCTCTCCCAAGAACCTGCGAGATCATTGTTTCACGGGATCACTCTGTAACTTTTTAACCCGTGGCCTCAATTTTTTTCACCAGTTTTCTGTCCCGCATCCTCGCTGACTATTTTCGCATTCCCGCCAACACGAGATCTCTGCATTAACCTGCGGGAACGCTGATAAATCTGCCTACGAGATCACTTTCTCGCGGGATTGCTCTGTGATTTTTTAATCCCGCAGCCTATCTTTTTGTAAATTTTTACCAATTTTCTGTACTCGCGAGATCGCTACCTAAACCTGTAGGATCGTTGTCTAAACCCGCGGGAACGCTATTCTACTCGCGGGAACGCTATCCCACTGCTTATCCCTGCATTCTCACATGCGGGATCGTCAACCTGCGGGTCACCAAAAATCGTCCGTAGGATATGGACCATTCTAAGCATTTGTATGCATATCAAAAAGAACAAAAAAATTTAATTTTTTTTTCCCATAGTTAAGCTTTCATTTTGAAAGGTTTTTGGTGACTGATCAAATTGTTTTTTTTGTGGCATTGCAAATTGGAGCGTCTTACCAACCTAATCATGTTTTTTGCAAGGATGAACTTGCATGTTTAAACACATCTTTCCTTGAATGAATGTCGCTCAAATCACTCTCGAATGCCATGGATTAAAATCAACCTTTTATTAGAATGCATGCTTAAAACAACTAACACAATCTTGAATGCCAAAAATCAATTAATCATTGCAATATCTCACACTTTCAATTTGGGCTTAAAACACTATAACACAATTTTGAATGCCTAACAATCAATGAACATTGCATGGTTTTGACACATTTCAATGACGCTTGCATTTCTTATGTTGACGAATTCTCGATTTCTATTATATTGACGATGCTGTCAAGTTGGAATGAACATTTTATGCCATAATCACAAGTGTCTTCAATCATAGCTTACAAAATCTAAATCATCAACTGGAATGAATGCGTGTCTTTTAAACCCAAGATCACTTATGTGGTCTTGTTTTCCACTTTTTTAAGAGGCCTGTTTGGGGATTTCATCACCCCTTGGGATGACCTCAACTCCAGCATTTCAACAGAGTATAAAGATCGAGAGGTGAATCTAAAGACACCTCTCTTGGGATCAAGATTCTGTCACTCGGGCTAAGCCTCAAGGAACTTTATACCCTTGAGAAGTGAAATAGGAGAAGTGGGTTACCACTCCTCTCGGTTGTGTGACATCTTTTTGGTTTCATCTACCGATTTGGGCCTCACGTACCTTGCGTATATCGAGGACTCCCTAGTTAAACCAAATTTCATCCTTGTAGAAAGCTTCCTAGGATGTTGGTGTGTTTGACGTGCTTGCTCCAAACTCTTGTCTGCTTGTTTGTTCATAACTTTTGAATGAATGGTTGCCAACTTTGGTCAAAATCCCAGAAAAGTAGAAATCTCCCAGCTCAAGGCATACTTAGCATAGTCACTGCCTCATTAGAAAATCATCCAAATCATCCCCCTAGCCAGCTAGCAACCCAATCCAAAATCACCCAAGCCTTTAAAGAGTTGTTGTCACTTTGCCAAAATTTGCTATCCAATCAATCCTACCAATCAACCAGCCTCACCGAGGTTATCCTTTGACAGAGCTTTGTCTAGAGTAATCTAGCCTTGTCACTTGTCATCCCTCATCACCTTAAGCTAAAGGTTGGGATCCACAAGTGGTCAATCTCGTGTCATGCCCATAGGATCATTAGTCTATCCTCAAGTTGACACAGCCACCACCAAATCTAGCGCATAGGAAAGCAAAACCCTCACTTTTTGACAATATGCCCTTGAAGTCTTCCATCCTCAGGAAAGCCAAAAATCTCTAGCCAATCCTCTTCAGGTCTGTCATACAACTTTGACTCTCCCTAGGAAATCTTTCATTAGCCAATCCAAAATCTGTGCTTAATCCAAATCCAACCATGAGCTTTCGTGTTCATCCATATGCAAGACCCCATCCCCCTCCAACTCATCATCAAAACATGAAATCCCAAACCTATCATGATGTGTTTGGTTGTATTTTCCTCTCTCCTGCTACATCCTATTCCAATGATGATGAAAATTTTGTTGACTATGATGAGTATCTTGAGAGTCTTAGAGGCCTTTCGCCAACCATCCCCCAAAATCCAAGCATTCTTCCAAACTATCTAGTCATGCCATATGATATCCCAGCTTCTCCTCCATCACCCAATCAACTAAGCTTTCAATCTTCCACCCCCATCACACTAGCTATTCCTATCAATCCACCTCCACCTCTGACACACGAGTCTCCAAGGAATCTCCTAGAGGAAATACAAGAAAAGCTGCCTCTAGCAGTGGATAAGCCATGTCATCTAATCCAACCATGTGAAGTAGTCAGTGATGAAGCTTCCACATCTATAATATCACCTCCATCTCATCATCCCCATACCATCCATCAAATTGCTTAAAATCCTTCCACTTCTCGCAAGCATCAAAATCCCACCATCTGTCAAATCCCTCCAAATCCTATCCACATCACCTCCAACCATTTCCCAAATCTCCCGTAATGACCCTTATGCATCCATCTTCTACTCACCCATCTCCACTACTGAATCTCCCATCTATCCATCTACTGCATTTGAAGAATCCATCCCTTCACCTCCTATCGCACCATCCACTCCAATCCAATCCTATCAAGATCCTACCCAAAAGCATGTTGAAATCCCCCAAAGCATAAACAAAGATATCATCATACCATGTCTTCCATCCATAGTGCAGTCACCATCCCCTCCATCTCCAAAACCTCAAGTCATACCTCCTGTACTGCAGGATATCTTTTCATCCCATCAGCTAAATCAAGATCCTATCCTACCATCTCCTTCGCTCCATGCTTCCATCTTACCACCTATCCAAGCTATTCCACAACCTATAATGTACCCTCTTGGTTCACTTACATTCATCCATGGTGGCCCCCTCTCAGCAAAAGAAGTAACAACAGTATCTCCCCCTTGCAGTACATCTAATAAAGCACTTCTACCATTTTCTACAAGCAAAAAGTTTCCTCAGCTCGTTCAAATGCTCAATCGATGGCATTATCAAGGTCAAGGTTTAGGACCACAAGAGCAAGGAATCAGAATGCCTATTATTGCACAAAAGAATCCATGATTTCATGGTCTTGGATATGTATCCAAAGGCTCACCATCTAAAAGTGTTGGTACACGCCATCCCCAAACCAAGCCTATCTCTAGGCCCACCATGCCAGCCTCCCATCACTCCTTCAAGAAATCTTATGTCATCCCCCCTCCACCATCTTTGCAACCCAAAATAACCTACCATATCCCCCCTTCATCCGCTAAATCCATTTTGGGTCCCTATGTCCCAAAATCTACCATCCTCCATCCCCCTATCAGCCATCATAAAAATCCTATTCCATCCATTCCTACACAAGATCAACAAAGGCACATATCAGGGCGCATCATCCATCATCATCCCCCTACATGGTCTTCCATATCCTCTCCATCTCACAAAGCTTCTCCTAACCATCTTCCCAAAGCTTACCATAACAATGTGAATGCCAACTTCAAAATGCATACAGCTAAAAATCCACATCCTAGGCAATCATATGTCTATTCTAAAAGACATACTCCAAAAAGGAAAAATCCAATCAAAGAATTTAAAACAATGCAAAAGCCTATGAAAAGAAAATCCAAAACCATGTGGATCCCAAAGAAAAAAGTTGAAACCCAATGCATAATGGCATCCACCATTGCTAATCCCCCATCTAGTGATTCGTGTCCCCCATCTCCTAACTCCATCTTGGGTGCCTATATCCCCAAGTGCACTTCCACAAATCCTCCATCAAGCCCGCATCTACCATCTATTCCCCATATGCTCTTTTCACACCCGTCCCAACATGTGCCAATGTTGATCCTGCAAGCATCCCCATCTCATGCTCCTTTCCAGCCTTTTTATCCCTCCATCTCCTACCATCAATCCCATCTAATCCAATCTATTGCATAAATCACACATCCGGTGTACCAACAGCTAGCAACAAAATTGAACATTCCAATAGCCAGTGAACAATCCCAAAAAAGCCAAAAATAGCTAAAGAAAGCCAAAATCATTCCAGTTAAGTCCAAAGTCAAAAAAGTCAAAAAAGAAAAAAGAAAAATAAAGCGTCCATTGGTGAAAACTTGGCAATTCAAGCGCCTTGGACAACTACCATGATGAAAACTTGGCAAACAAGCGTCATGCGTAATCCATCCATCCCCAGTTTAGCCTATCATCCTCATGCTTTTGGTCACATCTTATCCTCCACCCTCCAACTTCCATCTCACACCATCCACTTATCTCCTGCAGCTTTAGCCAACCATCGAAGCTATCATCCATCTCCCTAGCCCCTTCAACTTTTTCCATCCTATCATATCCTTCATACGACCTCCTCATGCATGTTATCTTCTGATTGGGGGCACTATATTCCTTGGAGATCTTGTCTTTTCCATCCTTCCTTGTCATTGACATCTAGCTCTAGGCTATCCTCATGCAAACCCAATGTCATCTCTTTATATCCATCATAATCCTAGCTATCTACCATCCTATCTAGCCATCTCATCCTACTCCTCTAGCTATCCTTGGTCACAAAATCTCTCATCATCATTGGGATGCATCCTCCCCAAATCCATATCTTCTGCTATCACCCCATCCTTAGCTTTTGCATCTTGCACAACATCGAACCATCCCGCTATCCTATCATCTTGAGCTTTTGCCTGCTTGTAACTATCTTGGTCAGCTTTAGCTTGTAAATATCTTGGTCAGCTTTAGCTTGTAAATATCTTGGTCAGTTAGCTTGTACATCCTCTTTAGCTTAGTACCATTGTATCTATCCTACTTTCGTGTCAGTTCCTCCTTGATCAACATCTTGCACACATTGCACAACCCTCAGTTAGCTATTCCAATGCATCCTTTAGCTCGATCTCATGTCACCAAAGTGTTATCCTTCCTAGTTCAGCTTGCCAGATGCATCACTCATCCAGATCCATCAGCTTAGGTGCTCTTTGATAGATCCTTGTAGGATATAGCTTTCCTCATGTCTAATCTTGGTCCGTTAGTACCTCATCCTACCCATCTCGTTGGCAAACGGTTCTCTTTTGGATTTTCGCTTTCTTTTGATTTGGAATCTTCCCTTTTGAGTCTTGAAATATCTTTTCCAAGCAATCTTTTTGTTCCCTCCTCAAGGTTTCCATGATCTTCCATATCATGGTATACAATGAATGGGGCAATCTGGGCGTAAGGTCTTGATCAAGTCTTTTGTTTGTTTTTCTTTTCTGCTTGTGGGTTACCCAGTGTCGGTTCCACTCTGATTCTTCTGAGATTCATGTGTGATGTTGGGGCAATCCTTGTGTGTTTGTTTTGAGTCAGTTCGTCGGTCCTCTGGACAGTTGGTGAAAAGGCCTTGATGTTCTTGGTAACCTTGGCAATTAACCAACAATCCTATAGCAAATCTAGTGCTCAACTACATGGCGGTACTTCTCTTTGAAGTATCCCCCTGCTCCAAATGCTTCAATGGATTCCCTTCATCTCCATTATCCCCCATCCATATCTAGCACCTATCCTAGCTTATGCATCAATATCTCTTTGAATCAATCTTCACTTTTAGCTTTAGGGATCCACAATCCTAGTCTTAGGGATCCATCAATCCAATCAATCCACCAAGCCTCATCTTTCGAGATCCACAATCCTAGTCCTAGGGATCTCCAAAACCCATCATCCCCCAAGTTGACTCTTTGACATCTTGTTGCATCAGCTTTATAATCCCATCATCCCTCCCCTCATCTTGGATTCTTTTTTATAGCGCTCCGCTCCTTCATCCCCCTCCCAATCTTGGAATGTCTTAAGCTTGCTTCCTTTTGAGCATCCGATCCTCCCTTTATCATTCTCCCTTAGTGAGAGTTTGAGCTAATTCAGCCCCTTCTCTTTGCCACTCTGAGTCTCCTTGCTTATCCTGGATTCTTGTATTTTTCAAGAAGCCGTCAAGCCTCATTTTCTCTCTCCACCACCTTCTTGAGGAGGCATCTCTAAGTCTAGTCTCTCCTCTTCTTATCCGAGACTGGGCAAGCTTGTTGCTAAAACATCTTCCTCGTGTCGTCTTCATTCGAACTTCTTTGAAATAGTGTTGTCTCAACACTATGTCAAAGAGGGGCAAAATGTAGACACCTAAATTTGATTACACCACTTCAGTAATCTTATTTAGCTATCTCTAAAGGCATCATTAGTTAAATTCCTATTTAATTAATCCTTTGCCATCCCCTAGCTGATTAATTTAATTAATCATCTATAGTCCTAATTGATAAATCAAATAACCCATTATTTATCAATTAATCCTATTCTCCTATCTAATTCCAAAACCCTCATTTATTAAATAAATCTATTTGATAAATAAAGCCCTCAAATCTAATAACCCCTAAACTTATCCCTAATCCTCTATTTAGCTTAATCCACCCCATCCACCCATACTAACCAAGCTTAGCCACTAAGTCACCCACCCTCATGAATGCCATCCACTTGCACATCTCTAACATCCTTAATCTAATCCTAAACCAAGCCTAATCCCCCCCCTAACCTTTTCAGATTCCCTAAGTGAGCTTAAGACTTTCCTAAGGCAAGAAAAGTCAACAATCTCAACTCCCTCCAAAATATCCCAACCACTAAGCCTTCAATGCTCTTACAAAGCCATAAAGACTCTTACAAGCCCATTCATTGCTCTTACAAGCCATTTATGAGGGTCTTTAAGGCCTTGAGCCTCCTTTGTTGACTCATCCATCCCCTTTCCTCCATCCACTCACCCTGTGACATGTGTCACTCCCTGGTTGGTGCTAAACAAGCACAATCCATGTGCTCCCCTTTGATTGCATCCTAGCCCTCCTTAAGCTTTCATCTCTCTTTGCATCTTAACCCTCCATCCCTCAAGCCCTTAGCCTATAAATTGGATCCCCTCCCAAGCCATATCATCACAATCCTTGAGCTAAAGTTATAATGCCATTTTAAGACCAATTTTTACAACAAAGCCATCATCCACACCCAAATCCAAATCATTCATTGAAGCCATTTTGAGAATTTGAGCATACATACCAAACCTATCAAATAGACTCATCCCTAAAACAAGAGAACAATCTCATTGAGAGAGCCCCTTAATGGCTCACATTCTCATTTGAGTTGTTTCTTCTTTGTCTCACTTTATGTTATGTTTAACAAGTTTGTAAATGCTTTTGATTTCTTATTTTAGTATTTCTTGGATGCTTATTTCTCATATACAAGTCCATTCACAAGTATTTAGATGGGGGGGAGGTAAATCAATACATGCAAACTTTTACTTCGAATCAAGCATATAACTAGTAGTAGAAAACAAAGTATAACAAAAACATTCACCTCATACACGACAAACATAATAGAGTGCTTTTAGTCTCATGGAAACCCTTGGTTAGAGGGTGAAATTTTAGTGGGGATGGTACCCATAAATATTTACTATACAACAGTTAATGAATTTGCCTAGCTAAGAACATACAATTACCCTTTTTGGGGGCTTACCCCATTAAAAGTGATTGTCCACCTTGTTAGAAGTACAATTAACTCTGTTAACATCTACCTTGTAAAAGGATTTACAAAACTTTGTTAAGCGTCTACACTATTATGGGATTTACAACTTTCAACCTATTAGAGTCCACCCAATCTACGAATTTCTCAATTGTAACTATTAGAAAATAACTAAAATATCTGATTTGAAAATGCATTTGCTTTCTTGTTAGATCCCTTATGTTCTCTAATATCTTTTTGTTGCACTCCACACTTCTCTATATATATATTTTATCAATATTGACAGATCTCTCTTCTACTAGCTTGAACTAATTGCCTTCCTTCTACAATTTCTTCTTCTCTTCATAACAATCATCATACTCAATTTGTATATTAAAAATCCTTTATGTTTTCCTTTGATATGTATCCTCTTAATCCTGACCCTTCATTTCATTTTATGTTTCCCTGTCTATTTTCTCAAATAATATATGAATCTCAATTATTATATTTGACTGGGTCGACTTTCTTCTTTGTTTACTTGTTGACCACTTGGACTATTCAAAATGTATTACACATGTAGTCCAAATAAATTCCATAGGTATGTCAACCTTTTTAGATATCCCGAGGTAATACATATCTCTTTTCTTAATTGGTTTCAATTATCCAATGTAATTCTTCCTTGACCTCTTTACTGACTAACCACACTTTGTCATGTAATCATCATTTGTCACTCAGTGATCATTGATTATGAAAAGTATCCACATGGGACTTGGTGACCTATTGTAAACATAGTTCTCATTGAACAAAGGTATAATATGATTTCCATCAATGACAACCATTTAGTAGTCATATATCTTCAAATCATCTCAACAAATTTCTCAATGCAAACAAATCAAGTATTTTTTTTTTTGATAGGTTTTATTTTTTATAAGTATAAATCAAGTATTATTATGCAACCATAAAATAATCTAATAATTTCAAGACTTGAAGGAAAACATCTAGTACCTATTATTTCTTTAAGCATACAAGTAATTTTGAATAAAATATTCTCTATTACAACAAGATTATCTTATGTCCAAGTATAGAGGTTCTCAACTAATCAAGAAGATTAATTGTCCATCCATATGTATTCTTCATTCATAACAAGTGTTCTCCAAGCTTAGCAACATTGAAGATCTAAGAGTGACATTCATAAATCCATGTGTTTATGAGGGATTCCTTGATTCCTTTCTACAATCCAAGGTCAATAAGTACAATTCAAGATACATAAAAGTACCTTCATGGATTTGTGCAATCTTAATATTCATTCATGATGGTATTTATAAGGCAGAACTAATCTTTACCCATACATTTTCTTTCCTTTCTATAATTTCATCACATATTCAAGGTTGATTCTTAAATATGGATTTGATGAAGGTAAACTTATTTCCATAACCCTTTCCCCATTTACTTGCGAGTATGAATAGGTGGTGCAGTTGTTAAAACTATTTTGAAAATTTTGATAGTTCTTAGAGTGATTTTGATAGTTCTTAGAGTGAGTACCAATATTTGAGACAACAATATAAGGAGTGCAACAAAAACCTGCAAACTATTCCTACAAATATAGCACCCACTTTGATGTATACCCTACAAAATCCCTTCAAGTCTAAATTGTGGGTTAGTATAGTCTTTTGGATCTCATTTTAATTTGTTACAAGTGCCTCTATATTTTTTGGTAGTCTACATATTTTTAATCTTGCTAATTTTTCTTTTTTAGCCACTAATTTTGACCTTTACATTATTTACGCGCAAATGTGTTCCATTATTAATCGTAATCAATAAAGGAGCATCACTTAGAACTTAAGTCCTACTTAAGCCTATTATGTCATCTTTATTCTGATTCATGCATTAATGAAGGATGTGTAAGCCCTTACATATTTTTCCCTTGTGTTCTTTATGTGTATTTTCCAACCTCTTAGACAGGGTAATTCTTGTTTTGTTCACATCTTTGTTGAGTTTAAACACTTTGGGTGGCCTTGAAATGGTAACTTTAGTATTCATTTGTACTAGCACTTGTTAGTACCAATTGATAATGATGTTAAATGAATATGAGTGTGTCATATCAATTATTATGTTTTCACTGATGTTAAGCCTTAATTGGTAAGACATTATGCTAATTCAATAGAGTGTCGTAAAATTTGATTGATGAAGAGGATTTGAAGAAAGTATAATGATGGTGTAAGAAATTATAAGTGTATGGTATATAATGTGCACTTGAACGAGTTAGACTCTAATAGTATAATTTTGGTCTAACATGATTTGATTAAGTGTTGAGATCATGTTTAAGAAAGATACTAAGCACCTCAGAGAGAATGAAGATTCTGCAGTATCAATCAAAATGTTACAGTGTTAATCGAGCTTAGTGTTGACTAAGTGGATGTAGTCTTAACCAAGCAATGGAAAGGAATAATAGTTTGAAAAGATTTAATCTGAGACCATCATTTAGGAAAAATAAAGATTGTTTGAGAAGTTTCATAGATAAGGATGAAGTTCGTTATGAGATCAATGACTTGAGAAACTCAAAGAAGATCTTATGGTAGAGATTTGATGATTCAAAGTAAAGAAAAAATTTCAAGGTCAAGGTGACATACTCAAGTGTCTAGATTTAATGAATCTTAGCTGGATGAGGATCTGACAATTGTGATTAAGAAACAAAACCTGAAAGATTGTAGAGGAGCGGCAAAAGTTTTTTATTTAAGGGATAGACTCATTGCTCATTATTGTTGATCAAGTTGAAGAAGAAGAAAGTGGTAGCCAAGAGGATAACTAAGCATAACTGCATTTTGAAGATCAAGCAAGAGAAGTGTTGAGTGAATGTGCGAGTGTGTAGATCATTCAGAAGGGATCATAAGGAAGAAAGAGGAAAGAGATAGAGAAAAACAAAGATTTGAACACACAAGTAGTGCTAAACCTATTAGATCATTTCACTATTGCATATTAACCATTGTAGCAAAAAAAATCTTAACCGTGTGGACCTAATAGTCCTATTTGTAAATCCATTGTATGGTGACATTATGTTGAATGTTTTTTAAGTCCTTTAAATTAGGCCACTCTATGGATATTCAAGAGTGATAATGTCTAGATGATCTTTGATGAAAAATCTCTAAAAATGTCACATTAATAATGTGCTTGTAATGTTAAACAAGGTAGGCTCCTAACATAGCTCACTTCAGAAGTGTGAAATATTTGGGTTCTCGATTCCCAAGTGGTTTTTCCCTTAACATGGTTTCCACGTTAAATACTTGTTTTAAACTTGTGTGAATATTGATTGTGCTGCATGTTTATTTCAAGTTTATTATTTATTGCTGCAACTCAATATAAACATGAAGTTTACTCTAATACTTGGTCTATGAAGTTAAAACTTTGTTTGATGATTAAGTTGAATGTTATATCTGGTTATAAAGCTATTGATCTAAAAGATTAAAGAGTTTAAGTTTGTGGAAAAATGTTTTCAGGATCATACGATAACTGGCTATAACTGATTCACTCCTCTCATTTATCTAACAATTGGTATCAGTGATGAGTGCTTCAAGAAGAAAGTTGAAAGAACTTGAGCTAAAGATCTAAATATGTATAAGAGGGGGATTCTTGAGCTAAACAAGAACTTTGGATTATGGAAAAACAAAATGAGATTGTAATTGTCAAGCATTGGAAATAACATATTACACTATCTGAGCAATTAGTTTGTTGTTCCTATCCCACATATGACTATCGATCAGATGAGGGAAAAACAAGATCACAATAGCTTGATGATAAAGATTGCTTCTTCTCTCACCGATGTTGATTTTGATAATATCAGAGACTGTGACATTATAAATAAATGTGGGATAATCTTACACTTGTTCATGGTGGGGATCTAAATGTGTTGAGAGCCAAAGCTAAAAGTCTACGAGATAAGTACAATGAGATGAGGATGAAAGAAGGAGAGAACATTGTTTAGTATAGTAACCAAATGAAGGAAGTTAGTAGTACCATCAAAGCTATTAGAGGAGCCATCAATTATGAGGAAGTTGTAAATAAATTATTGAGAACCTTACTGCTTGTTTATGCTATTAGAATATCTACTATTTAGGAATTTAGATCTACGCTTGGTAATGTTCTTACTATTGATGGTCTGGTTGGTAGATTGACTAATTTTGAATTGAGTAACTCTGATAATAGTGTACATAAACATGAGAATGCTTTCAGTACATCTCTAAATATTGGAAGTTAAAGGAAAGATAAGAGCAGCAAAGATGATAGTGATTCAAATTCAGATGACAATGAGATGGATGAGCTTAAAGCATCAATGGCTAGAAGGCTATTGAGAGGTAAAGGAAGATTCAAAGGTAAACTACCCTTGGTATGTTTTAAATGCAATGAAGTTGGTCATTTTGTTGCTAGATTTCCTAACAAGAATATGAATTACAAAAATGATAAGAAGGAGAACAAGTATCGAAGGAATAACAATTACAAGGACAAAGAAGAGAAGTCACGCTACATTGTTGAGGAAGAGCACATTGAGTCAAGATCAAATGATGAAAATGAAGGTGAGGAAATTGTATATATTGTTGTGAAAGAAGATTCAAACGAGGAAAGATATGAGAATCAAAAATCTCTTATTCCTCATATTAGTAAAAATGATACATGGATTATTGATAGTGGTTTCTCACATCACATGACTATTGATATTGGTAAGTTTGATAAACTATAAGAATATGATGTTGGAACTGTTAAACTTGGAAATGATGTTCCATGTCTAGTGAAAGGTAGAGGATCATTGTTGTTGAATGATGAAATCATATATGATGATTATTATTAAGTTCAAGTAACAAAGTATAATTTTTTAAGTATTGCACAACTGAATAACACAGGTAATTGATTAGAGTTTATGAACAGAAAGGTGAGAATCTATGAAGCAGATGGAAAATTGATTGGAACTGGAGAAAAAATGTGAGGTAATCTATTTTACATAGATCCCACTATGAGTTCATGCCTATTTTCTAGAGTGGAAGATGTATGGTTGTGGCATAGGACACTTTATCAAGTAAACTTGGATAATATGGTTAAAGTGAGTAGAAAGAAGTAAGTGAGACATTTATAAAGGTTGCATAAACCTGATAATGTAATGAGTAAACAATACCAACTTGGTGAGATGGCTAAGTCTAATTTCTTGTGCAATTCACATTCATTTGATGATATTCTTGAGTTGGTTCATACTAACTTGCATGGTCCTATGAAAGTTAAGAGTTACTATGATGATAGATACTTTATTATGTTTGTTGATTATTATTCAAGGATGATGACAATTATGTTTCTAAAAGTTATATATGATGCATTTCAAATGTTCATGTGATATAAGGATAGGGTTGAGAAGAAAAGTAGTAAATAATTGAAATGTCTGAGATTTGATAGAGGCGGGGAGTTTATTTCTAATGATTTTACTAGCTATTGTGTTGAGTATGGAATCAAGAGACAATTTTATGTACTGAGAACACCACAACAGGATGAAATTGTACATAGAAGGAATAAATCTATTGTTGATTATGCTAGAACATTGATAATTGAAAAAGGAGTTGTACAATTGTAATAGAGGGAAGCTATAAGTATTATTGTTTAGACCATCAATCAAGTTTAGTTGAAGAAAGGAACAAAAATACACCCTATGAACTTTGGTATGGTCATACACTGAATGTAAGTTATTTCAAAATCTTTGGAAGTAGGTTTTATATTCATAAAGATGCAAAAAATGGAAAGTTTAATTGAAAAGGAGATGAAGGTATATTCCTAGTTTCCTCTACTAGGCACAAAGCTTTAAAATGTTTGAACAAAGTGACAGACACAATTATTGAAGTGCAAATGTGAGAATTGACAAGTTTGCAGATAAGAATGATGAAGAGAGCAAGAAAGAACTTGAATATTACCACAAATTCATCCATGTTCAATATGATGCACCTAATACCTCATTTTTACCTAACCAAGTCATTGCAATTGTACATCTAGCAACAAAAAAAAAGCAATCAAGCAACAACAAAGAGCTACCAAGCAATTGCCTACTTTACCTGAGCCACATACAAAACACCCCAAGCAGAATGTTTAGCCCCAATCAAATGATGATAATGTTGGAGAATACAATACTAAACATGTCTTAGCAAAGTATGTGAGAAGGAACCATTCACAAGATCAAAAAATTGGAGACAAGAGAATTGTAGTCTTGAAAAGAAGTAAGTTGAAGGATATTACATGTTTGATTGTAGAATTTGAGCCTAAAAATGTAAGAGATACACTTGATAATGATGAATGGATTAGTGCTATAAATGACCAGGTAGATTAGATTAAAAATAACAATACATGGACAATGGTACCAAGACCTAGAGACAAAAATGTGATTGAAACAAAATGGATATTTAGGAACAAATTGAATGAGAAAGGAAAAGTTGTGAGGAATAAGGCTAGACTTGTTTGTAAAGGTTATGCCCAAGAAGAAGGTATTAACTATGGTGAGACTTCTACACCTGTTGCTAGATTGGAATGTATTAGAACACTATTGGCATATGCAGCTTATAAGAGATTCAAAGTCTAAATAGAATTCTTTAGGAAGAAGTATACGTTGAACAACTTGAAGGATTTTTAGAGTCAAATCAAAAGCACCTAGTATGTAAGTTGAAAAAATCTCTGTATGGATTGAAGCAAGCATTGAGAGCATGATATGAAAGATTGAAATCATATTTGATCAGAATTGAATTTGTTAGAACAAGTGATAACAATAATTTGTACTTGAAAAGTGTAGCTAAAAATAGAATCCTAATTGCTAAAATGTTTGTTGCTAATATCATATTTGGTGGTAATGATTTGTTGTGAAAATCATTTGTTGATCAAATGAGAAAATAATTTGAGATGTATGTGTTGGTGAGATTAAGTTCTTCATTGGTTTACAAGTTCATCAAAAAAATGGAGGTTCATATATGTGACTCAGTCTACATAAAGGAGATATTGAAAATATTTGGCATGAATAACTCAAGGCAAGTTGGCACCCTTATGGTCACCGGATGAAAATAATCTAAGGAAGACAACACTGTTGAAGTGAATGAGACACAATATAGATTAATAATTGGAAAGTTACAATGTGTTGTACATAGAAAACCTAATATTGCACATGCAATTTGTATAGTTGCAAGATTCTTAGCCAATCCCAAGAAGACACACATGACTATAGTTAAGAGGGTATTCAGATATTTGAAAGGAATACTGTGGATTATAGTAGAAGAAAGATGTTGGTTTTGAGTTAAGAGTTTATATTGATGTTGATTGGGTTGGAAATATCGATGAATGAAAAAAGTAATAGTGTTGGAGCTTTCTTTTTAGGAGAAAAGTTGATTACATAGTTGAGAAAAAAACAAAATTGTAGCATCTAGTCTACTACAAAACCTGAGTATGTTGTTGCTATTAACTGTTCAAATATTGTATGGATTAAACAATTATTGGAAGGTATGCAAGAGGAAGTCACTGAATTTGTTACTATCTATTGTGATAATACAAGTGCTATTAACATACCAAAGAATCATGTGGTGTGTGCAAAAACAAAGCACACATCTATCGAGTATCACTACTTGAGAGAGTAAGTTCAAGAAAAATAAGTTAGATTGGAGTGTGTGAAGTCTAAGGAGCAGATTACAGATATTTTCACAAAGTCACTACCTACGGATGGTTTTGAGTATTTGAGAGGAAAGTTAGGGGTCCTTCCTCTATCTAGGATTCACTTAGTAAGGATGGATGTTGCATCAATTCATGGATGATCATAATATATTTCTAGAGTTTATGCAAGAGTTCACTCTTTAGGACTATTCCTAGAGTTGCAAAAATGTTTGTAATGAAAAAGATGTATTCAATACATGCAAGGTACAAGGTGTAACTACAAGGTTTTTACAATTTTCTCATTGAATCTTATAGTTACCTTTGACATTATTGTCAAAGGGGGAGATGAGTAAATTAGGGGGATAATGATATACCAAGGAACCTAAAAAGGGAGAGATGTTATCCCAAGGAAGAAAACAAGTGCACAAAATGATGATGTGGAGATGTTTATTGATGTCAAAGGGGAGATCATACAAGTTGTACATGTATATATGATGTAGATCCTAAAGTATGAAACTTATATCTGGAGAGGGAGCATAGGTTGCAAACCAAGCAAAGAGAACTTGATGTAGAGATCATGAAGATTGAAGATAACCTAAATGAAGATATGGCATATTGTTTCATGATGTCTAAATAACATGTATGTATTGTCATCAATGCTGAAGGGGGAGATTGTTAGGTCCAAATTATAATGTTGTTAAATATTTATGAGTGTATCATATTAGTTGTTATGCTATCATTGATGTCAAGCCTTAATTGGTGAGACATTGTGCTAATTCAATAGAGTGCCATATCATTTGATTGATGAAGAGGATTTGAATAAAGTATAATGATGATGTAATAATTGATAAGTGGATGGTATACAATGGGCACTTGAATGAATTATAATTAGACATTATAATGTTAGTTTGGCATGATTTTATTAAGTGTTGGTCTCAAGTTTAAGCAAGACAATTTGTTTAGTGAATGAAGAATTTCAGTATTTATCGAGCTACTATAGTTGTCACTGAGCACCTAAGAGAGAAGTAAAGATTGCACAATATTAACTGAGTAGTTAGAATGTTAACCGAGCTTACTATTGATCAAGTGGATGTAGTGTTAACAGACTAATTGAAAGGAATAACAATTTGAAAATATTCAATTCGAGGCCAATATTTAGTGAAAATAAAGGTTGTTCAAGAAGTTTCAAAGATAAGGATGGTGTTAGTTATGAGTTCAACGACTGGAGAAAATCAATGAAGATCTGATGAATGAGATATGATGATTTGAATTGAAGCATAAATTTCAAGGTGAAGGCGTGATACCCAAGTGTCTAGAGTCAATGAATCCTAGCTAGAGGAAGATTTGATGATTGTGATTAAGTGATAAAATTTGGATGATTCTAGAGGAGCAAAATTTTTTTTCTATTTAAGGGATGAATGTGTTGTTCATTGTTGTATATCAAGTTGAAGAAAAAGAAAGTGATAGTGTTCGGGGGTAAAATGGAAGCACTCTAATAGGATGTAGGTCTCCACTTTATGGGGCACCAAGCCATTCAAATACGTATGTGTGAGAGAAAGAGATGAATTTCAAATATGATTCCACTTCTAACCCAAATTAGATTAGCTAGGACCCAATGAAGAAGGGTGCTAATACTAAATCCAAGTTATAAAGAGGGATGCAATATAAGGAAATGTACTCTCTTGGGCCCTTGATAAGATAATGGAAATGTGGTATTGAACTAATAATGTAAATCTAGATGGTAGTTGAGTATAATTATCCCAATTAAGATGTAAATCTAGGGTAAAGATATGAAAGGAAATAAAATATAAAGAACTCACCTTGAAATGTGTAGAGGAAAAGGTGATTTTGTTGTAGAACTCACATATCTAAATTGTATATAAATATCCACTCACAGATCTTAGAATAAAATGAGGAAAGGAACAAAACCCATAAATCTCCCTAGAATTTGACACTTGAGGACTAGGTCAACTTGGGAAGACGTTCTACAACCAAGTTGATGTAGTCTGACGATCTGCAAGTGACGACTCTAGAAAGCTTGTGAACTATAGATTACAGATCTACAATCCTTTTTGCTACCACCTTGGAAATCAACATCAAAAGGAAAGATTTTGTGGTTGGAGTTTGATGAGGGTTTGCCTTGGTCAAGCCCTAGGTTAAGGAATTAGCCATGATTGAGAAATGTAAATGTAAATGACTATAAAACAAGATAAAAGTTAGGATTTACCTTGCTTGAATCCCTTATTTGTGAGGATTTTGTATGTAAATGTATTATAGATCTTGAATTAGGAATGTAAGGTATCTCTATTCTTTGCAACATATATAACATAATTCATAGATATAGAAGTGCATCAATGAATAAGTTGAATGGTTCAATATAGATCTCCTCCCTTGATGACCAACAATAAGCTAGATATTGAATAGGAAATGCTCACAAAGGATCCTTCAACAGAAATCTCCACACTTGAATGCTTCAAAGAGTTGAATATTTGAACTCCTTGAATACAAAAGGATGAAATATTCACTAGAGAGCAAGAGCTTGAGTGCATGAATGATCTTGAGATTTTATTTATGGATGAGATATGAAAATGAATCCTCAAAGTCAACTTCTATATGAGTTTTTGGGTGAGAAAAAATATAGGACAACTGAGTAGCAATCAAAAACTAATTTAACTCTCGAGGCCATTCATGCCCTGATCTCTGAAAATATTGGGGACTAGGTCAAACTGGGAGGACTAGGTCAAACTAGGTCAACCTAGTCCATAATAGGTCAACTTGGTCCTGGAGATCAAGTCTCAGATGCCATAGAAAGAAGGGGCATATACTAGAGACCTAGGGTGGAAAGATGGAAGAGAAAAAGTGGAAAGGTGGCTGAGTAGAAGCATATCCATAGTCCAAAGAGGGAATTTATAGAGAGAGATCTTAATGGTCTTAACAAGAAAGTGCATCCATTTTAAGACGGTACATTAAGCCCCCACTTTAGCAGGAGTATGAGCTACCTCGAACTCATAGTAAAGTAGATAAAGAATAAAAGAACAAGTCTTATCAAGATTTATGAGGAAAAGAAATTATCAATCCAACAAGAGACTAGAGTCTCTATCACATCCAAAAATCACAATAAGAGAGATAAGCACTATAAACAAAGGAGTGTAGTTACTTGCCCAATAAGGTTTGTGTGTCTCATTTTGAACCACAAGAAAAACAAAAAGAAAGGGGGAAAGGTCTCCACAAAAGGGGATGTCATTGAATAGTCTAGAAAATGTGTGTGACATGCCAGTCAACCCATCAACAGATGAATCAAATGGTCTAGCAAGTGTGTGTGGCATGCTAGTCAGTCCATCGAGGGATTCAACCTCAATGAAACTCTATGTCCCAAAAAGAAGAATAAAAAATGACCCAATAATAAGGATGTGTGTGACCTTAGGAGATTGAGATTTGACTTCCTAGACTATTAGTGGTCAAAAGAAGGGTCAAAAATATAGAACCTAGGAACCATTAATAATTCCTGGAAACTAAAAGGAAAGAGAGGGGAAAGCATGAAATAACAATGCATAGATTTGGATATAGATTAGAAATCATACCAAGCACTAAGGCTAAAGTACTCCAAGTTATATACAGAATCTGTATTTGTATTCCATGGACAAAGGTTGAGCGGAATGTATGTCCCCACATTAAAGTGATTGCAACCACCTTAACGAGAGTAGTGGCTTTAACAGAAGTGTACATGCATCCACTAAATAACATTTCTAATATGACATGCCCCAAAGAAGAGAAACATATAAAGGGAAATGAGCACATGACAAAAAATGAGAGCACAAAAGGGATCTACTAATTTTGGGGTTAGTAAGATCATATGGTAGCATGTAATATTAAATCAAATACAAAAATATATCATCATTCCCTAAAGAAAGTAGAACTATGACATAGTGGAGGAAAAGACACAGAAGAAATACAAATAAGTGTCTTTTTGGGCCAATAACATTGAGACCAAAAAGAATTGGTGCTAACATATCATAAGAAACCAAGAAGACTATACAAGATAACTGGTATGAATAATAGCACAAGCACGACATAACATGTAATGACATATAGAAGACAAAGATACAAATAGAAGAATGTGTACAATGGAGTGATCACTTTATCCTCTTGAGGTCAACAAAGCAACAAGGATAGTCTTAAGCAATCAAAAGACAAACAAACAGAAAAACACGAGAAAACATGATACAAGAACATAAAGACTATCATAAAAAATAAAGTCCACATCAAGCATTCCACATGCCCCTCCTTCCTATATCAGTCCAAAATTATAGGGGAAGGATGGAGACTCGCGAGGAATGACATCCATCATAGTAGGAATCACAACTAGTTCTAAGCAAGGACTTTGAGAGTCATTATGCTCATTACCAGGAGTGATTATAAGCTGAGTAGAAAGCAATGTTACACAAATCACTATTAATATCAATTTATTCCTCATCACTACTAACATGTTCATCATCTAAAGTATCTTCCGTATCTAGATTATAGAATCTAAAATATATAAAAAATCATCATGTTTATCCATATGCAAAGTATTACCTTGTTTAGCCTCTTCCAAAGATGCATACATAGTTTGATCAAAGGAAGGTAAAGGTTGAGATGAATATTTAGGTTGAGAAGTAAGAGAAAAATCTTTAGCCTTTTCTTTAGCTTGACAATTATTGTGACCGTAACGAGCATGTTGATTACCAATAGTCTTATGAGATAGATTAGGATTCAGATAAACTACCATAGGCTTCGAAGAAGGGACACCAATAGGTTAAGTTACAAAAGGTAAAGAAGATTCAAGAGTGGAAGGAGAAGATGAAGTAGGCAAGAAAGGTGTAGGTACACAACCCTTAGGAAGACTAGGCTCCATGATCTTGTCTATCTTATGTTTCTAGTAATTTCTATAGAGGTGATCAGGATGAATAGGTGATTTCTTATGACAAGATGCCAAATAAAAATCAATCTCAACACAATCTCTAGGACATGATGGTTTATAAAGAGAATGATTGATAGTACCAATGTGTCCATCACAAGGAAATTTAAGGTATTTATGAATAGGAGAAGCTACAACTTGCATGGAAGAAAGCCATGGGATATCAAACTTAACTTGAAATTGATAGGAAGTAGGAATAACAACAAAGGTAGTAAAAATAGATTTCCTAGATAAAGTAACTTTCAAAGTAATAGAATCATGAGGATGATAAAGGAAACCATTAAAAATTTGAATCTATACAGGAGTAGAATCATAATTATTTCTATTCAACCCTTTGTTAAAAAGGTTTTATTCAGTGACAAGATTCACAAAAAGGAAGGATCAACAAAAGTACCACAAGAAAGAATATGGTCAACTCTAGTAGTGATGTAAAGAGGACCATTACGTTCCTTAAACATATCAGATTGACTAAAGCTAATAGTGGGTGTCTATTTCGGTTTAGGTGGAGAATAAATCAGAGGTTAAGGATCCAACTCAACATGATTAACCACATGATTCACTTCTTGTATCTTCTCATCATAATCAATAAGATGATCGAAAGAAGAAGGTTTTGATTAATAAAATTCACTAAGTGTGAAGGTAAAGGATTAGTGTAGATTTGAAGATTCAAATTAGGTGGTGCCATAGATTTATTCATATTATTAACTTGAGCATCAATAGATATAGCCTTAGAATCAATAAGGTCATGAATATCATTTTTCAAACCATAAATTTTGAGTATCATGACCTAGTTGACGGTGATATTGACAAAAAAAAATTGAATCAAAAGACCTAGGCAATGCTTACCAAGATCAATTGGATGAATAGAAGGAAGGTTAAAGACATGATATTTGATCAATTTATCATCATCACATACATAGGTTCAAATAATTGAGTATATTGATCATTAGGATGATATACATAGGAAAAGTAGTCATACCTCTAGATATAGTAGCCACTTGATCATCAACTATATTTCACTTGACTCTAATGAAAGGATTAGGTTTAGAAGACTTGTTTGAATTTTAGATGACATCACTCTAATCACTAGAAATAAGAGTCATTGGTATTGAGCTCTCGAGTTGACTCACTTGTAATTGGTAATGGCAAAGCACTACACATAGATGTGAAAAATAGGTATACTCAGTAAGGAGAATCTTATCCCTAATGTATTTTTGTAAATTAGAAATAAAAATTTGGTGAATATCATGATCAGGCACAGATAAGGAATCTAAGCATATAGATGTTTAAATATACCAATAAGTTCAGTCACTTTCTCTTTTTAACATATGCTTACAATGCATTAAATCAGTTAAAGAAATTTGCAGACCAATATTATTTTGAAATTGTTGAATGAAATTATTAGATAGAGTTTGAAAAGAATCAATAGAATAAGGAGGTAGAGAGAAATACCATTATAGGGATCTATCCCTAAAAGTACGCGGGAACAGCTTAGCCATAAGCCTATAGTCATGAGCAAAATCACTACATATAGTTTGGAAAGTTTTATCATGAACCATGGGGTCTCCCTTACCATTACAAGTCTCTGGATGAGATACTTCAACATGTTGCGGGATAACAACATGAAGGACATCTAATGAAGGGGGATTAGCAATATCACATGTAGGAATATTGTAATTAGATTAATTTAATTAAGCAAGTTATTGTTATAAAGCATCTATAGTTTGAAGCAAGGTACTAAAGGTAGGATCAAAAGACATGTTAATAGGCATAGGTATGCTAGATGGATTAGGAGAGTTATAAGAAGTAGAAGTAATATATAAAGATGTTGATGTAGGATGAGAAGGAATAGGTAAAGGGTTCAAATAAGTAAAAGGAACCACATTATATGAAGGTAATGAAGAAGGAATGAAAGTAGGAGAAACACTCGCATGAAGTGAAAGAGAATGAAGACCAACACTTAAAGGAGTGGACACTTGTGTAGATGTAGTCATACATGGCAAAGCATATGTAGGAATGCTATGAAGAGTGGTAGAAATTGGGATAGAAGTTTCAATGGTTGTAGAAGGAGGATGATGTATTAACTATTGATCACATTCCATCAAAGACTTAACATGAGTATTAATAAGGTGAGATATACCATGCAAGATAGAAAATTTATTATCATCATTATTAACAAGCTTCTTAAGAGCTTCAATAGCAATGATACTATCAAGATTTTGATTTTCTTGAGCAAGCCATGTTTCCAACTTATCAAATTCATTAGAAATCTTATCAAACTTGTGAAGGAGGAACTCTTAAAGCTTTATCTTCATCATGAGATGAATGAAAAGAGTTATGCTCCATTATAGGGTTATGTTCATGAGAAAAAATATGAGTATCATCATGAGTCCTAGAAGGGAATTCATGATCAAAGGAGCCCATGAGTCTATGGATTTGCCTTACGAGAATGCTATAGGTTAGACTGCATGTAATTAAGCTCATAAAAAGAAGAGATCACAAAAGGAAAACTAATTGAGATCTAACCAAAGTAAAGAATATCCAATATAAGAGGAAATGATATGCAAAATAATCTAACACCAAAAAGATAGGGGATTCATGTTGGGTTCACCAAAATGTTCGAGGGTAAAATGGAAGCAATCTTATAGGATGTAGGCCTCCACTTTAGGGAGCACCGATCCATTAAAATATGTATGTGTGAGAGAAAGAGAGGAATTTCCAAATATGATTCCACTTCTTAAAAAAATTAGATTATCTAGGACCCAAGGAAGAAGAGTGCTAATACTAAATCCAGATTATAAAGAGGGATGTTAGATAAGGAAATGTACTCTCTTAGGCCCTTGATAGGATAATGCAAATGTGATATTGAACTAATAATATAAATCTAGATACTATGTAAATAAGATTAGCCCAATTAAGATGTAAATCTAGGGTAAAGATATGAAAGGAAATAAAATATATAGCACTCACCTTAGAATGCATAGGGGAAAAGGTATTTTCACTGCAAAACTCACAGATCTGAACTATATCTGAATATCCATCTAGGGATCTTAAACTGAAATGATGAAAGGAACAAAACCTAGAAATCTCCCAAGAATTCAGACTAGGTTGACTTGGGAAGATTTCCTATAACCAAGTTGACATAGTTTGATGATTTGCAACTAACAACTCTAGAAAGCTTACGAACTGTAGGTTCTAGATCTGCAATCCTTTTTGCTACCACCCTACAAATCAACATCAAAAGGAAAGGTTTTGTGGTTGGGATTTGATGAGGGCTTGCCTTGGTCAAGCCCTAGATTAAGGAATTAATCGTAATCGAGAAATGTAAATGTAAATGACTGTAAAAAAGGATAAATGTTAGGATTCACCTTGCTTGAAACCCTTGTTTGTGAGCATTTTGTATATAAATGTATTGTAGATATTGAATTAGGAATGTAAGGTATCTCCACTCTTTGCAATGGATCTACCATAATTCTGTCACAGTGCCATGGATATAGAAGTACATCAATGGAGAAGGTGAGTACTTCAATGTAGATCTCCTCCCTTGATAACCGATAATAAGCTAGATCTTGAAGAGGAAATACTCACAAAGGATCCTTCAATAGAAATCTCCCTGCTTGAATGCTTGAAAGATTTGAATACTTGAACTTTGTTAATGCAAAAGGTTGAAATCTTCACTAGATGACAAGAGCTTGAGTGAATGAATGATCTTGAGATATGAAGATAAAGCCTCCAAGTCACATTATATATGAGTTTTTGGACAAGAAAATAATATAGGCTAACTAGGTAACAATAAAAAACTAATTAAACCCCCAAGACCTTTCAAGCCCTAAGCTCCAAAAATTTTAGGGATTAGGTCAACCTCAGAAGACTAGGTTGACTTAATCCAGAGGTGGACCTGGGTCGACCTAGTCTTGGGTACCATGGAAACAAGGGGCAAATACTAGAGAGCTAGGGTGGAAATGTGGAAGAGAACAGGAGGAAAGGAGGTCAAACAATGGCATATCCATCGTCCAAAGAGGGAATTTATGGAGAGAGAGCTCAACGGTCTTAAAATGCAAGTGCATCCATTTAAAGAGGGTACATATAGCCAAGAGGATAACTAAGAAGAACTACATTGTGAAGATCAAGTAAGATAAGTGTTAAGTGGATGTGTGAGTGTGTGGATCATCCAAAAGGTATTAGAAGAAAGAAAAAGAAAAGAGGTAGAGAGAAACAAAGATCCAAACATGTAAGGTAGTGCTAAACCTAACAAATCATTTCACTGTTGCATTCTAACAATTGTAGCCTAAAATCTCTTAACCGAGTAGACCTAACAGTCTTATTTGTAAATCCATTATATGGTGACATTATGTTGAATATTTTGTAATTCCTTTAAATCAAGCCACTCTATAGATATTGAAGAGCGATAAGGTCTATATGATCTTTGGTGAAAATTAATGTCACATTAATAATGTGTTTGTAATCTTTAACAAGGTAGGTGTAACTAGTTATAACTGATTAATCCCCTGTCCCCCCAAAGTTATCTAACAATTTTGTAACAAAAAACACATTACTGTTCTTGAAATTATCTTATTATCAAATTATTAACAATGCAGTTAATTAGAATGGTGTCAAAATTAGTGATCTTGTCATGACATGGTTTGAATTCTATTTGTGTAGTTGTAGTTTCATCTATAACCAAAGGTAATGAAGGTAATATATAGAGGAACCAAAAAAAGGCCATACCTTAAAGCCACCAAATATAAATTGTCACAGGTTCCAATAGCACCTCATATTTCCTACGATAGTTCAAAATAAAATGTGTCCAAAAGAGAAAAGAGAAAAGATATTTTGGTTAACTTCTAATACTAAAGCATACAAAAAGTATTATATCTATGATGGACACAATGTCATGGATGTTTTCTATGTTAGTTCAGGGCATGTCATATGTTGCATGGAAAAAAATGGTTAAACAAGTTTTCCTAGAGTATTAAAAGAGGTCATAGATGCATTACATACTTGCCCAACTAATATACCTTACACTTCATCACTTTTCTAGTAAAGAAGAAATATACATACATGTATTTATTAGAGAGGTCTAAACACAAATAACATGGGAAATTTTGAAGGGATCTAAATAATATGTGTGAAAGACATTAATTCTCTTATGGATATTGATTGTTATCCCTCCCTTGAGATTGGGTTTCTTTCCTTGGTTATCATGTTTAGTTTTATTTGTATTTGTTTCTATCTTATTTTTATCATTCAATTTTACCCCTTCATTATGGTACTTTAAAAAAAATATTTTTAAAAAAAATATTTTAAGCATATTTTATTGATTACCCTATGTACAAAGTGAGCCTTATTGATAAACTATTTGTGTAGATGAGATGAAGATCTATATGAGCACAAATGGACAATAACCCTATGGTGGACGAAAGGGGAGAGATTGTAATTAATTGAGATAAACATACCAACAATAATGAGAGCTTACATTCAATGTGGGAGTTGGAGAAAATAGTTCAAAGATTATCAAAGGAAAGGGAAGAGGTGGTTGTGTCCAAGCCAAAGGAGATCATGATCCTCTTCTTTCCAGGGTTTCGCAGGTCAAAATGAAGATGTTATTAGTTCTCTAAAATAAATAAATAAAACTATGCCAAGAACATTGTTGTTTTAACTTGTCTCGATAACAATAGGCTTACAACTAGAAGGTTTTCAATAATTGGTTTTATAAAATCCAATACAAGAAGCTTGGGATCTACATATCTTTTTTCATTAATTATTCAAAAAATATCTTTTTAATTTTTTTTTAATACACCATAGAAGAGATAGCTTTGAAAATCAGTACTAGAATATTGGCAAGACCTTATTCAAGGCCATAACCTCATCTCTTAAGGTGACATGGAAAGAAATCATGTTATACTCCACCCAATTATTGATAAATGTAAAAAAATTGTACACTCAAATTTGTACATTTTCACCACTCTTGCTCAAACCCATTAGCAAGACTTTGTAAGCAGAAGATACTTGTTTAACCCTACCCTACATGAATAGAGTATTTTTTATATTTTCTACAAGGGGTTCCAATTCCTTGATATTTCAGAATTCTCCATCAATGAAAACATTTCCATTTATGAAATTTAATCCTTTTGGGGGGCTCGACTCATGTTTTTAAATTAATTTTGATGGTCGTGAAAAAGAATTCCTCCAAAAATAAATTAACATCATGAAAAAACTCTAATCCTATTAAAGCATTAATAACTCTGTGACTTTGAAATCATCTCAATAAGTAGCCAAATGTCACACTATATTTTAACTTCTAGTGGTGGGAATGTGAAAATACAACCTAATTTGTTTCCTCGTATAGGTCTTAACTTTAGGATTTGAAAAGGTGGTTAAGGGCTCTTGTTCTAAGGCTTGAGGTATCTAATAAAGTTGAGGAATTTGTAATGAATGTCATATCTACATTAGTTTAAAAAAAGAAGAAATAATGGCTAATAATTATTGAGTAACTCCAATTCAATTCTTGAAAAGAATAAAACTTAAGAATTAGTACTTTCCAATTAGAAAGAACAGACCAAAGAAGATAAAAGATCAAAAACTTCCTCCAAGACCTACTAGAAACTATAGATATAGTTATTTTTAAAAAGTATTCTATATAATGATAGTTTTTTAGATCCTTCTAGTTGCTTCCCTCATAATAACTTATCAATAACTTGTTGTTGACAATCCAAAAGATCTTAATAGATGATAAATAACCAATAACTCAATTTTACACTTAACAGATACCAAAAATTTAGTTGATTGAGAAGGGATTCCATTTGATTGTTGGTCAAAATAATAAAATAAAAGTTACCAATTATTTTAACCCTCTCTTTACATGATCATATAATTATGATAGTAAAGAGGGAATGATAGGAGGTAAAAACAAGTGTTTTTTAAAGGAAGTTTAAAGTACATCGAAGAGTTCTCAAATGTTTAGAATTTTCTTTGGTAGACTATACAAAAGCAAGAAATAATATCCATCCTCTTATATTAAATTATGATTAATTGCATTAATTGGAGCATTAGGTACCTAAGTATCAAAATAAAACATATATCCTAAGATCTCTTTAACATCATATAAGAAATCTTGATTTCCTTCTAATGCAGGAAGTAAAAGTTATCGAGTTTCAACTAAATACTATATGATAGTTCATTCTAATCATAGGAGAGAAAAATGATGATTATATATCCTTCAAGAATAATACAAATTTATAAAATGCTTATGGATTAAATTTACAAAAAAATAAAGCTAAGTTTGGGAATTGTTCTATATATACATCTAGTGAATACATAGAGATGATACATACTTAGAAATTATCTCTATGATTTTATATGGATAATTAGGGGGTTATCTATGTGAAAGAAAATATTGGAGGGACGTCTTGGAATTTAAAGGGCAATACACATTTTTATGGGTAAGAATAAAAAATAGTCAAGATTATTTGATCCTTTAGAAGGTGAGAATAATGAGAGAGAAATTATTTTGTTTATTATACCATATTAAAATGGAAGCACTTCATTTTAAGACCTCTTAGTCGTCCTTAGTGTGGTTTTCCTCTCTCTCTCTCTCTCTCTCTCTCTCTCTCTCCCTTCCCTTCCAATCTTGCTCAAATTTCTAGTTCATCTCTCTTTTTCTGGCATGGCCCTTTAGGTGTTATTTTATCATCTTTTTGGTTATATTTCCAAAAGTTTCAATTTTTTTGGGATCTTTCTTCACTTTCTCTGAGACCTCGAGAGCCCCTATTTTGGGACCTCCTTAGGAATAGGTCAAACTAGGTTTTCCTCTTCCTTAAGGAATTTAAGCCCCACAACTGAAAGTATCTCGAGTGTCTTCTCCTCAGTTGACCTACTTTATTTTTTATCTTTAAAAATAGTATATAAGTAGGCTCAATCATTTCATTTTTATCCATCACCATTATATAAGAAATCAAGAGCAATCATACATATGTACATGAGACTTAAAGAAAGCATTTCAACATATTTATCAAGCAATCATTGGGATCAATCATTTCCTTCTTGCATCAAGCTTCATCCTTCAAGGTGGTAGTGTAGTTTGGATTCTAAGAAGGAGATCTATCATCCAAACAATTCAAGTTATTCCATTCTTTGTCAAGTCATATTACAAGAATTACCCTTCATGAGGTTTTACCTTCTACAATTTCCTTTTGGTTCCTTTGAGTCAAGGTTGTGACATTTGCATACTTGATCTCATATCAAAATCAATTTTATCTACAAAGGTAATTATATTTCTCATTTATATATAATCCTGCTTAATGCAAGAATTTTCTTTATGCAAGCATTTTATTTATTAGCATGTTTTATCTCAATTTAAAGGTTGATTCCCAAGTTCGGGGATTGACTAAGGAAAGCCCTCATCCAACAAGACAAAACATATTTTTCTTGTGTGTAGGAGTAGGATATCCAAATTGTGATTGCAAGAACTAAAAAATATTCATCAAGAGTTTTCTAGAGAGAATAGGTTAAATTTGATATAGTTTCTTAGGAACATTTTCATCATCCTATAAAGTGTCTAGATACTTTTCCTTGAGGTTGATGTATTCTTGAAGATTTGTGAAAAATAAGGTTTTTTGAGTTTTCTATTGTAGAATTGTAGATCTACAATTAGACTTATACGCACAATTTCATATCCATAACTTTCAAAGAAAAAGGAATCTTTCCTTGCATGTTCCAAGGTAAGTTCTTCACCCTTGCTTTTATCCCTTGGATTAGACCTATTTACATATTTTATTTAGGTTGATTGCATATATATTAGTGCCTAGATCCATCTTACTCTTATCATTAAATTGATTAGATAAATTTTACATTCATATTGCACATCTTAAAGTTAATTAACATTTCATGAAAGAGGACTTGCTTGCATGCTTTCTTGATATGATTTGGGTTTAGAATTGGCATCCCTTCTATTGGAGCTACAATCGTTGAGAGCTTAATTGGAATAATTGTTAGCCTTTGATCACTCAACCAATCCTTTCCTTGTATTCAATAATACAATGCATCAATCCTTATCATCAATCCCTTTTGCTTATTCCAAGGTTTTAACTATGTTGGCTACAAATCTTGATTCTCTCATAAATTATTCTTTTGATGTCACTCAGTCTTTACTACATTATTATACTCAGTCATCACTAAATTTTCTTGCTCATTCATCACTGTTCATCTTGGTCGATACTGTCACTCGGCAAATACAAATAGTCAACCAACATTGTTATGCTTGACAATGCTTAAGTTCCTTCATTAACTGTGCAACACTAATACCCGATAAGGCTTATCATTACAACTTGTTTGAAATTTGAACTTCGTCCAACTATCACCTTTACTCCATGTATTGATTAATCAATAAATTATCTTTCCAAGTACTAACTTATCAAGTGCCCATTATAAACCATCTCACTTACACATCTCAACTCAAACTTTTACTAGGCCATCTCATGATCTATTCTTTTCAAATCCTCTTCATCAATCAAATGATATGGCACTCTACACTATTAGTGAATGTCTCTCTAGTAGGTTGGGCATCTTCCTCTGGGAAGCCTTGCAAAATAGAATATAGATTCTCTAAGATGGGCAATTGTAAAATTTTGTAAAAAGACAATTGTGTGTAATTGTAAAATGTTGTAATATTGTAATGTAATGTGTAAATGTAATATCTTAAGTTGGTCTTATATCGTTATTGTAAATTGGGAAAGCCTCAAGGCCAAATCAATAATATTTTTTTAGGACTTGGTATAAAGGAAGGATGGTATAAAGGAAGGATGATTTCTTTGGTTGTAATCATCACATGGAGATATTTGTGTAATGCAAGTATGAAAACTTGTATTGTGAGATCCAATGATCCTGATAACAAATATCTTTTGATTAGTGAAGTGTTTGTTGTAGTGAGGCACAATGAACTGAAAAGAACTATATATGGCAAAGAAGTTGATGTTGGACAATGTTAATGTACAATTTTATTGTTTAGTGAGAATAGTACTAAAGTTGTTTGGATAGTGAGTCCACCTATATTCCTAATCAACTCCTAACATGGTTGGCACAACTCCTAATAGGGTTGGAATCTCCTAATAGGGATTCAAAGTCTCCTAATAGGGATTGATATGTACTAAATGTATTTTATTGACTCCTAACAAGGTCCATCCTCTAACAAGAAAATTTTATATTAGAACATCATTTTGTGGGTACCATCCCCACTAGGGTTTTCCCTCTAATCAAGGGTTTCCCTAGTTAATAAATCTGGTGTTATTGTGTATGGTTATCTTTATATGGTTTTTGCATCTATTGTTTACATGCTTTGCAATTATTAAGGATATTAAAAATTGTTTTAATTACATAATTGATTCACCCCGCCCCCCCACCCCCCCCACACCCCCCCTTTGAGTTATCTTTGTGCAATTTACTTTCTAACAATTGGTATCAGAGCATCAGGTCCTTGAAGGAAAATCTTAACAAATTAAGGAGATATATGGCATAGTTCAAGAAAGAAAGTCTAAAGTTTGATGGAGTTAACTATGACAATTGGAAGGAAAATACGAAGACACATTTGCCATGAATGAGTCTAGGTCATTGGTTGATTATTAAGAGTAAGAGGGATGTGATTGAATAAAAGGTTCTTGAAACTTGTAATGAAATGCAGAGAGATGTATTCATACTAAATATGCTTGCTAGAGAAGAACTATTATTAGCTCTTCCAAAAACTAAATTCACTCATGTAAAAACTTTAAGATTAGCTTGAATGAAATTTGGATTGCTTTGCAAGTTACATTTAAATGTGATGATCATGCCCAAAAGGTTAGACTAAAAAATTAGATATTCCAATATCAAGATGCTAAGATGATGGAAGATGAATCATAAGAAGTTGTTTTGGTAGAATAGCAGAAATTGTTGCAGGAATTAAGACTTGTGGAGGGTCTAAATATGACGATGAAGTTATTTGGAAGATATTGAAGACTTTGATACTTGCATACATACATACAACACAAATTATTGAACAAGTCATTCCCTTGTCACCTAAATTTACAAGAGAGACTATTCTTGGGAGATTACAGTTAGTAGACATGTAGATGAGATAGAGTGGAGAATTGCCTAATGTTGAAACTACTTTCAATGCATTGAGTATCTAGCCTATGTTAACAAGGAGTGCAAGTACAAGTGGAGATTATGCTAGTAGAAGCTAAACAAAATTTGAAGAAGAAAATAAGATTGAGGAAAGAATTGCACTGCTTATGAAGAGAGAACCTAAAGGTAACAAAATCTTTAAATGTTGGACTTCTAATGAATATGTCCATTATTCTTCAATATATCCTAAGAGAGTAAGAAAGACTAGAAATCACGTCAAATCAAGAAATCCTAAGGAATGTTTATTTGCAAGTGATGAGGATTAATTAAATTCCAAGGTAGGAGAAATCTTGAGTGAAAGTAACAATGAGATAGGATTTGTTTCTATTAAGGAAGAAAGACCCAAAAAAGAAGTTAGAGAAGAGAAGGCATTAATATCTCAATTTGAAAAGAAGAAATCTGATTGGATTATTGATAGTGGTTAATCCCATCACCTGAAGGGAGACATGAATAATTTTGTTGAATTCAATAGCTATGATGAAGGAATTGTTAGAGTTGGAAAAAATGCAACCTATCATATAAAAGGAAAATGATCTATTACACTTGATGGAAAGATTAATACTAATGATGTTTACTTTTTTGATGGTTTGAAACATAATATTTTGAATGTTGGACAACTAGTGGACAAGGGATATCAATTGCAATTTATAGAGAAGACTTGCATTATCAAAGAAAAAGATGTCATGTTGATTGGTTCTTGCACAAGGAAAAGAGGTCATGTATTTTAGTTGAATCCCGCTCAGATAAAATTTTTTTTTGCTAAGGTGGATGATAGTTTATTGTGGAATAAGATATTTTTTCATATAAACTTTGATAACATTGTGAAGGTAAATACTACATTTGCAATTACAAATTTGCCTAAAATTGTGAAACCTGCTAACATAGCGTGTAAAGAATGTGTGATGGAAAAATTAAAGAACAACTCATTTCCAAGCAAGAAATTCACTTCATCTACAAAGTTGGAGATTGTGCACATAGATATGAGTGGTACTCCTAAGAAAAAAGCATTCTATGGTGAAAGGTATTTTATTATTCTTGTTGATGATTCACTAGAATGATGTGGGTAGCATTTATTAGAGAGAAATATGAAGTTGTTGAGAAATTCAAGATATTTAAAGTAGAGTTGAAAATCAATTTGGTTTGAAGATTAAATGTTTGAGATCTAATAGAGGTGGATATTTTACTTCAAATGAGTTTAACAATTTTTGTGAAGAAAATTACATTAAAAGACAACTTTTAACCCCTGAGACACCTCAACGGAATGGGATAGCACAAAGGAGGAACCTAATAGTGACAGAGGCAATAAGAGCGATGATGCTGAGAATAATGTATCTAAGATATTTTGGAGAGAAGTGGTAAATACAACTATGTACACTATGAACATAGTACAAATAATGCAAAACACAAGACAAACACCTTATGAACTTTGGTTTGGACATACACCCTTAGTTAAGAATTTTAGAATATTTCAAAGTAATTGTTACATTAAGAGAGATGATGGTATTGGAAAGTTTGGTTCAAGGAGTGATGAAGCTATGTTTCTTGGATATTCATTGAAAAGTAAGAAATATTGATGTTTTAATCAAATAAAAAGTTATATTGTTGAGAGCTGATGAGAAGTTTAGAATTTAGAAAAAAATGCTTGATTACAATTTATATGAAGAGACTAATCCAGGGCCTAATAGAGAACATGTTGATCAAGAATTATTTTATGAGACTAACATTGATTTGCAAAGTGAAATTTAGAGAGAAGCACAAAGAGAAGATTAAAGAGAACCAAGATCTAAACCTAGAGTTGAAGTCAAAGTAAAAGTGGTGACACCTAATAGAAATTTGATAATGAATCACCCTATCAATTAGATTATTGATAGCAAAGATAAAGGAGTTATGACAAGAAACGAGCTACAAGAAAAACTATGTTTGAATTCTCAAATTTAACCTAAAAGTGTTGATGAAGCTAATAAAGATGGTTTTTGCATTAAAGCTATGAAAGAACAACTAGAGCAGATAAAAAATAATAATACATGGGAATTGGTTCTTAGACCTAAGGATAAGAATATTATTGGAAGTCAGTAGGTATTCAACAATAAGATGAATGAACAAGGTGAGGTTGTGAGAAACAAAGAAATAATGGTATGTAAAGGCTATTCACAACAAAAAGGAATTGATTTTGAGGAAACATTTGCACCTACTACTAGAATAGAGGTAGTGAACATGTTTTTGGCTTATACAGCTAACAATTTTTTTTAAGTATATCAAATGGATGTCAAATGAACTTTGAACTAGAAGAAGAGATATACGTTGAGTAACATGATGGTTTTCCTTTAACAAATCAAGGAGATATGGTTTTCAAGTTGAAGAAATCATTGTATGGATTGAAACAAGCACCTAGAGCCTAGTATGCAAGATTGGACAAGTAATTGATAAGTTTGGGATTCACAAAAGGTAATGTTGATAGCAATTTGTAATTAAAGGAGATTGAAAATGGCTTACTATTTATTGAGGTATTTGGGGATGGCATAATCTTTGGAGTTAATGATGAAGCAGGTGAAGCATTTGCAACATAGATGAAGAATGAATTTGAGATGAGTGTGATTGGTGAGATGAAGTATTTCTTGGGATTGCAGATTATTCAGAACAAAGATGGTATCTTCATATCACAAGCTAAGTATCTTAAAGATGTGTTGAAAAGATCTGGTTCAAAAAGTTGTAAACCTATTGGAACACCTATGGTAACTGGTCACAAATATTCTAGTAAATATGAAACACTCACTGTTGAGCAGAGAAAGTAAAGATCTATGATTGGTGGATTGCCATACTTGACACGTGCTAGACCTAATATATCTAATGCAGTTTGAATTGTGGAAAGATTTCAAGTTGAACCTAAAGAGTCCTATTATGCACTGGTAAAGATAATTTTTAGATATTTGAAGGGTATACCTAATTTTGGATTATGGTATGACAGATCAAAAATTTATGTACATACACTGATGTAGATTGGGCAAGAAGTGTAGATGATAGAAAGAACACTAATGGTGGAGCATTTGTCTTAGGAGGAAGATTGGTTTCTTGGATAAGAAAGAAACAAGATTGTATTTCATAGAGTATAGCTGAAGCAAAGTACGTAGCAACAACAAAAAATTATAATCAGATTATATGGATGAAACAAATGTTGAAAGATGTTTGGATTGAGTTTACAGAGCCTATTATAATATGTTATGATAACACAAGTACAACAAGTATGTCAAAGAAATCAATTTTATATTCAAAGATAAAGCATATATCTATTAAGTATCACTTTTTGAGAGAGAAAATTGTAGAGAAAGAGATTAGACTGGAGTATGTCAGCACAAAGGAGCAGATAGAAAACATATTTATAAAACCTTTATCAAAGGATGTATTTGTGTACTTGAGAGGTATGCTTGGGGTTATGCCCCATCCTACTTTTAAGTAGTTGATGCAGAGATTGCACTAGTTCAGTGGTAACATAGTACTATTTCTTGTATTTGGACTAGATGCTTGATGCTTCCTCTATGGGGGAGTATCTGTGTCTAAGTTGAGTCATTAAAGACTCTTGGTACTAATATTTAACACTATATTTGGACACTTGATCTTATTACATATCTTATGAAGAGAATTGGCATAATGATACCTTTGTCATTGATGTCAATGGGGGAGAGTAACACATGGAAAATGTGCTTGTATATTATTGATCGATATCAATGGGCGATAGATACACAAGTAATATTCTTATTGAAATCAATAGGGGAGATGTTCCTAAAGGAGAGATTTGATTGAAGAAGAGGATTTGAAAAGATGCATAGTTACAATACAGGTGACATTCATGGACAACATGAATCGAGGAGCAATGCAACAAAGACATTTGGTATTCATGGAACTTAGATGTTTTTCATCTATGTTGCCATCAATGCCAAAGGGGGAGATTGTTAAGCATGAATGTTTATGGTATTCCTATGGGGGAGTGTCCTATCGTTGTTGGTAACATGATTTAGAGGTTGTGTGTTGCATTCATGATAGAGTTTGTTATTTATGTCAACATATTGGCTATTTTGTGAAGAATAGAAGAACAACAAACAAAGTTTGGCTTCATGTGGTTTGAGGAATGCATATAAGTTTATGAAAATTTGGGATAATGTTCTACAAAGTACAAAGATGATACAATTAAGAACATGTACAAAAATATGAAGATTGGACAGAGATATCATCTTAGTGACAGTATCATTCAGACATAGTTTATGTGTAGTAGTTACTATTGTTTAGATTGTATCTCCTAACAAAGATAGAATATGGTCATAAAGATTCATACATAGGTAGAAGACATGATGAAGATGATGTGGTTAGTCACACACATTTAGATGAGCATTAAGTGAAGATTTATGAAGATTGTGAGTCAACAGTTGTGTGTAATTGTAAAATATTGCAATATTGTAATGTAGCATGTAAATGTAATATCTTGATTTGGTTATATATTTTTATTTTTAGATTGGGAAAGCCTTGAGGCTGACTCAATATATATTTTTAGGACTTGGTATAAAGGGAGGATGATTTCTTTGGTTGTAATAATCTAGTGCAAATATTTGTATAATGTGAGCATGTGAACTTGTATGTTAGATTCAGTGAACCTAATAATGAATATATTTTGATAAGAAAAGTGTTTGGCCTAGTGAGGCACAATGAGCTAACAAAGAGTTGTATCTGACAAAGAATTTTTTGTTGGACAATGTTGATGTACAATTGTATTATTTAGTGAGGATAGTACTGAAGCTGTTTGGACAGTGAGTCCATTTGTCTTCCTAATCAACTCCTAACAAGGTTAGAACCTTCTAACAGGAATTCAAAGTCTCCTAACATGGACTGATATGTATTGAATATATTTTATGGTCTCCTAATAGGTCCATCCTCTAACAAGGAAGTTTTATATTAGTACATCATTTTGTGGGTAATATCCCCACTGTTTCTTTCTCTCTAATCAAAGGTTTCCCTAGTTAACATATCTAGTGTTATTGTGCATGGTTATCTTTCTATGGTTGTTTCATGTACTATTTACATACTTTGGGATTATTAATGATATTGAGAGTTATGTGAATTGCATAACTGATTCATCCCCTGCCCCCCTCTAAGTTATCTTGGTGGACTTTACTTTCTAACAAGTATATAGGAATTACAACTAATAACAAACTAGATATTAAAAAATTGATTAATGGCCTCCAAATATGTCAAGGTATGGGTGCCAAAAAACTAATCATAGAGGGAGAATCACATATAATATTAAATGTGGTAGTAAAAAGGAGCACTCAAAACTAGAAAATCAGTTCCAAATTGGAGAATGCTTTGAATTTATTAGAACAATTAGAAGACTATAGAACTCATCATATTTTTTGGGAAGGAAACAAGGCAACTGATATATTAGCAAAGCAGAGGGAGGACAGGGATGATATTTTTATTAGAAATGATTCTATCAATATTTAATTAATCTATAAGTGGGATTTATTTCAATCTAAATTAGTGATCATTAAAGAGTAGTATGTTCCTTTTTTTATCTTCTTAATATTTATTGTTAAGATTCCCATCTCCTAACCTAGAATCTAGGTAGTTTTAACATTTTAGTCAGGTATCGTAGGCTATTTGGCTAAATTTATTTCCATTGCCTTAATTTAAGATTAATCTTCATATTGTTTAGGTCCAAAGTGATTTTCTTCCCCTTCATTATGAATTATTAATCCTATTTTATTGTGTTCCTCTTCTTATTACCTATGATAAGTATTAATATCCTTCTCTGTAGTATCTTGCTTTATCTTGTGATGATGATTAGAAGTGGGCACTCCCTTTATAACATTTATTGGTTTCTTGATAGTTTGATTACTCAATGATTTGATTAACATCATATTTTATTGTATGATCATGCTCTCTTCATCCTTTCTTGAAGACCCACAAAGCTTCTAGTTTGTTCTATAAGTAATTGGGCATTCTATTTAATGCCCTTTTTCGGGCATGCTTGATGCTTGCACTTTGTGTTTTCCTCTTTGTCAGTCTAGTATCATATCTTCATTTATATTTCTTTGCATTCATATGATTGTATCTTTTAATACTTTGATCTATAAACTTATTTATGCTTGGTAGGTTACTTGTGCTAAAATGCTTCTTAGTTAGATTGGTTTATTTAGACTTCACTTTGAGTTGATATATGAATTGATTTTTAGATTATTTGCTTTGAGTGTTCTCTTCTTCTACTCTTGCAACCATTCTTATTAACAAAAAAAAATGCAATTTATCTAAACAAAACCATATATAGTTTAGAAAAGTCTACCATGCATCTACTAACTGAACTGAGTCTTTATAAAATTCTCGCATATTTTATCACAACTGACTTAATCATTTTACTTGATTAGATAAGATTGATGTTTAACATGTTTGTCTTAGATTACCTCCCTCTATCTAGTAATTGAATCCAATCTTAATGTGAAGCTCATGTTATATGACTATTTCAAGACTCTTTATGATATCTTGGTTTGAGGACCAATAATAAGTTTTAGTTATCTGTTATTGTAAGATTCATTTATTTTATGAGCTTGGGGTAGGTTATCTATGTATGTAGGGGGGAAGTGGTTTGCAATATGGATTGAGGCCCTAAAAATTTCATCGAGGTAAATCATCATAAGTTACTTAAATAAGTGATAAGGTAAATATTTAGCAGGGTTTAAATTAATTAATTATATAAAGTGTTCCTTGTCCATGTCTTTGGGCCTAGGATGAGAGTGGGAGAAGATGCTTGATTGAGGTCTTGCATAGTTTGTATCCTTATATTTATGAAAGGTTACTGATACCACATGTAATGCCTCCATCTTTTTAACATCTCAGTAGAGTTCTTAGCCTTTACATTCTCCGAAGGCTAGGTGGAGAAAAATAAGGAAGAATTGAATAAATTAATTTCTTATAAAGTCATTAAATAAATTAAAATTAAAAGGTGACTTTATATTTAATTAATTTAATTTTCTATAAGCACAATTAATTATTGCATTGCAAGGGAGAAGCTTCTAGAGAGTGCATTTTTTAAAAATACAACTAATTATTGTATTGGAAAGGGGAAAGCTTCTAGAGAATATAATTAAATAATATTTTAATTCCTTCTAGAAGGGTGAAGGAAAAGGAAAAATAGAGGCGAGAGCTTCATTGTTAATCATCTAATTATTGTGAATTACATTTGATATAAACTTTGGAGAATAAACTAAGGTTTCTAATTTCAGTCAGCCATTGGAGAACAAAAACCCTTCAGTGTTGCAGCTATTTGAGGTGGTGATATATCCACTAAATTTGGTATTCAAGAGAGCTTCAATTCAAAAGTTTTGTTTGTGCTTAAATTGGATAATACAATTATTGTTGGCTACTACAGTATGCAAGAATGATGTCACGCTACAGTACTTATGATTGATTCATCTCCATCCTTGGGCATCACTATTATCAGGTTCCTTTTGCAACTATTAGTAGTTAGCATTGTAATTTTTTAGGCATATGATTTTTTTGTGATAATTCAGAATTAGATATTGGCATTACTGTAGTCATTATTGTAAGCCCATTTGTCTTGGCAAACTCATATCAACATTGTCCATGAGAATGAATTCAATAAAGGATATATATGTTGCATACCATTTGTTTGACAAAATGTCCATCTAATAGCATATATGATCAACATAATAGTTGTATGTCAATTGTTTGTCAAAATGTTAGTTGACTTTAGGTATGCATTCCATATCTAGTTTCCATGTATATGCATTGAAAATATCAAAAGAGTTGCACTTGCATATTAGTTCATTGTAAGAGGCATTGTAATATCATTTGCAAAAATTCTAAATTTCTTAGCATTAAAATACAGCAATACAAGTGTTTGAAAAATTTTCTTGAGCTAAAATCAGTTAGTTTGGGCAGGGGATATTACATTAGTATCAAAGCTAAATCCTGCCATCCTGAGGGTTTAGCTATCACAAGCCACTTAGGGTTGGCTCTAATAGATTTTTAACTATCAGGTGAGCTTTGTTTGATAGAGAATAATATTTTATCAGGTAGCCAGACACCATGGGTGACAAGCAAGAGCTTAGCCCACCAAGAGACAATAGAAATGAGGATTAGGAAACAAGGGAATTTTTTAGATCAATGGTTATAGGACAAGAGCGAATGGCTAAGGCTTTGCAGGCACTCACCACCATGGTTGAGTGCATGAACCCATGAGATAGATGAAATCAAGAACAAGGGGATAACAAGAGTGTAGTGGGATCACATAGAACTCATAGAACTCTTTCTAGAATAGCAGACAGGCCTACACATCCTACTTTTGTTAGAGAGGAACCAGTACAGGAACTGACAGAGGAAGTTGAGGATGAGACATTTGTAGATATCCTAATGGCTACAAATGATGAATGAGAATTATTGGCACCACAAGTTTTGGAGAGCATGACCTTTGAATGCTTTGTAAATCAGAGGAGAGAACATTACAGGTCACTCAAATAGGATAGGAGGCCTAGGGGTCAAAATAGTGAGCTGAAGAGGACTACAAGCAAGCTTACTATGCCTACATTTGATGGGAGTAGTAAGATGATAGCTCAAGCTTGGATTCATAAGCTTGAAACATTCTTGGCACTAAGGCCAATGACAGAGATTGAAGCTATCAAATATGCCACTTTGCATTTGGAGGGAGTAACACATGATTGGTGGTACCATGAAATGGTAACACTTTAGCATAATCAAGTGACAGAGTACCAGGACTTCATGGATAGGTTGGTTGAAAGATTTGACAAGAAAGATCCAGAGGTTTACTTTTGGGAATTAGCATAGCTGAAACAAATAGGCAACTTGGAGTATTTTATTGGTGAATTTCAGCAGTTGGCAGTCATGGTGCCAAACATTTCAAAGCATAGATTGATAGTTCTTTTCATTAAGGGCCTATTTAAACCATTGAGAGGTTGGATAAATGTTGAGATAATGGGTGTTGCACACATTGCATAATATTGTTATTTTATTATTTTATTTTTATTATGTAATGTTGTACCTAGATAGACGTGCAACATGTAAAGATTCCCATGGAATATTCTTGATGAGTTGTATTGTAACATTGTGATAATATTTCATGTAATTATTTAATATTGGGGAAAAGAATTAAATGCCCAATATTAAATGTGGGGTCAGTGGGTTAGGTAGCACATGGTTTATGTAATACCACTTGGTGGTTTTGTGGGACTTGCTACTATATAAGCAGCCACAAGGGTAGTTGTTGTAGAGAGTAAGAGAGTGACAAGGAGAAGACAAAAGGCAAGAGTCGAGCGGGACAAGGCTTGATAGGTTAGCCAAGGGAGCATTTGTGAAGGTTGGAAGCATGGCATGGGATGTGTGGATTCATTCTTGTTCACATAGTTTGCTCAATTGTGGCTATGGCCATGAAAGCTTCCATGGTTGTATGGCAATGGTATTTTTGTTGAATAATACATGGTGATGGATGCTTTTGGAGGCTGGGTTTTTCCCTCAATGAGGGTTTTCCAGGGTATATCTTGTGTCACAATGTTGTGGGTATGTTGTCTATTCTCTTGCATGTGGATTTTAATTCCGTGTTTATTTTAGATCTATTATGGGTTATGTGGAAATGGTTATATTCTTTATTGCCAAGTTTCCTTACAATTGGTATCAGAGCCTGGTTTTGGCTTGGTCATGGGTTCAAATCTCTCCGGTGCCTTCCCAACCCGCGTAAGCACCTGGTATGCGCGTTGAGGGGGAGATTGTTGGGTGATGCGACGTGCTCCCCTGCCCATAGGTGGTTAATTATGTGGTGTTCCATGTTCACTAACAGTCATGGCTTTTGGTGCAACGGCAAATGGGCCCTACAATAAAAGCATATGATCCCATTTCTTTATAGGAAGCTATAAAAAGGCAAGAAGTACGGAACATGCAGTCCCAACAAAAAAAATTCAGTCCAAAGGAGCATCTTTTAGTAAGGATAACAAACCATTTTATAAAAAACCAGAGAGGACTAATTTAAAAAATAATTCTAAAGATAAAACTCTAGTACCTTTTGATAGGGAAACATTAAATGATTTGAGGAAGAAAAAATTATGTTTCTACTATAAGGGACCCTATGATGCAAACCATGATTGTCTTCTTAGACCAAAGGGAAAAGCTAATAGAATTATGTGGGCCTACTATGAGGAATCAGAATCAGATAATTCATACCATCAATTTGATATAGAGGAAATAGATGGTGAAAAAAAGGAAGACAAGGCTAAAGACTTGTCTAAAATGGAGTCCATGGATGGGGAAGGAGATGAGCAACTTAGGGAAGCTCCTCTCACTAGTATTAAGCAGGAAGGATCATTTCAAATGAGAGGAGTACTTGCTAGATAGTGAGTTATAACTTTGGTTGATATAGTGCCACTCATAATTTCATTGATGCTAGGTTGGTGGAGAAGCGTGGCATACAAACAACAGAGTTTGGGGGAATTAGAGTGAGGGTAGCTGATGGCTATCTCTTTAATTGTGATCATAAGATCACTGGACTCCCTTTGGAAGTTAATAATTATGTCTTTAAGGAAGATTTCTATGTTGTGCCTATGGGAGATATATATAGTCCTTGGGATGAGTTTGTTGCATGATATTGGTGAGTTCATTCTTAATCTCAAGGAGATGGAGATGAGGTTTAAAGTGAATGGGAAGACACAGATTCTTAAGGCAATCAGGGACTAACTTTAGAATGGTCTCTTTTGAGAGGATGGCTAGATTGATTTGACATGATCAGGTAGAATGGGCAGCAGAGTGCATGTTAATGCCATCACAAGTGGGACAACAGAAGATTGAATATCCTCTTGATCTTTAGGAGCTTTAGTTAAACACTCTAAGGTGTTCAGTGACATTCCACCAAGTAGACCACCAGACAAGGGTATTGAGCACATCATTGAGTTAGAGGAGGGGGATAAGCCCATCATGATTACACCTTATAGGCATCCAAAGAGGTTGAAGGATGAAATTGAAAAAACCATAAAGGAGTTACTTGCTATGGGCCACATTAGACCAAGTAAGTCTCCTTTCGCTTCTTCAGTGGTGTTGGTAAAGAAGAAGGATGGGACATTGAGGATGTACATTGATTACATGGTGCTTAATAGGAAGACAATTAAAAATAGGTACCCCATTTCCAAGATCAATGAGTTGATAGATGAGCTTCATGGAGCTTGCTTCTTCTCAAAGATAGATTTGAGATCAGGTTATCACCAGATCAGAGTTAGAGATCAGGACATTGAGAAGATAACCTTTAGATGTCATTATGGCCATTTTAAGTTTGTAGTTATGCCATTTGGGCTAACTAACACACTTGCTACTTTTCAAGCAACAACGAATAGGGTTTTCCATCCTCAATTAAGGAAATTTGTACTTGTCTTCTTTGATGATATCTCAGTTTACAATATATCTTGGGAGGAGCACTTGGTTCACCTTGACACAGTGTTGGATATATTAGGCAGAGAGTCCTTGTATGCAAAGGAGTTGAAATGTGATTTGGGTATGACATAGTTGTTGTATCTGGGTCACATCATTAGTGCACAAGGCGTATGCATGGATCTTGAAAATATTTGTGCCATTGTGGAGTGGCCTTCACCAGTGAACCTTACACAGTTATGGGGCTTTTTGGGATTATGTGATTTCTACAGGAGATTTGTGGATGGATATTATAGGCATGCAACACCCTTGACAAATTTGATGAGAAAGGGAGCTTTCTCATGGACTCCTAAGGCACAAGAGTGTTTTGAGAAATTTAAGGAGTTGATGACTTCCTGTCTAGTGTTAGTGTTACTAGATTTCAGAAAATCTTTTGAGCTATGATGTTATGCTTCCACAGAAGGCATTGGAGTGGTGCTTATGCAAGAGAAGCACCCTATTGCTTATGAGAGTAGGAAATTAAGAGGGCCAGAGTGGAGCTTCAACATATATGATAAGGAGATGTTAGCCATTATGCATGCTTTGGCTAAATTCAAGAAATATTTGGTAGGTAGCAAATTTTGTATCAAAATTGACCATAATAACCTAAAACACTTTTTAGGGCTGCAAGATCTCAATGATAGGTAGTAGAAGTGGGTGAGCAAGTTATAGTCCTATGAATTTGATATTACATATTTTAAGGGGACATAGAATGTAGTTGTTGATGCTTTACCATGTAGGCCCCATTTGAGCTTATTGACAGACATATCAAAGGATTGGAGATACTTGATTCTTATAGAGTATGCAAAGGATGCATGGATAGCTAGATTTATAGATGGAACTATTTAGGATAGTAGACACACCCTTGTGAATGAGCTCATCATTTACAAAGGGCAGATATTTTTGGTTCCACGCTCATTAGTGAGGAGGAGGATTATGAAATCTTTTCATGATTCACCTTTGTCAGGACATCCTAGTTTCTACAAGACATACCGACAGATTAGAGAGTGCTTCACATAGAAAGGGCTCAAAGCAAAAGTACTTCAGTATGTTAGGGAGTGTCCCACCTACTAGCAGAATAAGTAGGAACACTCCTCTGTAGCCAGTTTACTTCAACCACTTCTAATTCCTAATAGAAAGTGCAAGTGTTTATCTCTGGACTTCATCACAGGACTGCCTAGAGCCCAAGGTAGGGATTGCATATATGTGGTTGTGGATTGCCTTACAAAGTTTGCACACTTCTTTTTTATCACTACTACTTACACTGCTACATAAGTGGGAGAGTTTTTCTTCAAGGAGATATTCAAATTACATGGCTTACCTCAAAGCATTGTGAGTGATAGAGACAACAGGTTTATGAGTCACTTTTGGAAAGAGCTATTCAAGTTGTGTACAATAGAGCTCACTCTAAGTACTAGCTACCACCCTCAGATAGATGGTCAAGTGGAGATAGTGAATAAGTGGGTGGAGGGATATCTCAGAAACTATATAGCAGGGCAATAGAAGGCATGAGTAAAGTGGATTTATCTTTGTGAGTATTGCTACAATACCACTTATCACATGTCTATTCATATGTCACCCTTTATGGCCTTGTATGGTATGAGGCGCCCAATTTTATGGCTCTACTTTTGAGTGATAGTAGAGTGCCCAGTGCAGGTGATTTGTTACAGGAGAATCAAAATATTATTAAGACTCTCGAGGATAATATAACCAAGGTACACAATCAATAGAAGTAGTATGCAGACTAGAAGAGGACTGAGCAAACTTTTGAGGTAGATGATATGGTATATTTGATGTTGTAGCCTTATCGTTAGTCCACTCTCAAGAAGAGTGATGTCGAGAAACTTAAGCCACGATACTATGGTCCATTCAGGATTATCAGGAAACTGGAAGAGGTGGCTTATGAGTTAGATTTTCTAGCAGAGAGCAAGGTGCACAACATTTTTCATGTGTCACCCCTCAAGAAGGCTCTAGGACATCATATTGTTCCTTCTACAATGCTTCCACCCTTGGATTATGAGGGAAAATTGGTATTGGTGCCAGAGGCTATCATTGATTTTAGGAAAAGAAACTTGAGGCGGTGTACTATAAGAGAGTATTTGGTGAAATGGAAGGCCCTACCAGTAGAGGATACAACATGGAAGAATGAGGAGATTTTGCAGCATTTGGACTTGAAGTTTCTTGAGGAAAAGCAATTTCAGGGAGGGCAGACTATAATGTCCCCATCTTTTTAGCATCTTAGTGGAGTTCTTAGCCTTTACATTCTCTGAAGGCTAGGTGGAGAAATAAGGAGAAATTGCTTAAATTAATTTCTTATAAATTCATTAAATAAACTAAAATTAAAAGGTGACTTTATATTTAATTAATTTGATTTTCTAGAAGCACAATTAATTATTGCATTGCAAGGGAGAAGCTTGTAGAGAGTTCATTTTCTAGAAATACAACTAATTATTGTATTGGAAAGGGGAAAGCTTCTAGAGAATGCAATTAAATAATATTTTATTTCCTTCTAGAAGGGTGAAGGAAAAGAATAAATAGAGGTGAGAGCTTCATTGTTAATCATCTGATTACTGTGAATTGCATTTGATATAAACTTGGGAGAAGAAACTAAGGTTTTTGATTTCAGTCAACCATTGGAGAATGACAACTCTTCAGTGTTGCAACCATTTGAGGTGGTGAAATATCCATTGAATTTGGTATTTAGGAGAGCTTCAATTCAAGAGTTTTGTTTGTGCTTAAATTGGAGAATACAATTATTGTTGGCTACTATAGTATGCAAGAACGATGTTGCACTATAGTACTTATGCTTGATCCATCTCCATCCTTGAGTATCATTATTATCAAGTTCCTCTTGCAACTATTAGTAGTTAGCATTGCAATTTTTTAGGCATAAGATTTTGCTATGATAATTTAGAATCAAATTTTGGCATTACTGTAGTCATTATTGTAAGCTCATTTGTCTTGGCAAACTCATAGCAACATTGTACATGAGAATGAATTCAATAAAGGAGATACATGTTGCATACATTCCATCTAATAGCATATATGATCAGCATAATAGTTGTATGTCAATTGTTTGTCAAAATGTCAGTTGGCTTTAGGTATGCATTCCATATCTAGTTTCCATGTATATGCATTGAAAATATCAAAAGAACTACACTTGCATATTATTTCATTGTAAGAGGCATTTTAATATCATTTGCAAACATTATAAATTTCTTAGCATTAAAAGGCAACAATACAAGTGTTTCAAAAAATTTATTGAGCTAAAATCAGTCAGTTTGGGCAAGGGATGTTACACCACATAGGGTCATTAGGGGGTCAGGGTCTAGAGAGACCACCAAGATAACATTAGAATTGACACATGTCAGGACACTTCCCCATATACACCTTAGGTTTACTACATGTGTTGGTTGCCTCTAGGATTAGTTGTGCTACCTTTATTGTACATTTAGTACTTATGTATTATAGAGCTATCAATATTCCCTTGCCTAGATCCTTTGTGTGATTTTGGGGATTGTTATCAAAGATCTCCTCAACATAGAGGGGGTGGGCCATTTAGGTTCCACATGGTTAGGTGCTAGCAATTCTATTATCATTGAGATCTTGATAGACTTGTACCAATGTTGGATATTTTATTGTTGTAATTGTACCACTCTTGTTCATATCACTTGGAGACTTTTTCTTATCCTAAGTTGATCTATTTATGTATTATGTAATTTGTGTCTTTGAGATCCCTCTAAGATGATGTATTGTGAATATTGTATTTGGAGTATCATGACATACCCTGAAACATGGGCATTGGAGGATATGTTGTTGGATGTACCATGTAATATCATATGTACTTATTTATGAATTTATGAAATCATGTATTTAACATTATTTTATGGATGTGATCATTGTACTTATGTATAAATCATAAATTAATACAACTTACATGTATGTGATTCTACATCAAGGAATCCTAGGGAAATAAAATTTGTATTTGTATTGATCTATGTGAATGTGATGTTTCATTATATTGCTTTCATGTTATTATCCTGATGTTGTATAAACTTAATAATAATAATAATAATAACCAGTTACATAGTAACATATTAAGTTGATTTCTCTTGGGTTTCGTAGTGAAGCATTTAAGGAAAAGGGCTTGTCTTGGTAGAGCTCAAAATAGTATAAATGTTAATATTTACCTTGCTTGTCGAACCTCGTGGATGGATTCAAATTCACTGTCTACAAAGATGTCCACTTTCTTGTATGTATGTTGAGATGTAGAAGTAGAATTTAGGATGTCTTCACTTGTGCAATAGATCAACTCTTATCATGGATCATGGATCATAAAATACCAAATAAGAAATGAATGATGTACATCTCCTCCCTTGATAGAAAACTCATTTTCTTCACATAGAAAAAGGTTTTAGATCTATGGAATGAAATAATTCAATGGTTGAATGGATGAAAATGCTAATTTTCTTGAACTCCTGTAAAGTACAATGTCTTGAAGGCTTAAGAGCTTGTGCATGTTGATTATCGAAAAATTAAATGAGAAGACTCTTTTTATAGTGATTTTAGGTTTGAATTTTGGGGAGCCCACTTCCCAAGGTGGGAAGAGATAAAGAAATGTGGCATCAACCCCACAAACTTTTAAAGGGGCCTTCTTGAGTATAGGTTACCCCTATGTGACACATTATAGTAGGGTACAATTTTTAAGGAAAATGTGTGGGGAGAAATAAAGTCTTAAGTAGTTTATAATGAATAAAAATATGAGCAATAAAATTGATTAAAAAGGCATCTAAATCTTGAATTTACCAAGATATGTCCCAAGGGAAAAATTAAATGATATGATTGAAGGGAAAATAGAGGTGATGTATAGAGATTAGATACTACCTCTATTTTTATACAAGTTGGAGAAGGAAAAGTAAAAGAAGATGTATTAATTTAAATACTACCTTGACTTTTACAACAATGAGATAGGGGAATCAAATTAGGTAAATGGATGAGTAGATGAGAAATTATACATAGATATTAGAGCCAACATAGAGTTTTGAGCAAGATTAAAGGAAAATAAAGAATCTTGATTTAAATTATACATGCAATTAAATGCAATGCAAGATCTCAATGACAATGGAAAAACTAAGGAGGGCTAAAATGGTCTTAAAAAGAGAGATAAAGCAAGTTCTTACCTTCTAAGATGTTACATTTGACTCCTATTTTAGTGGAGTATGATACAAGATCATGTTCATAGTAAAGTTGAGTGTTAGTACAAGCTAGGATGTGGGTGTGATGAGATGCTTGATTGAGGTCTTGCATAGTTAGTATCCTTATCTATTTGAAAGGTTACTCATACTACATAGAGTCACTAGGGGGTTAAGGTCTAGAGAGACTACCAACATAACCATAGAGTTGAATCACGTGATGACTTTTCCCATATACACCTTAGATTTCCTATGTGTGTTAGTTTCGTCTGGGATTAGTTGTATTACCTTTATTGTACATGTAGTATTTATCTGATAGAGAGATATCAAGATTCCCTTGCCTAGATCCTTTGTGTGATTTTGGGAATTATTATCCAAGTGGGACATTATGTTATCTACCCAGTGCATTGGGAGTGAGCCATTTAGGCTCCACATAGTCAGGTGGTAGAGACTCTATTACCATTGAGATCCTGATGGACTTGTACCGGTGTTGGATATTCCATTTTTGTAATTATACCACTCTTATTGATATCACTTGAAGGATTGCTCTTATCCTTAATTGATTTATTTATGTATTGCTTACTTTATATTTTTTAGATCCCTCTAAGATGATGTATTTGTTACTTCTACAAAGAATCATATTGCCTATTATTATCAAAAAGTGTATAGAAATAAAGTTACTATATTGCCCAAGAAATGAAGGGGGATACAAGTGAATATTACTAAGCATACCCAAGCCCAAGTATTCACCAAGTAATTCTAATTATATTGAGCTAAAGAGAAGTTAGAGTAGACTGAGCACATAGCTTATTGAGCTACATAGAGGATGTTGAACACATGTTTATCAAGTGTCAGTAAGAAAACTATATTTATTGAGTGATACAAAGGCAACATCAAAGTTTGAATTGACACATAATTTAATGTTACATGATTCTATCGAGCAAGGAAAATTGTTTACATTAATTGAGGTAAATATTTCAAAAGATTGTCTTGAAGAATGTGAAATGTTTGTTTATGATTACAAGGTTGGAAGGACCAATGGAAATAAAGATGGAGAGGAAGGAAAGTTAGTCGATTCTAGAACCATTGATCATGATCATAGAATAATTCCATAAAGTTCTAAAACCCTAATTAGGTCAAGTTGCAAAATGGCAAAAGAAAACTGTAAATGGAGCAACACAGAACAATTTTGAAGTTGTTGTTGTTAGAGCTTTGTTAAGTGTAGTATTGTTGTTGATGGTGTGATGAATAAATGGATGTTACTAATTGAAGTGTTGAAGCAAGTAATAGAGATCAAGGTTAAGGACAAAGGTCATAAATCAAAGGCAAATATAGATTTGGAATGAATTACAGATATATCATAGGAAGGTGATAACTATAAAGCAAAAGAGGTATCTATTCAATAAAAGTAAGTTTTTATCACAAAGGTCATTGTTGCTATTGTTTAACCTCTATAGTAGTTTTCTAAATCCTTGCAAAAGGTGGACTTAATAGTCTTTTATGAAATCTCTTAACCAAGGAGACACTTGAAGAGTGTTGTAAAATCCTTGTAAAAGGTAGATCCTTATAGATCTTATTATATACTCCCAACTGAATAAGTGATCATAAGTGAAAAACATTGTAGCCCTGACAAGGCAACCTCTTATTGCAGTAGTGATGGATTTGTGGGTACCATCCCCATCTCAGTTTTCCCTCTGACCAAGGGTTTCTACAATACCAAATGATTGTGTTATGTTTCATGAGCTTATATGTTTTAGATTATGAATGTTAGATTAGTTATGCTATTTTCACTTACAAGTGTTGAGACAACAGACAGTGATTACCGAGATACAAAAGAAATAAAGGGAAAGTTAAAAGTTTGTTTGAAAGTGAAAGTTTTAGAGGATACTGATTCAACCACCCCTCTTAGCATCCTATCTATCCTTACTATTCTAATAGCCTTGTGGGTATTGTACTTGGATTATCATTACATACCCTACAACATGTCCAATAGATGATATGTTGTTGGATGTATCATGTAGTATCATTTGTACTTATGTACAAATTTATGAAAGTGTGTATTTAATATTCATTTATGTATGTAATCATTGTATTCACATTTAAATCTAATTAATAAAACCTACACGTATGTGATTCTACATTAATGAACCTTGGGGAAATAAAATTTATATTTGTTGCTTTATGTGAATGTGATGTTTCATTATATTGCTTTCACATTGTTATCTTGATGTTGTATAAATTGTTAAAAAAATGTTCAGTATACATGGTAACATATTATGTTGACTTCTCTTGGCCTACCCAGTGAAGCATTACAAGAAAGGGGCTTGCCTTTTTTGAGTCAAAATTAAGATAAATGTTAATATTTACCTTGCTTGTTAAACCTTTATGGATGGATTTGAATCCTCTATCCACAAAGATGTCAACTTGCTTGTGTGTATGTTGAAATAAAGAAGTATAATCTAGGATGTTTTCATTCATGCAATAGAACAACTCTTAGCATGGATCATGGATCATACAATAAGGAAGAAGAAATGAATGATGTAGATATCTTCATTTGATGATCAACTAACATTCTTCCTATACAAAAAGGTTTTAGATCTATGGGAGGAAACACTTCAATGGTTGAATGGATGCAAATGTTTGTTTTCTCGAACTCCTTTAATGTACAATGTCTTGAAATCTTGTGAGCTTTTATATGTTGATGGATGATCATGTATGGAAAAAAGAAAGGAGAAGACTCCTTTAGTAGTGATTTCAGGTTTGATTTTTTGGGAGTAGACTCCACAAGGTGGGAAGATATAAGGAATGTTTTCTCAACCTCGTAACACCTAAAAAGGTCCTTATAGAGTATAGGTTAACCCTAGGTGAACCATCTAGAAGGAAACAAGATTTAAGAAAAATGTGCGAGGAGCAATAAAGTCTTAAGTGATTCAAGATGAATACAGAATATGAGAAAAAAATTGATTAAAAAGGCGTCTAGATTTTGAATTTAACAAGATATGTCTTAGCAAAAAAGTTTTTTTTTATCAGAGGGAAAATAGAGGATGATGTATAGATATTAGATCCTACCTCTATTTTTACATAAGTTGGAGAGAGGAAAATTAAAGGAAGACATATTAAATTTAAATCCTACCTTGACTTCTACAACAATGAAGGAGGGGAATTAAATTAGGTAAATGGATGAGTAAATGAAAAATTATACATAGGTATTTGAGCCAACATAGAATTTTGAGAAAAATTAAAGAAAAATAAATAATCTTGATTTAAATGATATATGCAATTAAAAGCAACGCAAGATCTCAATGAGAAGGAATATACTAAAAAGGGATAATATGGTCTCAAAAAGGACATAAATTAAGTGCTTATCTTTTAAGATGTTACATTTAACCCCCATTTTAGTGGGAGTGATACAAGATCATGCACATAGTAAAGTAAAGCAATGCATATGACAGTCTTATCAAAGCCAAAGAGATAAGAAATTCCAAGCCATGAAGTGACTCAAGTCCTTATAAAATCAAAGACTAAGATGAGAGAGACATCAGTAAAACAAGAAAGAGAGGGATGTGAATACATAGTCCCACTAAGATCATATGTTTGATTATGATTTATACAAAGAAAGTGAAGTGTGACTATCATGTCCAATAAGATTGTATGTATTACTATGAACCATACAAAGAAGAGTGATATAAAAGATAGCATTGAATCTATAGTAGGGTTTTTATGATATGCTAGTCAAGCCATATAGGGCCTATCCTTAAGGATTTTATGTCCACAAGGGATTGAGAGAAAATGTAAGTATCAATCCTTATGAATTGTTGTCCAAAAGGGATCCAAGTGTCATGCAGCATAAATAATAGTGCACATGTACGAAAATGTGACCAAAGCATATTCCCTTGTTTATAACTATTATAAAAGCCTTAACAAGAGAAATGGATTTGACAGAGTGTATACACATCTACTAGATGTTTCCACTATGACATGCCCCTGAGAAGGAAAATAAGAACATGAAAAAAAAGTGAAAAGTAGGATCTACCAATTCTGGTTCAATATGATCATATATTAATATATAATACTGTGTCAAAATAAATTATCATCACTCCCTAAAGGAATTAGAGCTACAAAAAAAAAGGCACAGAAGAGTTGCAAAGAAGAAGATTATTGCATAACATCATGGAGACCAAAAGAATAGGTGTTACCATTTTGTACTGTCCTGAGAATACAATCAAAAAGGCACATTTATGACAAATAACACATGTACAAAATAACATATCTAACACCATATAGAAGAAAAGATACAAATAGAAGAACGAGCATGACATTTTTAGTTTTGTTATCATCTTGTGCTAACCGAGCAACAAGAGTCATTTAAAGAAACGTAAACATGACATATAACAATCCACACAACACAAGGGAAGCACATTACAATAGATAAACACACAAAGATCCATTGTATTGGAGAATCTAATCAAGAACATTGCCAACTTCCTCATCTCGGCCTATAGTGTTTAGGGAAGGTTGGAAACTCACGAGAGGAGCAACATCAAGTATGACAAAAGGAAAAATAGATAGTTCCAAACAAGGACCATGCTATGAAGGTAGATCACTATGTGTGGTACTAGAAGTGATAGATAATTATTGTGAAAGCATAATTGATAAATCATGATCAATATCTATGGTTTCATACATATCATTTGATTCACTAACATGATTATCATTGTTATTATTAATAACATCATCATTAAGATTAGTCATAATAGAATCCAATGTATTAATAGAATCATTATGTTTTTCCATTTCAACTTTTTTGATATTCACTTCTTCCATAGGCTCACTCATGGGACGGTCGAAGAACATTCACAGGCTCCAAGTCAAGATACTTATGATGACAACCACAAGTATGTTGGTCACATTTGGTCTTATTAGATATTTGAGGTGGGATAAGATTAATCAACATCAAGTCCTTTTATTCTTTAAGAAGAAGAAGTGAAGGAACCATAGTAGGTTGAGAGATAACAGGAATAGGGTGAGCATAAGCAATAGGAGGAATAGATAGTTTAGGAAGAAGGCCATGACCAGGAGCATTCTTTCATTCATAGCTTGCAAACTTTTTTTATCTTGAAGGCTTGATGTGATTATAAGAGATGAATAAGATAATTAGTAGCTAGTTGAGGCATGAAAGAAGACCAAAAGACATCAAGGGTGACAAAGTCTTGAGGTTTAGAAGGTGAATAAAGACTATAGTTAACAGTCATGATTTCTCCATTATGAAAAAACTTTAGACATGTATGAATAGGAGAAACTACATATTTCATAGAGGGGTGAACCCACAATAGTGGGTTACACTTTTTTGGAGGAAGAAATTCCTCCAAAATCACGCAACAACTAATTTTTGATTTCATATTTTTGATGGAAAGTTTTGTAAAATTTTTGATAAAAACTATTTAGTTTCTATTGAAACAAACTATACATCAAGTTTCTATCAAAATTATGGGTGCCATGTAGTTTCTATCGAAACTGCCAAGCCCAAACAGGGTTTGTTAACCTCGGTCTCGGGCTTGGTAGTTTCGATTGAAACTACTTAATTTAGTTTGAATTGAAACTATTTAAGAAAATTGGAAGCTTAAAAGAGTTCATCTTCGATCCCACATGTCATTTTTGATAGTGGAGTCTACAATTTCAATAAGAAGTTCACAAGTAGAGGCATCCGACCCATCAAACTTTGAAAAAGGTATGAATTTTCAGTTTTTTACCCATTTTCTATTATTTAGTTAGATTTTATATGATTAAGTTTAATTTTATTTTATTTTTTGTATGTATGTATATATATCATGTATATGTATATGCACATGTGTATATGTATATATATACATAAATATATGTGTATGTGTGCACGCATACACACACACACACACACATGTACATATGTATGTATACATGTTGTGGATATACATATACTTTTAAATTTTTAATGTACACACTTGAACTTGTAATATATTAATTTTAAGTTCATATATGTGTGTGTGTGTTTACATTAACATATATTATTTTTTTAATTTGTACATATATAAATACATAATAGAAACATGTGTACATTTTATATGTTTAATGCAACGTAAATTCATTAAATATATGTTTCTAATACTCACACTTAAATTTTACGCCAATGGAAAATTTGAAATTGAATGTACACAATTTGTTTTTAAGTACTTCACCTAAATTATACTTGACTTAAACAAAAAAACTTTGAATGATAACTCCAAACTAATGTAAAGTGAACACACAAAATTAAATATATAAAGTTCCCTGATTCATATAAATAACTTGCACATAACTTGAAACCCCTTTAAAAAACATTGTATTAGTAAACCATATTAATGAATAACATGAACCTAGGTCCAGTCTATTAGCCCTTTAAATGTATGCATATATTTAAAAACTAAAGACCATAACACTTGTTTGTAATTTAGAACTTCATGTGATATATGTATGTAGAAATTTTGATATTCTGGACCCTTAAGCCATCATTTTGAGATCAAGCTTGAACTCGATTTTCATGCGTATATATAGAAATTTCAATACATTAGTGATGCAGAGCCTCCACTATCCCCTTGAGGAGGCAAACTCAACTCAAGGATTTAACCTCACTCAAGAATCTAGTAGAGTTCTCTGATTTCGTAAGTCACTTCCGCAACCATACTACTCAATTTCACTTCCTTGTTTCCTTGTTTCCTTGTTCCAATGCCTTCTAGCACCAACTCCATCCTAGGTCACCTAGTGCCTCCACCATGCCAAAACTCCAACTAGGCTTCATACCTTGATCCCAAAACCATATATCATCTCAACATGGTCGATTTACCATAGTCCAACTTTCTATTCATTCCAATCTACTCAAGTCTCACCATTACTCTTCTTTAGCCTCTAGGCCTATCAAGTAGCCCTTCACCCCTTGAAATTAGAAAATCTCTCACAAACTCTCCAAACAACCTAGCAAGGTTTTTACATTTCCTAATACCCTTTTCAAATTACTAAATACATCTCAATCCCAAACCTTCATCATTTGACTGGTGAAGACTTCCATTACCCTCTAGTTCTTCTCTTAGGCCTGATTAGCCCTCTCCTAACAAAACAACCCCTATATATATGCATATATACACATATACATGTACATATGTATGTGCACACATGCGCGCACATGCAGGCACACACACACACACACACACATATTGTGGATATACACATACTTTTAAATTTTTAATGTACACACTTGAACTTTTAATATATAATTTTAAGTTCATATGTGTGTGTGTGTGTGTGTGTGTGTGTGTTTACATTAATATGTATTAGTTTTCAGTTTTGACATATATAAATACATACTAGAAACATGTGTGCATTTTATATGTTTAATGCAACGTAAATTTGTTAAATATATGTTTCTAATACTCACACTTAAATTGTACACCAATGGAAAATTTGAAATTGAATTTACACAATTTTATTTAAGTGCTTCACCTAAATTATACTTGACTTAATCTAAAAACTTGGAATGATAACTCCAAATTAATGTAAAGTGAACACACAAAATTAAATATGTATAGTTCCCTAATTCATATAAATAACTTGCACATAACTTAAACCCCTTAAAAAAGCATTGTATTAGTAAACCATATAAATGAATAACATGAACCTAGGTCAAGTCTATTAGCCCTTTAAATGTATGCATATATTTGAAAACTAAAGACCATAACACTTGTTTGTAATGTAGAAATTCACGTGATATATGTATATAGAAATTTTGATATTCAAGACCCTTAAGCCATCATTTTAAGATCGAGCTTGAACTATATTTTCATGTGTATATATAGAAATTTCAATACATTAGTGATGCAAAGCCCTCCACTATCCTCTTAAGGAGACAAACTCAACTTGAGGATTCAACAAGAAAATTGGAATCCACTCAAGGATTTAACCTCACTCAAGAATCTATAGAGTTCTTTGATTTTGTAAGTCACTTCCACAACCATACTACTCAAGTTCACTTCCTTATTTCCTTGTTCCAATACCTTCTACCACCAACTCCATCCTAGGTCACCTAGTGCACCTAGTGCCTCCGCCATGCCAAACTCCAACTAGACTTCATAACTTGATCCCAACACCATAGAACATCTCAACATGGTCAATTTATCATGTTCCAACTTTCCATTCTCTCCAATCCACTCAAGTTTCACCATTACTCTTCTTTAGCCTCTAGGCCTGTCAAGTAGCCCTTCACTCCTTGAAACCACCAAATCTGTCACAAACTCTCCAAATGACCTAGCAAGGTTTTTACATTTTCTAATATCCTTTTGAGAGTCACTAAAGACATCTCATTCTCAAACCTTTATCATTTTATTGGTAAACTTCATCATTTTACTAGTGAAGACTTCCATCACCCTTTAGTTCTTCTCCTAGGCCTAATTAGCCCTCTCCTAACAAAACAACCCATGTGTCCACTTGTCTCCAGGACTCCATGACCCAAAAAAATCTTGGTAAAGGATCAAAGGACACAAATTTTCAACTTAGTTTTTCTATACTCATCCTTCTACACTCTCATTCAATAAACCCTCACCTTTTGGGCTAGAAACCAAGGGTTTTAGAGAAATCACTCTTCCCTATAACTCACCATCACACTATAGGCTCTAACACCTTCCCCTACATTCAAAACCATACATAATACATACAATACATCTAAGGCATCTCCCACCAAATCATAGTTAACACAGAGGTGGGAGTTCCCTTACATATTAAGGGGTTTCAACCTTTAACCACTGATTGTGCCTATAATGTCAGTCATTGTCCTTGAATACCAATCTAGTTCCTATATCCTAACAACACTCTAAACAATGAAATAATTACATAAACTTGTAAACAAAGCACAAGGAACTATTTTTATATCATTACCCGATCACAATCACATTTGTTCAATTATTTTAAATTATTGGTTTTTCCAACTGTACCCACGGACAGTATACTTCAGAATTGCAGATAAATTAGATTTTATTCATCAAAACTATTAAAAACTCGATCCCTTTCATATCCACAATACTCACCCTCTTTATCCTCTCGTGAATCCCCCCTAAAACAACCCTTCTTTGCTCAATAACCCAATACCAACCTTCAACCAACTTATCTAACTGTCCCTAAATAGTCTTAACTGACTGTTAATAACATAAACAATTAATTTGTTGTCAAGTTAACAACAAAAGTTGTCAACTAGAAAGCACAACATCCAAACCCAATCTAAATAATTTTAAAAGTTTTAATCAAAACCTTTAAAACCAAACGAATCATATAACCCTTACTACTAACCCCATCCAAGCCCTTGTTTGGCTTATATTACCAATATAGGCAATTTAAAAATTATTGCACTATTAGTGCTTTTAACATCATTTAAAGGTTTTAAAGGCCTTATTACATAAACCCTTATAGGTCATCTTCATAATCCCTTGACCTAGGATCAATCCTCAATCCATTCCTAGTGATCCCTACATACCTTTTAGGCTTAACAATGCCTTAGGGGCTAACAATCAAGATTGGATTACAATAAGATCAATACATGATCCAAATAACATTCCTTGACCATGCACATGTACAAAATTCAAATTTGAAACTTTTAGGAAGTAATTTAAAACACATGTACATGTATGTTATGTTCATTTCATGTTTACAAAATTCTACGCACATGTGTATGTTATGTTCATTTCATGTTTACATGTATTATATGTTTAATTTCATGTTTACAAAATTCTAGTTTCTTAAATGTCATTGTAATAAATTTCATATTTTAATTTTAATTTCAGGTTTACACATTATACATGCACATACTACATATGTTGACCTCCATGTGGCAAATCAACAGCCTTCTATCTCCCCCCCCACCCAAGTAACAACGTATCCCCCCCCTGAGTAAGAACCTCCTATCCCCCTCAAGCAACAGCCTCTCCCCCCTGAGCAATAGCTTGTCCCCCCAAGTAGTAGTAGCTTGTCCCCCCTAAGCAACATCATGTCCCCTCAATAGCGGCCTATTCCCCCAGATCAACAACCTATCCTAGCTCATGAGCTCTATGATCACACTAACCAAGAGATTTAGAGACTTCATGAATCCTTGGCTAGTGGTGCATGCTCTAGTGCATACAATAGTACATGCCAAAGCATCTTACGTAGCCTTACATATATTAGAGATGAGATTCATGGTGCTACTCCATATTATTCACATACTATATAGGCTTTCCTTGACAACAAGAGATGAGAGGTCTCTTCAAGTCTTTCATTGCAGCAAGTACATGGCTCAATACCCAAAGATGTCTTAAAGAGGGAATGTTTCCCACATTGTGTTCCACAAATGTTTGTGAAGGGGTATTCTCCCCTTAAGTATACAAATCCACATATGGTTGCACTCATATACCCATGCTTCCTTGCTTCTCATGGTCATTATCCAAATAATGACCAAATTCCACTCTGTTTTGCATGACAGCTTTATGTTGAGGTTTGCTTAGGCAGGGTGGTGAACTACATTGATTTACCATCACATTTAGGATAGAGGTGTGGTAGACTAGCTAATAGGCTACTAGGTTGTCCACCATAGATATATAGGTTGATTTTTGGAGAAAGGACACCTGTTTTTTCCCCTATATTAGGTCTATTAGCTTATGAGGCCATGCATAGCACCCAATTGTGGGGGGTGATTCATGGAGTTGGAGAGATTATTATAGCTATTAGATCTATTTTGAGTGACAAGGTTAGTCTGTATTTGATGTCTCATCATGTTTCAAATCATCATTTGGTGCTTCATCTTTAGGAGATTTGTATAGTGCAACAAGCATCCCTTCACTAACTAGCTTAGAGGGTCTCACTAGAGTGTTGGCACAAGATATTATGATTAGTTTTGTTGAGGATCTACTATATTCATATAGATTCATATCATAATATCTTGGCATACCCATATTAGATGTTCAACATCATGTCCATGGTTGTATTGGGACAAATCCTTGGTCACATTCCTCTCATCGATTAGGTAGTGGTCATGGTGGTAGTACACATCATGATCCACCTACTAACCACTCTTTTGTTGTAGAGGGACATATACATATTAATATAGACCCTTCAACTAGTATAGGGCATGGCCAAAGTTTAGATGTGGGCCTTGATGTTGTTGACTTCATCTTGTCAACCATAGGATGGATGAACTTGTTGACACGTGATGATTCTACTTCTATGCCATCTTATCTAGTCAGTCCACTTGGCTCATCATTATTAGGACATATGCCAAACACTAGTCATGCTAGAATAGATGTAGAGATGGAGCTAGATGAGACCCTACAAAACCTAGATATATTGATGGACACAATTGATGCTAGACAGTCTGAGTATTGTCAGATGTCAACATCTACACAAGTAAATCTATAGTTTTTTTATTCATGTTAAAATTTTAGTTGTTTGAAACTAATAGTTTATGCATGTATACATACCATGCCTTTGTAATTATACATTTTTAAATTTGATTTGTTGCACATGTACATGTATGTATTTTAGGGGGGCATGCCTCTTTTTACTCCATCTTTGATGCAAGATCTTGTATGTCATCGAGACTCATTCGATGATGTCAGTAGTGGACATGTGAGTTTTAAATGTTTTGAATTAGACACACGTACACATGTAGATGTACATAAGTACATCCAAATTGTAATTTATGAATTTAAAAGAGATTTAATTTAATATGATTACATGTACATTGATATTACTTTCTCTTGAATATATATAAGGGTCAACACATCCTAGTGAGAATCCTCATAGACAGTCTTAAGACCACGCTGTGATGAGATATCACGATGATAATCCTGCACTTGACGATCTATAGTTTTTTTTTTGTTTTTTTTGTTATAGATTATTTGATCTACATTTTCATCCAGAGAGACATTCATAGATTCTAGATAGGTACCTGGATGTATACATGCACACTATTTATATTTGATATTGTCTGCTTGGATCTAGAATGTACACATTTTTGTTATTTGTTCGATGATTGATACATATATTCTAGACTTGAGAATGATGTTTGATACATGTGTGTATGTTCAGGTTCATATACATGTTTGATGATTGACCTATGTATATACATTCTCAAGACATTTCTTTTACATGTTAGATTATGTTGGATAATGTTCTAGTATATATTTGATGAAGTTAATGTATACATTTGTGGTTACTTTTGTTCTATGCAAGTGATATTAAGATATGATTAAATTCATAATTTCTATAATTAGTTACAAATCACAATTTAAACTTGACAAGTTAAATGAAAGAGTAAAAGTTCAATATAATTAGTTACAAGCCCTAATCAAGTTAAATGAAAGAGTGAAAGTAATGCAAGTGATATTTAGCTATGATTAAAGTCTTAATTAGTTGAATATAAGTTCCTAAGTTCTATAACTAGTTACAAATCACAATTTAAACTTGACAAGTTAAATGAAAGAGTAAAAGTAATATATAATCAGTTACAAGTGCTAATTTCATCCCCTTAAGACAAGTGTTCAAATTTCTTCCCCTCAAGGCACATGTTCTAATTAGTTGCGTATAAGTTCCTAAGTTCTATAATTAGTTACAAATCACAATTTAAACTTGACAAGTTAAATGAAAGAGTAAAAGTAATATACAATTAGTTACAAGTCCTAATTTCATCCCCTTATGACAAGTGTTCGAATTTCTTCCCCTCAAGGCACATGTCCTAATTAGTTACATATAAGTTCCCAATTTCTATAATTAGTTACAAATCACAATTTAAACTTAAAAAGTTAAATGAAAGAGTAAAAGTAATATATAATTAGTTCAACCAAATTTAAAATTGAAAATGATCAAGTTCAACCAATTTTCAAATTGTTGAACCAAATTTCAAATTTCAAATATTTAAACCAAATTTCAAAATGTTCAAGTTGTTTCTATCTTGTATCAAGTGGGTCAGGTCATTGTTGGATAACATTTAATATTTTCCCGTGATCATCAATATTGAGCCTCCACTTACATATTCTAGGTCCTTTGACTGGATGAAGAGTTAGATCAGTGGCAATAACATGGTTACTATACTTATATGTGTTATTGTTAGGTTCATAATTAATGAAATGAATCCCTTTCTTAAGTACTCTTATTTGGTTCAAATATGTTCCCTACACAACAATAGAACCTACATACATAGTTAAAAAATATCACATAGATTAATTAATTATTGAATATTTATACACATATCCACACACACACACACACACACACACACACACACACACACACACACACATATGCATCAATCAAATAAGTCAATAAATTTGAATTCATAAAAAACATAGATGTATGTTGGTGTAAATAAGTGTTTACTATTTACACTTTACTTAAGTTTAATTAGGTTAATGCATTATTTTATTATTTATTTGGTGAGACACTTAGGAGTTTGCGTACTCTTATGAGTTGTCATGTTGACAACACTAGAGGTTGCATCATTAATTGAATTATCATGTAGACAACATAGTTATTTGCATTCCTAATTTAGCACATGGTGTCTACATCATAATTTTGCATGCTACACCATTGTAGGCTTATCCTCTCATCATCGCACCTACTCATGTGCTTAATGGAGGATAACCCATATCTAGTGGACATGTGCCTAGTTGTATGACTTATCATGTTGCTGAATTCTATGCATTCTAGAAGGATTCCAAAGGCCTTTATATTTAGGCTCTCCTAGTGTACTTATATCCATATTGAATGAATATTATATCATCATTCTGATCATACTCTCTTTGGTCTACTATTGTGCTTGTGTTTGAGTTCCTTGATCTTAGGTGAATTTTTTCCTCAAGAAAATTCTTATATGGTATCAGAGCTCGAGGAGGTTCTCTTCACATAGTCATTCAAGACCATTATAGCTTCAACACCTCGACCCAGATCTAGAGAATCCGTAGAAATTGGGAGCATCTAGAGCCAAATCGGAGCTCGCTATTATGTCTGGAACATCAATTTAGTGAAAATCAGCTATAAATTCACCTATGCTGGGCCAAATTCAATTTAGAGGCAAATTTTTTTTGCAAATCGACACTTGAAGGCCCGATTTACAAAATGGGTATGGTCATTATTTGATCTGCTAATTTATTGTTCAGATCTGAATTTTAATTTATCTCTGTAATTTTTTTGGCCCTACAGGCCCCTGCAGAGAATATTCATGGAATATTCTTTAAATTTGGCAGTGATTTAATCCAAATCCAATGGGCGACTTTACAATTTTATGGTCGAGCGACTCAGAATACAAGTGAATATAATTTTGGCTACCCACCGTTGAACACACTAGCCGAGTGTCACAACCTCCGGCAGACTTCATTGCTTGTATATTGAGTAGGCTTCATTTTAAATAACGCATGAGTTGGCCTCCCCATCGATGTGGGACTATTTATCCTTCACCAACTGCCAAATTAATCTCACAACCACTGCACATACTAGCCTTGGCATAGAAGACATGCGACAAACTTAAAAGTTGCCATGCTTCGCACGCTTGTCACGTGGCTCGAAAGACCCACCATATCATTGGATCGGATACGCAAGTAGTGACAGTTCCAACTTAGTGGACGAATATAGTACGTGCAAAGAGACTGCTAGCTCGAACTGACACTTATACCACCAGCTTGGCACTACGTCAATGACACAATCATAATTGTATAGTCCACGCAAGCATCCACATGTCAAGATAGTACAATTTGACCTAACAGGCACCTGAATGGTTTCTTACAATCAATACAAGGTGACATCATCATTATGTTAGTGCCACATCATTGGAGGGCCTGAGTACGCTAATGTCAGCAATCTACTGTCCTAAAATTGACGACCATCTAACCATCCTCTAGGGGCAAAATAGAACTATTGCGATGACTATATGACCATCAGATTTAACCCCATCTTTTGCTGATCCAACCCCTCTCCAGATTGATTTTTGATTTTGCAGTTTGACTTTGGGAAGCCATATCTTAGTTATCTGGACTCCAAATCAAGTGCAATTTTTTTAATTTTGGGTAGAATTTCCTAAAAATTTTAGTGGTGCAACTCTTTTCTAGTTTTGGCACATGGATTTGTTAGAAATTATATCTTTTGGTGACTGTACCTATCCAATCCTACATTTTACAACTTCAAATGCTCCGTACAGGCTCATCTAGACTCGAAAACAAGTTCCATTTTTTTTTAAGTGCATTATTTTTTGTCTACTTCCCAGATCTATAATTAGATTATAGGGTTGTGTGGACAAAAGTGTCACTTTCATAATTAGGTCCTTTTCTATGTTGTAATACTTTGATATATCTTCAAAATTGTTGTATATCTAAGATACATTGTAATGTTCTAGTTTTGAACTCCATAAGAAGGTTGTAAAAAGCAAAATCAGAAGTCCACTAAGGCCAAAATTGGCAAGTGGCCATTGTAAACACACTACATATAATGTGTCAAAAGCATTTTTTTTTTTGGGGGGGGGGGGGGAGGGGGGTTTGATTGAGTGAAAAGGGGGGGTGTTCTTGGTGTTGTGTTCCTCTTTTTCAATTGTTTTCTTTCATTTTTTGCATCTTGAGAAATTTTAAGTTTTCAAAATTAACTCCACATAACTCTGCTACATGGTCCATTAAAATGTGGTGTCATTTAATGCATAAAGGAGTTTCTCAATATGTAGATGGTACCCTTCCTAAACCAATAGGTGATCAAGTATCTACCAATGAAATCACTTATTGGAAAATAATGGATAGGAAAGCCCTAGGTGATATTTGTTTGGGGGTTGAAGACAAGATCATATATCAGATTCAGAAGTCTCGTACATCCAAGGCAGCTCGAGATACCCTCCAAAACCTATATGGTAAAGTGTTTGAGGAAGATGTTTTCAAAATTGAAGATGAGCTTGTCTCCTTAGATCCTAAGGCATTTGATTCCATACATGATTTTATCATAAAGGTGAATGAATGAAGAATGAAGCAAGACACCTTTTGAGGCATGGTGTGGCGAAAAATGAGTTGTGACACATTTCAGAGTCTTCGGTTGTCCAGCATGGGCAAACATATCATCCAAGGGATGCAAGGCACCACCACCTAGGCCTTGTATTTTCATTGGATAAGAAGATGGTGTTAAGGCATACAGACTTATGGATCTTGAGACACATGAGATTTTTGTGGAGAAGGATGTACACTTTGAGGAAAGTTCACCAAGCTTATCCTCTAATCCTCTCCGCACTTCATACATTATGGAAACTGATAGTGACACTAGTGATAGTGCTTCAACAGATTCAAATACGTAGGGTTCTATCAATAGTTGCAATGAGAGGTCACATCATCAGCACATTCCACATGCATATATTGCCACAATGATAGGTCCAACACAACAGGGTACACCTAGTCTTCCAGCTCCAACATCAGAGAATGACTACATAACATATATTTCAAGTTTTTTTGTGGAGTCATACATAGCGGATTTGGGGGACATCATTGATGATATACATCTTCTCTTTGATGGAGAAGATCCTTCTTTAGTTGTTGCGAGGGCTCACTCTAACTCCCATGTCCATTCTCTACATGATCGATCTTCACAGGTTGATGTGATTGTGGATACTTATGTAGAGCAGTTGTAGGAGGTCTCTTTGTCAGTTGAGGAGACAGAAGATTCTTTGAGACAGGTTCTACATTCATCCTTGACAAGGACATTTGACCAAGTTTTAGAGGCATCATTGATCATCGGGATTCTTTCTACACATAGGGGAAGCATCTTATATGTACCTATGATATTGTTTCTTCCAAAGGGGAGGAACATTATTCAATGCTCATGGATCATCTTCTACATTGGAGCATCTATCACTGATTGACACACTACATTTAGGGGGGGGGGGGGAGGGACTACCTTGTCTCTTTCTTCTCTTTTATGGGGGGGATTTTTTCCTCAAATGGGGTTTTGCTCTTCTCCCATTTCTCTCTTGTACATATCTCTCTTTTTGGGGAGGGTTTTTCCCATGAGGTTTTCCCTCTTTCCCTATTTGCAGAGAGATTGCATTGCATTCTGTTCAACATTGCATTATGTACATGGGTACCTAACATGGCCTAGTAGCTAGGACCCACCATGCATTTCGTTCTAGCTTTCGTAAGCTTAAGTGCATTCCCCTAAGTTTCACTTAAGGGGGGGTGTTGGTGTAAATAAGTGTTTACTATTTACACTTTACTTAAGTTTACTTAAGTTAATGCATTATTTTATTATTTATTTGGTGAGACACTTAGGAGTTTGCGTACTCTTATGAGTTGTCATGTTGACAACACTAGAGTTTGCATCATTAACTAAGTTGTCATGTAGACAACATAGTTATTCACACTCCTAATTTAGCACATGGTGTCTACAACATAATTTTGTGTGCTACACTGCTTATCCTCTCATCATCGCACTTACTCCTGTGCTTAATGGAGGATAACCCATATCTGGTGGACATGTTCCTAGTTGTATGACTTATCATATTGCTGACTTTGACTATGCATTTTAGAAGCATTCTAGAGCCTTTATATATAGGCACTCCTAGTGTACTTATATCCATATCGAATGAATATTATATCATCATTTTGATCATACTCTCTTTGGTCTACTATTGTGCTTGCGTTTGAGTTCCTTGATCTTGGGTGAATTTTTCCCTAAGGAAAATTCTTACAATGTACATACATGATTCAACTATATACTAACTCGTGGGAAACATAATTCCATCACTTATTTCAGTCTTTGTTAGCTTCTCTCTTTGTATAGTGCAACACAATGAATAATAGCTAACACCTTCTATGTTTTCAGATTCTACCATGACTGGGAAAAATTTTCCTACACCAAAGTATATGTATAAATTCCACATGTCATGTACATGAGTATATATATTAAATAAATTAACCAAAATTATGAAACAAATACACTTGTATATACATACACACCAACTCTGAGCAATCTTGAAATATGGTCATAATCACTAGAAATCAATGAACTATCATCATAGTTTTCATCCTCAAACTCATCCATATTGATAACATCTAGGGGCACCAAAGTCCATTCACCCACATATCCACGTTCTTGATTAATGCAACCATCATAGTTTTCATTGATGTAATCAAGACAAAAACATGAGTATTCTCTTGTATATAATAACCACAGATTACTATCTGTACTCATAACTTAATGCAAAGATCGTGTCTTCTTTATCCTCTTGCATGCATGCATTGATCTTATATCGACACCTAAATGTAAGGGTTGTATATATATATATATATATATATATATATATATATATATATATATATATATATATATATATATATATATATATATATATATATATATATATATATATATATATATATATATATATATATATATATATATATATATATATATATATATATATATATATATATATAATGAGTTTTAAACATGTGTGTACATAATTTAGTTATCACCAAACATAATAAATATAAATTTGATTCAACTATAATGTTGAAATTAATTTATACATGATACCTCCCAAAAAACTCTAAATGATATGACTCAACTCGCTTGTGATGACATGTTATCTGTATTTGAATGAAAGCATAGATCTGTGTCACCGTTTGTGATACAAAAACCTGTTTTGGTCAAATCTCATTTCTCTATCAAAACTCAATTTAAAAAAAAAACTAAAAATACCCTTTTATAGATTTCAGATTCAATATCATCATTATATAAATTTTTGAGTGTTTTGATTAGTTATAATATGTTATAATATAAAAATATTATAAGTCGATATTTCAACATTTCAGAAGATGCTCTCTCAAAAAATGAAAAAAAATAGTAAATCATATCAAAAAAATAAAAAAAATATATTTATCACTAGAGGAGAGAATCCTCTTCATGAATATGTAATTTTTTTTCAAGAAGGTATAGATTTGATAGGGAAGTTTTGACGGGAGGAAAAAACTGTTGGATTCTGACAAGGTCGAACTTGAGTACTTATAACAAAGAAAATATACATCAAAAATATTTTTTTTTTTTTTGTGCACTAGCTATACATGTCATCTATAAAATATTTTCAAATCATAACAAAAAAAGATGATTTTCACATACTTGTTTGACGGGAACTACATCCTATATTTTTTACAGTTAAAAAAGGGACTTCAAAATAAAATAAAATGAATAAATTCTTAGTCAAAAAAATAATAAAAATTATAGGCATAAAATTCATACAATTCTACACATTTTATCAGTTTACATCATCTTCATATTTTAAACGCAAATACCATTTTTTTTGTCATTAATGTTGAACTGTCACATTCTGATATCACTTTTCTTTATAAAAGGTGACACAGGTTTGTGCTTTTACCCATTTGTTGGCACTGTAAAATGTGTTTTGCACCACTCAACCACATTATGAGCATTATTAATGTGATATCCTTTATAGTCCATTTGATACTTTCTTAAAGCATGTTTGATACAAGCTCCTGCACCATCATGCTCACCCTTTCCATGTCCACTCTCAAAAAAACTCCAAATGTGTGGTCTATTAAGGTATCCATGATATCTACATAATACATAAAATGGTCTAGCTGATTTAAAGTGTGTTGCACATCCATCTGACCATACAAAATGTTTTTCCATGTTTATGTCTTTATTTTTCAAATATTCAAAAATGTCTTAAAACAATGCTCCACAAAATGTGTGGCGTGTTCTTTGTCATCACTAATGTAAAAGTGATACTCTTTGTTAATGACTCGTTCTTGATCTGTACTTTCCACACCATTCAAATCAATATGTGCATGTCGATAAGACACTTGAACCATAATAGTAACTTGCTATGTAAAGTAGTATTCCGCTTGAAGTTGTTTTTGAGAAATGAAAGAGTAATTCTTTGCAAAGTCAACAACATATAAAATTGTTTTGAGTGGGAAAGTTTCTCTTAGTGTTTGAAATTGTCTTGCTTGCCACTTAGAAAAAAAATATGACATATATATTGTTAAATCAATTTACAAAAAAATGACATAAATTCTCTAGAAGGTATCTCATCCTCTACGTATTCCAATCTTGTGGATTCTTTTCCAACTTTTATTTTCAACTTAATGTACTTATATCTCTTACATTTTACCATCCTCTTCATATCAATATCTTCATATCTCAAAGGAAATTTAGTCAGGTTACCACATGTTTCACAAGTTCCTCTTATGCAATCTATTTCACCTATTGCACAATCATTTGGTACATCACAAAAGATTGATGTTATGAATTGACTCAGTCGTTTATGAAAAGAATTTTGAGAACCACCACTTTCTTCTATCATCTTTGGAAATCAAATTCAACATGATATAAAAAAAATGTTTCAAAATATTTATTTATCTTCACAAAATAGGGTTTCAATCTTTCAAACATTGTTTGTTCAATCTTTGTGTCAGGATTTAAATTACAAAATGAGAAATACAATTCATGTTGCACGAAATCCAACCAATGTTTTGCGTGTTGAAGATACTCCTTAGGCCCAATCCTCTACTTGATGATCTCTTCTATTTGGTGAAGGATGAGTATTATCAATCTAAAATTGAACAACTAAGTTCTTAACTATTTCTATAATCCTATCAAATAGAAGAGCTCTACACATTAGCACCTAATTTCCTTCTAATCTACTATCATCCAAATTGCTTCTCTTTTTTAGATAATGTAATACAGTCTTTCTACTATACCCAATATGAGATGATAGTGAAGATATCTATCTTTTTTCCATAATTTTTAATTTGAAACAAATGTCAGTAGCATTCTTCATGCAATAGATTTATCTGCAAATCTAGTTTTTTCCCCAATGGAATGTAACCCTTAACACTTTCAACAATATCTTTTTGTAGTTTAGAAGTATTCTTCTTTTTAATACTTGTATCTATACCCAATAGTTTCAATGACTCTTTTAATTCATCTTTAAGAAGTGAAATTGATAATAGTTGAGTTTTCTCCATTGTAATAAGATTCTCAAATTGTACAATTATTTCTTTAGACTTTTTATTCAATTTCATCTTCGTAGTATGTGTAGGTTGACTAACATATTCGCTCAATTTTTCCACATCCATTTCAATTAAATGATTTATATTTCTATGATTAATTTTTCTCATCAATCTTTGAGCTAGATTAACATTCTTATTTGTTGTTTGATCTCAGTTTGCAATAAAAATTAAAATAAAGACTTGAGATACAACTTTTTTTAGGGGACATATGTGTGTATACAAAACTTGTGAAATATTAAATAGAATTTTATCTAACCTTTAGATTATCCTTCTTCGATATCCATTGCTTCATCTTCAATTTCCTCATGTCCAACATTTTCATCATCTACTATTGCACGTGCACAACATAGCAAATAAAATCAAGCAAGTTTGTAAGGGCAAATGTCTCTAAAATAAAAAAAATCAAAGATATAAAATTTGCCTAGACCTAGAAATCTAGAGAGATATTGTACTTGTGAGAGATGTGTGCATGTACTTGTTTGAACTTGGGATGAACCTTCTCTAACCTCAGTAGGTTGTCCTGGTTGACTACGTCCTAAATAAATTCATAATTTAAAAGAACATAATTAAAATGAACCCTAATTCTAAATATTCATAATTTAAAAAATCATAATCCCTAATCCTAAATATTCATAAATTAATGAAATAAATTAACGAAACCTAATCTTAAATATTCATAATTCAATAAACCCTTAATATTAAGTTAACAGTAACCCTAAGTTAATATTTACCGTATTCCTAATTGGATAAACCCTAATCTCAACTATACACAAAAGTCTAGAATATGATTGTACACTATAAGTTAAATATGCATTGGAAAAAAGATTGCACATGTGTACCTTGCCTCCTATAGTATCCTTCTAAAGTTTTTGACAATTTTCATCTTCTTGTTCATGAGTTCGTGTATATTTACTTACTCTTTTATCTTTATTGCCCATGTCGCAAATTGTTCTTCCAAATTTGAAAATAGATAAGTTGCAAAATATTTCCTCCCTCTCAATTGACTTGTATGAATTATCTGATTTGATTTGAATGTTAAAATTGAAAAAAATAAAATTATTTATATGATAATTTTTATAAATAAAAAAATACTAAAGGTCGACAAAAGTTTTGATTGAAACTAACTTAGATAGTTTCTAGCAAAGCTACCTAGATAATTTCGATCAAAACTATCTGAGGTCAATTAATCACACACGTAACTCACATTTTTAGTTTAAATGATAGAAACTAAAGTTTAAAATTTCTATTGAAAATAAAGTTTAAATTTTTGATAGAAACTTAGTTTCTATCGAAATAAGCTAATTACAAGTCTTCTGCAAATGTTAGAAGATTTTCAGTGTTTTCATGGCTTCCGGGCTCAATTACCAGGTTTAAATGGAGCACTGAAGACATGTTATTTTTCATGATAGAAGTACTATGAATGATCTTTCTAATGACTATGAATTTGATACATTTTGAATTTTTGAGGTATACATTTTTTTACATGAGTTGAACAGAGGTTCGTTATAAATAATAAACCTCTATATTAGATGCTCATGGAAAAGAAGTAACTAAGAGATTTATTTTTTTGAGAAATAGCTATAGTCTTTGTATTTGAGTCCTCTTTCAATCAAAAGAAGAAAATTTGAAATTAGGTAAACATATAATAAGTTACATGTGTCAAAAGCTACGTATGTCCAAATTAGTGTTATGTCAACTTTAAACTTCGATAAAATATGAAATACTAAGGATAAAGACATCAAATCACCTCCACAATTTCCATATGGATGTTAGCAAACTAAATTCGAAAGAATCAAATTCACACATTAAAATTAATCTATGCTATTGTAGTAAATTTTCTCCATGAATTCCACATTTATTCAAATATAAATACTAAAAACACAATCAATTTACAAATCCCAAATAAAAGGTAAGTGGGCTCTACCTTAAGGGTCCATTTGGATTACATATTTGAGTAGGAATTGAAATATAGAATTCTCAAAAATTCCTAATCCACCGTTTGGGTATGCAAAATAGGAATTAGAATTCAGGGAAATGTGGATTTTGTATCCCCATTTGACCCCCAAAACAAGAACTCGATCTCCCCTCAAAATACTTGTTATTTGGAATCCACTTTTTAATTCCCTTTTTTTTGAAAATGAGGATTTCAAATAAAATGAAATTTAATTAAGTTTGACATACAGATACACATCAATGATCATTTTTAATGCATATGGAGAATCAAATAACTGCTTCTTTTGCTAAACATATTTTTGTCTTTGAGATGCAACCCAATTTTTTTAAAAAACATTTTCATTACTTGACATTGCCAATGCATATTACTATCATAAGAAACCATGAAAATTTGACATTAAATGTCTACGCTCACCATGAAATTTGTTTTGGGTACATGCTTTCCATACAAATTTATGAGCCATACACAACCTATAGGGCGGGTATGTTCTTTTCTTTATATATCATACTCTATTTTCAACTCATTCAAATGATTAGTTTGCATATTGCTACCCTCGTCCACTCAACTAGTTTTTCAAAATGTTATGTAGGTGATACAGAACATGCAAGAAGCATATATGTAGATGTTCCAATTGCCCACATACTAAGAGAAGTTGCATTACTTTTTTGTGCTAATGACTAGAATTACAAAGAGGAATTAGTTTTGATTAGAGGACATTTTGTTGTTCTAGTCGTTTCCAAAAAAGGAAATATATTTGTTCTCCAAAGCCTTGCCCACATATTCAAAGAAGAACATGAGACCAAGTTATGGTATATGAAACTTTGCCCAAATTTTACTTAGGAATAATGTAGAGAAGATCCCCATTCAGTTTCATTTATCATGTGCTATGAAATCAACAATGAGTTCATCTAAGATCTTTGGGTTTCCATTGTCGGCATGGGTAGAGTTGGAAGCACCATGAATAGGGCCTTGAACAAATTGGAGATACAAACTACTTCTCTCATTGTAATTTTTATATTATTTTAAAGAATCACACATTCTTATTTTGAACCTAACAGGCTTGGAATAATAAAATTTGAATATCTAATATTTTTTGGTTTGAACCAAACAGTCCCAAAATAAATTCTAGAAACTATATTCTAGATTTCAAGTTCCAAAATCCCAAATACAAGATTCTGAATCTCAATTCTCAAATCATATTCCAACGACCAAATGGGCCCTAAGGTAGTTGTCCTTGTTCATTGTCTAACTTGCATTCATGTATTTTGTTTCCTTCGGAATCTAGGATTGTTATTTCAGATTATATTTGCAACAAGATACTTTCTTATGTTATATGACACTATAAGCTAAAAATAGAGAAAAAAGAAGAAGTAATAGTTCTTCGAAAAAAGTGTAAAAATTGCTCGTAATAAAAAATGTTAGATGAGTATGTACCAAATAAGAAATACGTATTTCCAATCAAATCCATTTGGAAATTAATTTATGCTATTCCAATTAATTATATCCACTAATCTCATAAAAAATCTCCTTACTTTTATATATGTCCTAAACAATATTTACAAATTGTAGAAATCCACTTTTATAACACAAGTCCCTTTAAGAAATTATATGGAGGATACATAATTTCTATAATTAGAATATATATTTCTATTTTATATATTAATTTAGGTAGACGACCTTTAGCCAAATTATTTTATTAATAATTAACTTATTGGTAGAAGAATATAAAACAATCCAATCCCTAGAGATCTACACCTTCAACTCAACATTTCCTATAAACTACGTCTCCTTATTTTCACAAATATCTTAAAATACTAAAAACTAGATTATTTCTAAATTCAAGAAACCTTATAAGTTTGTTTAAAGAAAGTTTATGATAGATAGGGGAAAAGACCAAATTGAAAACAAGAGGATAATAATCGCCCAAGAAATGAAAATAAATGTATTAATAACCAATCATACATGTATTAGTAATAGATTATTTTTTAGCTTTTGTGGTTGGTGATTGGCCCATTTGTGCACTACTATTGGGGTATTTCACAAAGACTACTGGGACATTTTGTTGGAGTAATTAGATATTTTCTAATTAACTCTAGTCTACTTAAGCTCAATTTAGGCATATAATATTTTTTTATTATTAATTATTATTAGACAACTTAGGTTAGACATTTTTAGGGTTTTGACCTCCTTTATAAGGACAATTTCTCTTTGTAATTATTGACTGATTCAAGCAATTTATCTTTTTTCTCATCAAGAATGTATCATCTATGGACCTAGCAATTCCAACTTCCATAGTTTTTTGCTTCTCTCTTTTTTAACAGGTGTTTGCATGAAGGTGATTCTTGGGAAATGCGATGTTGATCTTTCATCAACTTCAACATGGTATCAGAGCTCCAGATCTTCATGCCCTTGTTATGTTCTTGAGAGATTTAGCATCGATTTTCAGATCTGTGGCTTTTAGAGGATTTTGAATTACATTTGGGGAGGACCTTTTTTCGGAGCACTTTAAGCCTAAACAGACATCATCATTGAGTTTAGGACGCTTGAAAACCCCTCATTTCCAAATAAAATACATCTAGTTTGGATGTTGTTAAAATTTGATGTAATTTTTTTTGCTCCTAGGTCATTTTAGTTTGGGCACACAAAATGACCTGGTCATATTTTGATTTTAGAAAAATAAAATAAGAGAAGAAGCACATGTTGTTTCTTTTATTTAAAAAGCTTGGTTTTTTTTGGAACAAGCAGGCTTGCAGGCCCCTGTTCTGGTACATTTACCATTGTAGGTCATTGGTACGCCTCTTGCGCTCCTTTCTTTGCCACATGGAGACACACATTCAACCTTGGTATCTATGCCCATGCCTAGCTCTATTTCTTGGTGCTTGGATGATTGATTTGTTTTTGGGCTCTGCAAATTAATTAGGAGCCTTTGTTCACGTGTAGGCTTGGTGGTTATCTTGGTTTACGGGTACTTAAATTCTTTGCAATTTGCCTTGGTTCCTTCATGTTGCATGTTTGTGGGGTTAATGGTAGCTTTGGTTAAACTATGGCTATTGTGCTGGTTCTTATGCATGTATCAACCCACTACTTGTCAATGTCACCTACTTGCACTTCCCTCCAATCACTTTGGCAGTTTTTGTATTTTGAATACCCATTTTTTAGCATTATCGTCAGATGTTTCCCACTTTCATGGGTGGTCTTGTGATTTTAATGGTAGATTAAGTATTTATACAAACATTTTGAGGGGCATTGATCTTTGGTGTCTTGTACTTTGTGTCGCTTATTAGCGCTCTTCTTTGGAGTGATCCTTCTTCCTCCTCCGCATTGAAGGCTTTTTGGGGGCATATATATTCACAAGACTGGCTCCTTTATGTTTGGAGTTGCATTCTTTGGCGGGATTAAAGGTGGGTTTCATGCCTTTGTCAGTTTTCCCTCTTTTATGGGTGTCTTATTTTGCATAACTTAGTGGTGTTTTCTGCAATGTTCACACTACTTTTTGGAGTCTCATCAACAATTGACACTCTATGCCTCAAGTTCTCATCTTCCTCTCCATATACAATCTTACTTTGTTTTGGGCCTTTGGAAACACCTCAATTTGGGCATGGAAGACAACTCCTCTCCTTTCTTGTTCAACTTGGAGATCCTTATGCCGCTTCCCAAGGGACCTTTGTCTACGATCTAAAGTGGGTACCAAGAAGATCGGTGGAAGAGTCAAGATGGATTGGGTGCTGCATCTCCTCCATTGAGGATGAGTCTCGACCCTTTGACAAACTATTTCTAGTTTGAGTAAGAGATTTTTTTGGGAGGTTTCTAGGTATCTTCAAGCAGTTTTCTTATTATTGTCGGGCTCCAAGACATGCCTATTTTCAAGACCCTCTTCATAGCTTGGAGGGTGGCCTATTCAAAAGACAAATCATGCCTCATTTTTTGCACACCTCTGCATGTGAGGAGCCTACGAGTCTTTTCCTCAAGCGCTCCTAACAACAATGAGATTGGCGCTATTTGTGCTTGATAGAAGTTTTTTTTTGGCTCTAATTGTGCTAAAATATTTTTGGTCCTCACCGGTTGGACACGTCAGCACCTTAGACCCCCTCAGGCCAGGCAACGGCTACCCAGGCAGGAGGATCGACTGCCTGGGTATCTCCCCATCCTCATGCCCTTATGCATGGCATCCTAGTGTGGCCGTCAGTTGCTGCAAATTTTTTTTTCAAAGTACCAACTCATTGCATTTATTTGGAAGAGCTGTTGCAAATGTTTTTTTAAATGTTTAAATTTAAAAAGTTAAGTATTTTTTGTTTGAGAAGTTTAAATTAAGTTTTGGTAAGATATAATTTTTTACTTTTAAAATATATTCATAGAAATAATTATTTAGAATATAAATAAAATGTTTAAATTTAAAAAGTTAATTTTTTTTTTGAAAAGTTTAAATTAAGTTTTGGTAAGATATATATATTTTTAATTAAATTATTAAGATGTATAAGCTATATCAATAGAAATAATTATTTAGAATATAAATATTTTTATTTTTATTTTTATTGACTAATATTAATTTTTTTAATATTATAATTCATTATATTTTTATACATCTTATTTAAAATGTTATAGTAATCTTTAATATTTTTATAATGTTAATAATTTAATTCCTAAAGATCAAAAAAATTATTTACAAATGCTAATTCATATTGTGATGAATATAATAGTGATAAATTATTATTTTTTGTTCATATTTTATAAAACTTTGGTAAAGATTCTAAATTAAATAAATAATAAAAATAATGTAATTTTCTATAAATATAAATTTTTAAAATAATCATTAAACATAATTGATAAAGAATAATTTCATTAAAAAATTACTAATTTATTTAAGATCTTTTTAATATGATATAATATTCTTAAATTTTTGTTACAATCATTATAATTAATTTAGAATCTAAAATAAAAATATATTTAAAATATTTAAAATAATTATTATATTTAAAATAATATCTTTAATATTTTTATTCAATTTAAGTCTTTGTCTTTGTGAACCCTAATTTAGAATTGGTTATAGAGTTGGAGAATTGGTTTTGAGCATGAAATGGTTGATGATCCAAGAACATTTGGATTTTCTTACACCAAGATAGATGCACATAGATCCTTGAACGATTGTGAACCCTATTGAATAAATTATTCTTTTGGATAAGATATGTGATGAGCTTATTCAAAAAGACAAAACTTATATTCAAGGTTATATGGAGGAATTTTGGCACTTAACTATTAGGGTTCACAAAGACTGGAATATTATTACCCTAAAATGAAAATAGTAAGCGTTAAAGTGTCTTTGTGAACCCTAATTTAGAATTGGTTATAGAGTTGGAGAATTGGTTTTGAGCATGAAATGGTTGATGATCCAAGAACATTTGGATTTTCTTACACCAAGATAGATGCACATAGATCCTTGAACGATTGTGAACCCTATTGAACAAATTATTCTTTTGGATAAGATATGTGATGAGCTTATCCAAAAAGAAAACTTATATTCAAGGTTATATGGAGGAATTTTGGCACTTAACTATTAGGGTTCACAAAAGACTGGAATATTATTACCCTAAAACGAAAATAGTAAGCGTTAAAGACTTAAATTGAATAAAAAATATTAAAGATGTTATTTTAAATATAATAATTATTTTAAATATTTTAAATATATTTTTATTTTACATTCTAAATTATTTACAATGTTTGTAACAAAAATTTAAGAATATTATATTAAATTAAAAAGATCTTAAATAAATTAATATTTTTTAATGAAATTATTCTTTGTCAATTATGTTTAATAATTATTTTAAAAATTTATATTTATAGAAAATTACATTATTTTTATTATTTATTTAATTTAGAATCTTTACCAAAGTTTTATACAATATGAACAAAAAATAATAATTTATCACTATTATATTCATCTATTCGTAAATAATTTTTTTGATCTTTAGTAATTAAATTATTAACGGCATAAAAATATTAAAGATTACTGTAACATTTTAAATAAGATGTATAAAAATATAATGAATTATAATATTAAAAAAATTAATATTAGTGAATAAAAAATAAAAATATTTATATTCTAAATAATTATTTCTATAGATATATTTTAAAAATAAATATTTTATTAATAATATATATATATATATATATATATATATATATATATATATATACAATTTATAGCTTATATTAATAATATAACTAAAAAAATATATATCTTACCAAAACTTAATTTAAACTTCTCAAAAAAAAATACTTAACTTTTTAAATTTAAACATTTTATTTATATTCTAAATAATTAATTTAAACATTTTATTTATATTCTAAATAATTATTTCTATGGATATATTTTAAAAGTAAAAAATTATATCTTACCAAAACTTAATTTAAACTTCTCAAACAAAAAATACTTAACTTCTTAAATTTAAACATTAAAAAAAACATTTGCAACAGCTCTTCCAAATAAATGCAATGAGTTGGTACTCTGCAAAAAAAACTTTGCAGCAACTGGCAGCCGTCAAAGTACGGCCGCACGACGCTAGGATGCCATGCATAAGGGCATGAGGATGGGGGGATACCCAGGCAGTCGATCCTCCTGCCTGGGTAGCCATTGCCCTCAGGCCACATACTCAAATGGACATGATGGGAATTTCGGCCAACTCACCACTAAACCTAAGTCCATGACCCCTCCATGTGCTTTTGTGCAATCAATGTTTTTTGCAAGAATTTTTCGGCTTCCCTGTAACTTGCGAGCCTTTGTTGTTGGGCTCTCCATTTTTTGAATGCATGGATGGGATGGAAATTTCTTTGGCAGTCTGACTAAAAATTTATCTATAGTCCTCTATTTGTTTTCCCCAACTGTTGGGTCTTTGTTCAATCACGTGCTTGTTTAGAGGGGGAGTTCGAATTTTTTCAAATAATCAGTTATTTGGAGTTTTCTTCAATGATACTTGTCTTGAATGCAATTTTTGGCACTAGTATCACTTTTTAATGCATATGGGTGAGATTCTCTCATGGTGTATTTTCAAACATGGAGTTTTTTGGCCATCAGATATTTTTCTTCGGCACTAGCTCTTTTACTAGCGATATTTTGACATCTTTGTCATGTTTCTAGTGATTGGATATATTTTTCGAATAGCATTAATTTTTAAGGATTTTTTTACCTTGATGACCATTAGACCATCAAATTTATGCTCATCACTTGCTGATGTCAGCATTGTATCAACACTTTTGTAACCTCTTTAGGATCTGTTTGGACCTACCTTCGCACTTTTGCTCATATCTCGGGCGTATAGACTCTATTTTTTGCAAACAAGATATCACCAAAAAGCTAGTTCTAAGTCCATCATAGTGGTATAGTTAGTTTTTAGTTTTTATGCTTTTTTTATGACTTTTTCTACTATCAAAGATAGGAATACAATTTTTCACTCTGAGGGACATATCTTGAGCATCTGATCTCTGCTTTGGGAAATCTTTATATCATTGGAAAGGTCTTTCCAAGTACTTTCCATTGATGCTAGTTTTTTTTTTCCTAATTCTACTCCAGGCACATTCTATTTAGTTTTTTGCATTCTTGCATTCTGGTGGATATCTTGATTGTTTCAAGTCTGGGGATCAATTTCATTGCTTCAGATGATTCATCATTACTTGTATTACCTATTGTATTAGTCTTATGTCTCTTTTGGTCTATCTAGACATTATTTTTATGCATTCTTGCAAACACACTGAGATAAAGTGCCATATTCCATCTATATTTTCATTTTAGTTGTTTTACCTTATTTTACCTTCTGATTCGAGTAGTGTCATCTGAGGACACTCATGTAGATTATTGTACTCTTAGGATTCATAATATCTTGTGTCGTATTGTACATGCACTACTCTAATTAAAAGTGTTATGGGGGATTGATGTTTTGCCTTTGTTTGCTATGTTCCTTTGTCAAGTGAGCTTCCCTCCTGATATGAAATTAGCCTCATGAGATGTCTAAAACTGATCACCTTAGTACACACATATATACTATTTTGTGCATCTTGATCGTGGTTCCTTGACATGCAGTTCTATTGGCCCACTTTTCCAGTTACCTGTCACCTCACCCTTGTCTGCATTAGGGGGGTTTCTTCTATTATTTCTCATGCTTCCTTGGTTTGATGGAGTGAGCTATGTATTCAATATTTATTCATATGTACTAGCTACATGCAGTGGCTGGGTACCTATGTATTTTAGTGAGATTGATCATCTACCATATAGACACTCTTCTTTTTATTCCTACCTTGGTTGTAGCCTTCCATGTTTGATTGATCAACTCTTCAGGCTTTGGTGTTTCATGCCATCTATATCTTCAAGTTTAGTTGTTTGCCTTTGTATGCCTCCTGATTCGATGCAAATTATAGTCTTCTCTACCTGGTTAGGTTCTATTTCAGTGGAGGTTCTTTAGATCAACAATTACTTATTGACAGAGCCTTGTAGCTTCTACATGCTTCAGTGATATTCTTCATGGTCATCTTTTGTTCCTATCTTCTAGGACATTCCTTAGTTTGGAGGCTTCTTCAGTCCTTCACTAGTTTCTTTCAGCATGTTTTCCATCTCTTTTTGGAGTAGTGTTTTTCCCATGTGGTTTTCTCTATTTCTCCTCTTTTCAGATATTTTTTTGTGCTTGGGTACCTCATCAGGCCTTGTTTGCTAGGACCCAAATTTACTTTTTGTAGTAGTTTCTAGGGTTTTAGCTACTCCCCAAGTTTATCTTAAGGGGGGGAGTTAGAATAATTAGACATTTTCTAATTAACTCTAGTCTACTTAAGCTAAACTTTAGGCATATAATAGTTAATTCTTTTATTAATTATTATTATGCAACCTAGGTTAGACCTTTTTAGGGTTTTGATATCCTTTATAAGGACGATTGCTCTTTGTAATTATTGACCAATTCACTTTTGATTATAGCAATTTATATTTTTTTCTCATCAATAATGTTTGATCTATGGATCTGGCACTTCTAGCCTCCATAGTTTTTTGCTTCTCTCTTTTGTGACAGGTGTTTGCATGCAAGTAGTTCTTAGGAGTTGTGAGGTTTATCTTTCATCAACTTCAACACATTTAACCACGAGTATTGATGATGAACATAGAAGGTATTAGGAGAGTATTGGGAGAGCAACTATTGATGATGAACATAGAAGGTATTGGAAGAGTATTTTAAAATGACACTTTTGAACCACTTTACACTCCATGACTTCTACATAAAATTCTACTACTAAAGTTTTTCTTTTAATGATTAATTAGAAAATATGTATCTTTATTGAAAATAAAAGTTGACAATGACATATATCTTCTACCTTATAAGATAGAGAGGTAATTCTTATCTCACTATAGAAAGACAAATGAGCTATGATGTCTTTGGGGGATGTTTGTTGAAGGCATCACTTGCTTTGTTATTTTGTCTGTTGACAATGCAGATACTATTTAACAACACAAGTCTTATTTGCTTTCACACTACTTAGTCAAAAGCAACTTTCAAATGAAAGCCTATTTATGATAAAACCAAGTGTTGGATAATTTACTTCTTGAGACTTTAAATATCATAAATCGCTTGCATATGATAAGCCAATGCATTAGGAAAAAAATGTATTAAATTCAATATTGAGCTCACAACAAGAATTCGATATGATTTCATCTCAATATGAATTGAGAGAAACTTATCATTATCATCATTATTATTGTTCCAATGACTTCAAAAGAAAAAATTATGCAAGAGGGAAAATGGGGGTCAACATCTATTGATGGCCAAAGAGCACGAAAATGATAGACCTATTCATGATCACCTCACAAGCTCTCAATATCTGTTGAGGATAATGTCTCAATTTCTTCCTTATATAATTTCATTTCCTATAGTAATATAATGTCTCCTTCTGATGGGAATCTATAGTATTTAATAATAATTTTCTTGTTAGGGGCATTCATGACCCTAAAATTGAAGTAAGGATCTTTATAAGTTCTTGGTAAGGAACTTCCTCTTCCCTACATTAAACATAATGTAATCTTGGTTTGGTTACCAATTGCATCATCCTTTTCTCTTAGCTTTTCTATGAATTTTATTTCTCATTTCTTTGTTGATTTGGCATAGTTGGAGGCAATTTTACCTTATAAGTCTATGTCATCCCCAATTTGGAGTCCTATGATTCATTCTCCTTTGGTATTTTAGCTATTAACTCTTCCGCTTCTTCATTATTGAGTTCCTCTTCACTATCCATCATATCCAAAAAAATTCCAATTAATGATTTCTTATCTACAATCTCTTCCTCCTCTTCATCTCTCTCCCTATTGAAATTTATCTCAAATTACTCCATTTCCTCATCCATTAGGTTTAAGATATCCTTAAATAATTCTTGTTTTTCAATATCTTCACCTAATTTTGATACTTCTTTCATGGTTAAACCCATTATTTTAGAAATAATTCTCAAATCATCAACCGCCTTTACTTTTTCATGAATCTCATGCCTGATATTTTCATTTTCCAAGGGATTCAAACTAATCAGATCCTCTAGCTTATTTGAGTCATCTTTGGAATAATTTGAGGTTTCCATATTATCTTGATAGGTTCGTAGCAAAATAAGTTATTCCTTGGCATCTATATGAACTTTTTTATTCTTCTATTATTGATTCTAACATTTTCTTATTAGTTAATATTCCTACATCACTCTTACTCTTACTGCCATGATTTGTTACTAAGGCCATAGGTTTATCATTGAAATAGATTTTGAATCCCCCTACCTCATCCCTTAATTTAATATTTACACTAGGATCCTTTTTATGACTCATCTTTCTTCTTACTTTTTGGTTTTTATACTTATTCTTGTTCCTATTGCTTGTTGTAAAGCCACTTTTTAAAACAAACCTAGAATCTTTGATTGGTCCATACTAATATTCTATGCAAATCATAATATTTTCATTCCCTATGGAAACTTCCCAATATTTGGGGGTTTTAGTTTGGTTTCAGTTTCTACTAATATTTTTACTTCTTCTATGTCAAAATTTGGAATTTTATTGCCAAGGATGACCCTCAAATTATTCCTTGTGGCTTCTAGGGATTTTCTATTAATGATTTTTATTAGTAAGCATCTTCTAGGGATTTTCTATTAATGATTTCTATTAGTAAGCATCTTAAGTGTATCCAATTAGGTAATCTAGTGAGGTTATATGTTATAGATTTAAAATTATGATATCATAAAAAAAAAAGTCATTACCTTTTAATATTAGTAGGTTACCAAACAAGAGTTTGTGCATACCATCTTCATTATTTTACTAAAAAAAAAAACATATTTCCCTTAATTCAAATAATACTTATTTGATTTGGGATGAGATCTTCCCATCATTTAATTGAATCCAATTTGTCTAGAAGAGAACTGCACCACATAGCTCCAAAGTCTCCAATCTACCAAGCTTGTTGTAGACAGGGGCCATACTCTCTTGATTTAGTATAACATTTTTTCTTTGGTGCCTATTCTATCCATTAGATTGACTTCCCTCATCTGCTTCTAAAATTTGTTTGACCCCTTTATCTTAAGACAACCCAATATTTTATTAGATTCTATCAATATTGTCTTTAAGCGTAATTTAGTTAGCTCCAATAGAAAAATATGGAATAAGAGGTGTTCGAGGAAGAACCATACCTTTATTTATTGCACCTCATTTCTAGGGTTTCCTTATGGGACATGGTGGGATGCCAAAAATTGGAAGCCCTTGTTGTAAAAATTCTCCATTTATGATTTTTGCTTCCATTTGAATGCTAGACCTTATTCCTCTGAAAGAAACTCCCTTGATTTCTCTACACAAGGCAAACAAAATTGTGATTATTTTTAAATAGTTGGTGTAATTAAATATTTTCTTATTACACTTTACTCAATCTTATTTAGGATAATGCATTGCATAATGCTTTGTCATCGAGAACCCTGGGAGTTCGCACCTTTATTGAGCACATTGTGTAGAAGAATTCAACTTTAGGTTGTGATTATTGTGATCTAATTCCACTTCATGTATGAGATCCATCTTTAGTCTACATATCATATTATCATCCTCATTATGTGGCACATACTTCATTACATAATGGAGGATGATCCACCGTTGGTGGACATGTGATTCCACCTTGTATAAATGATATACTATTCACTCCTTATCAATGTCTCTTATTGCTTTACCTGTATAAGCAGACCTATTGTGTTCATTTTAATTATATCCATGCTCAATAATAACATTCTTGCATCTTAATGCAATTGCCTTGTCATTCTCCCATGGAAGTTATCTTGTCTTTCATTTGTTCCTAGAGGTGTTGTAGAGTTAACTAAAACTCTAATAGAAATAAATTACCATCCCACGATTGCTTTACTCCAAGAGGTATATAATTTTCTTTATAAGTAATCAAATTCAACAAAAATGAGACTTTTTTGCCATTTCCCCTCCTTTTGCTCGCGACAGTTTTCCATCACCCCATCAAGATTGGAGGATGGGTTAGCTTTTAAAAAAGGGTTTTAAATTATTTGCACATTCACAAATTTTCCCATCCTAATTCTTATTTATTTAAATTAAATTTATTTATTTCTACAAAATTAACAATATGTGCAAACTTATTTGGAGTATTAAGCAACTCAATGAAGAAATTACACTCAAAATAAACGTCACCATTTATCAAATATAGATTTTACAACAAAAATTGGCATAGGCAAATAGAACCAAAGAAGAGACAAAATCACAAATTTAAAAACATCAGAAGAAAGCTCCCAAGAAGAACAAAGAAAAGGAAAAAGAACAGTTGGAAAAGGTACAACACCCCGAGAATGATAGCCCTATATCTCAGAGAAAGCATATAGAGCCCCCTATTCATGAAAATGATAGTCTTAAATCTATCGAGGATACAAAAAATGGATGGTTATTCACAACAAGGGATCCTCAAAGCATAGGAAAGAATTCCCCCAATTTGAATAAGGAGAGACCCAAAATAGAATCTATTACAATGGAAGCTAGAAACAATAATTTGGAACCTAAAGGTTTAATTGCAGAAGTAGATAATGAAGAATAGAATCTAGAATGCTCAATTTCACTAGCATCATCAACACAATGAAGAAATATCGCCATCAGAAAAAAAAAAGCCAAAAAATGGAGCTACAAATTCTAGAATACCCTAGCCAATGGAAAAGACCCATTTGAAGTAAAAGATAGTGAGGAAACACATAAGGTTGAAGAACCTAGAGACAATAAAGAATTTTCTATTCTAGTAGAAGGAGAAGCACACTTAAGAACTCTAACTATGAAAGAACAAAGCACAAGTTATGGTCAAGAAGATCTCAATGAGAAAGGATTTTGGTAAAATTGGGAAGAATATGGAATTTTGTTGGATCTTGAACAGATCAATGAAAAGAAAAAGTCTGAAGAAGGAAGAACACAGATTGAGGAAAACATAGAACAAGATGAGAAATAGATTGATCTATCATAATAGATAATTAAAGAACTAGAAGAAGAAAAATAAAATGAGGAAGAAGAAAGTCATACAATAAACATCAACAATGCTCAGGAGAATCTAAAAAACCTTGGAATCTCAATGAATTAGGAAGGCATCAAGACACAAAAATGTGGCAAGCAAAAGTCAAAATGAGGGAGGAAATCACTCAAAGAACTAAGAGAGGTAGATGGTCAGGCAAAAGAACAAAAAAGGCTTGTTTAAATTATAAAATATAGGAAGGGGAAGAGCCTTTCCATGTCAATATGAGGATTACAACCTGGAATGCTAGAGGCCTCAATGCCCCTAGAAAAAAACACTTACTAAAGTGAAACATATCTCTATTTGAATATGAAATCATATTAGTACAAAAAACAAAACTAAATAAAGAAGAAGGAATCGAATTAGGAAGGAAAATGGGAAGTTGGAGAATAGTCTTACGGGAATCTAGAGGAGCATTAGGAGGTATCAATATGATATGGAACCCGAGGAAAATAGCCTTAGATATGATAATCTCAAATCATAACTAGATGGGATGGAAAATTAAGAGTATCGAGAACAATCTCCAAACCACCCTAATCAATGTATATGGGCCAACACAGACGATAGCTGAGAATCATTTATGGGATGAAATAAGCATATTCATGAGAGACTATCATAATGAATACATACTTATAGGTGGGGATTTTAATGTCATCTTCAACTTGGATGAAAATTATGGGGGAATGTAGCACATCTCATAGGCAACTATTGACTTAAAAATGTGGGTAGAGCAAAATAAGCTATTAGATATTCCAACCAATAATGAAATATATACATGGAACAACATAAGGAAAAACTTCACCTACATTGCAGAAAAACTAGATAGATTTTTCTTCAAAGGAGAATTAAGAGATATAGACATGGTACTTCAGTCAACTATCTTGCCCATAGCAAGATCATATCATTATCTAGTGAGAACTAAATTAACTGAACCCAAAAGACACTACTACATTTAACATCATTTTTCTACCAAAATTTTTGACCATCAACTAAATAAATTTAGGGTGGTCGAAATGTAAAGGCAAAAATTTCTTTTTTTTTTACATATAAGACTCGTGTTGGTCAAAATTTTGACCAACATAGGGCTCATACATGCGCAAAGGAAAAAACATTTGTCCTTTTACGTCTTTCCTGCACTCGGTTTCATTTCAGGTTTTTGGAGCATTTTCGCATGGTTTTTGGAGAGCCCAGTTTCATTTCATGTTTTCTCTGCATTTTCCCATGGTTTTTGGAGAGCTCGATTTCATTTAGGGCTCATCTTTAAATCGAATCAAACTAGACTTTGAGGGTTGCTAGAGAGAATTTGGTAAGTTGTTTTGTGATATATTGTTTGTTTGTTTTTAGTGACTAGAAGTGAACATGGAAAAGAACTTACTCTAAGCACGTGTCTATATTCCGCTACTGTCAATAGAGTTTTTGGAATAGAACCTAGTATTGATCTTTTGGGATTTGGGAGTCAATATTGTGTATTTTTGTTGCATGTTGTAGACACCTAAAGTACTTCCATAGTGCACCCAGTCCCTTTTACCAAGTCAAATCCATAACCTAGTCCTAATCAACCAAACTCATCTAGCGCAAATCTATTTCACCTAAGTTATTTTACACTCTATTCAGAAATCATTAAAACATCATGCATGTTGTCAAAAGCATATTGGTAGTGTTGTGAAGGAGTAAACATTTATATTTTGAGCATATAAAATGGAGATAGAATTGACTATGTTCCAATTAAGATGATTTTGTTGAAAAGATGTTAGCTGTAAAAATATGGACACTGTAGTATATTTGGTCACTTACCTACAGAATAGCAAACAAAACGATTATGCTATTATAACTATATGAAATGTATTTAAAAAATCCAAGAGAACTAAAACATTGTTCTGTAGAGTCACATTAGTCTCTAGCTTTTGTGCATAGTGTAATAGTTAATTTGTGTCAGAATATGCAACTAATTCACCAAATTGGCTGGTTGTTTTTGTAGAAACCTATGGAGAAAGTAGCGATCAGTTATTGAGATAATACTGGTAATATAAATTAAAGTATATAATCCTATTATTTAAGTAATCCCTCTTTCCACTCTGTCACAATAAATAAATAAAAATTTCTTTTTTCATCTCACACATGGCTAAAATAGTTAATAATATTAGTATTTATATATGCCTAAAGCCCCTTAAAATGTTCCAAGAATCAAAATATCTAAAGACACTTGCTATTATAGTTCCATTATTCTCTCCACCAAGCCCAATAATATAGGCAATCTAGATGCATACATCCCTTATTTCCCTTATGGTTTCAACCACTTACTATGATTAGTAAGCTCATCTGAGCTATTCACAATTTAAAACCTTCAATCTCCACCTTTCATCTTCTCCTTCATCCTACAGGGATCCTTCAGCTATTGAGATAATACTGGTAATATAAATTAAAGTATATAATCCTATTATTTAAGTAATCCGTCTTTCTACTCTGTCACAATAAATAAATAAAAATTTCTTTTTTCATCTCACACATGGCTAAAATAGTTAATAATATTAGTATTTAAATATGCCTGAAGCCCCTTAAAATGTTCCAAGAATCAAAATATCTAAAGGCACTTGTTACTATAGTTCCATTATTCTCTCCACCAAGCCCAAGAATATAGGCAATCTAGATGCACACATCCCTTATTTCCCTCGTGGTTTCAACCACTTACTATGATTAGTAAGCTCATCCGAGCTATTCACAATTTAAAACCTTTAATCTCCACCTTTCATCTTCTCCTTCATCCTACGGGGATCCTATCAACCATCCTTCACAATGATCTCATCATTAGATCTTTACTATCCATTCTCCATTCCAAAATTCTATAAATTGAGCCACTCCCTCATCCATTCCAAGAATCCATCAAGTTTGAGCAAAGTATATGCCATCAAATCAAGTCATCCTTAAGAAAATGAGCATCTACATATCAATTAGTCAAGGAGAATATCATTAAACAATGGAGGCTTTGGTAACATTTGAGTTAGGTTTTTTATGGTAATGTTGTTTTCACAGTCTTTTGTTGAGCTCTATTTGAAGGTTTTGTTTTAGCTTGCACAAGAACTTGTTTTTTTTTAGTTTGATTCTATTGCATTCAAATCTTTTGACATTACACAAGTAATTGATAGATGGATCACACAAGGTTTCAAACCCAAGTGAGTTCCACATGAAACATAATCATAGGTCTTGTTCATTAGGCCAATGGGTAATGGAATAGTCTACCTTGAATCTAAGCTTTGATTCACAATTGATGTTCAAGCCACTTTTGAATCAATCATCTTTATGTAACCAGATTGTAATGCATTGCTATGTATATATGATATTTCTAAACAACAAACTAAACACACTTTGTGTTCTTGACTCTTCCAACAATTTTGCAATGAGCACAAATCTGACAGCTTTAAGTGACGACATTAGGAGCCAAGCCTCCATCTAACATCTTATTCATGAGTGAATCTACTCCAGAAAGATTCCCCATCTTTCACAGACCATTGCATGTGTGTGTGTGTGTGTGTGTGTGTGTGTGTGTGTGTGTGTGTGTGTGTGTGTGTGTGTGTGTGTGTGTGTGTGTGTGTGTAAACATGTTTCATGTCCTTGACGATTCCATCAATTTCAAAATGAGCATCATTCAAACAACTTTAAGTGACAGCAAAAGACCAAACTTATCATTTTTACAAGCAAGTTGTAGGGTTTTTTCACTTTTCTAGAGTTGCAAAAGTCATCTATTACGCCAATGATGTGTAGATTTCAAGAAAATGGCCATCTTCCAGCATTTTACCTACTAATACTTTAGCTTCATCTATCATTTCTACCTCACAAAAATTATCAGTATAGGTGTTTCTCATTGCCTTTGTCTCAATATTCCCAACTAAAACACTTCCACTTAGCTTTTGAAGCCTATGGAGTGCAATACCAGATCTGATTATTTTCAGTAGGAGTGTTGATTTACTACTTTGGGGAATGTTCCATTAAACATTACCCTTGTTGTAGAGGGATTAATTTCATTCTCTTTTAAGAGTTGAAATATACCTTGTTTCCCAATGCACATGGCTTGGGTAATGAGAGATCTATTTTATGATCATTTATTAATTCTCTTAGTTTTAATCGTACTATACGGTTTCAAATCCTTAACATCATAGTATTCAAGTGGCATTCACAATGGTTTTGACTTGAATGTGGTGTTAGATTGAACACATCAGGGAGATTAAACATAATAGTGAGGAAGGCAATGAGCGAAAACATCAATAATCAGCCAAGTGTCTCAACTAGTCCACATTCATAATTATTTTAGTTTCCAATAATAGACCTACATTTTGGGTTAATGATTTATATTATGCATCGTAATTGACTGGAGCATTAGATTGAACATAATAATGAAGAGAAAATGAGTAGATACATCAATGATCAACCATAATATCTTAGCTCTTCCACATTCATGTGTATTTCAATTTTGAAGCTTAGATATGCATTTCTTGTTAGTGATCTATACTTGCATCTTAATTATAATTATCTTGAATCCATTTGTATCTTTCAAATTTCTATTAGAAAGTGTGACTGATCATTGTAAAGGGCTTAAGCATTTGTTGTGCCCTGTAGATATGTGGATGCAGTTCTAACTATTCCAAACGGCTCATTATCCCCCATATATGTGGGATGAATATGGCCTTTGACCACGAGTTGGTTGGCCTTGCAATGTATTTTGGTCGTATGGATGATAACCAGTGTATTGGTCGCTAGAATGACATGTTGGTGATATAGTGTGTTAATGTTTTATACTAAAACTTATCTCTATAGTCGAATCACTTGCTTTCTTATGATTTTGGGTTCAAAATCTTGTTTCAAATTTTCCTTATCTGAATTTAAAGCTTTTGTTTTGGTTTCAGGTGATGTGTTATCATTTGGGGTTGGGAGTGAAGACAAGATTGGCATATATTGGCATATCCCATTTGTGAATTTGAAGAAAGACTAGTATAAGGGAACATTTTGGCAGGAGAAGATAATTCCATTTTTCCAATCTGTTACCCTTCCCAAATACTTCACATAGGTTGATCTTTTGACGCAACAAAAACCCCACTTTCCACTTATAAGAAGTGGTATTAAAGTTTCGTTATGGGTTCAGATCCCCTTGGGTAACATTGTGGGGGAGATTGTTGGCATAATGGTCAGTGTTCCCCTAAAGATTTGTGACAAAGGACTAGCCACCTCCTACAGATTTAGAAGTCTAGTGGTTTTATCGACATTGACAGGTCAACCTTTTGGCACATGACAACCACACTTGTAATAGATGCAACTTGAATAACATTATCTAATGAGGATCTTAGGTTATTTTGATAACAGTGGAAGGAGTTGAAGTCCCTTTCCATGTTTTTGGCCATCTTGAATCCTTGACTACAAGTTAAAGCATGATTGTAGTAAATAAGATATGTTAAATCCGTTTCCAAGATAGTTGGTATAATTGACTTGAGCCTTGTTATATCTCTTTAAGTTTATTTTCTCTAGTATTTGAGCTTACAATTGTAAAAGATGGATAACTTAGTTTTATAACTACAACTTTTAGTCTAGAAACAACACAAATAAATTTAACATGGACTATGTAAACTGAATGTCTGCTCATTTATTTTGTTAGAATACTGCAGCCACTTCTATTAGTAGATTAGATTTGATTTTATAAATTTGGTTTAGGTATACTTTTCACTTGATGATATCAACCATTTTAGTTTTCAAGTGATATCATAATTTTGGATTAGCTAAAAAACATGCACCGAACTGTTCATTCAATTTTTCATCTTCTCGTATAGGAATGCTAATTGTTTTTTAAATTTCCAGTTCATTATACATATTTACACCATGTGCAATTGAACTTTTTTGGAAAATTATAGTTTTATTAACTACTTATGATCTTAAATGAGTACAATTAAGGCTGTCCTTAATCAGACTAAATATTTCATATCATTGAATGTGTCATCTCCTATTTGTTTGTTATTGGTAAGTACACGTTATGTTGACTCTTGATCACATTCAGGGTTTTGAGGTTCTGAGTATCAAATGTTTCTTTTGCAGGGAGGGAAGACCACCTATAATATAGTCCTCTCAGGAGTGTGAGCAGGCCCATATAATTTCCACTTTGATTGTGAATTATGAGAAACACCCATTAATTTTCCTATTTGCAGTCTTACCGACCAAGATGAAAATTGGTGCGCTGCAACTCAGCATGTAACTTTGTATTATTAATATCTATCAACTGATAATTGCCATCTTTATGGATATTCCTATGATAAGTTATCTGTATATTGCACAAAGCTGATGGTAAAAGATCTTTCCTTTATTTCAAACAAGATCAATATAAGATTTGAAGCATATTCTTTTGATTGTTTTCTATGTAGCATCTCCCATCCACTTTTGCACATATTGCTTCTATTTCTTCTTGAACTAATCAAATTAATAGTCTCAGATGCATTCACATAGCTTTTGTTTCTCTCTTTACAAGCTAAAAATAGATATGACTTTCAATACGTGGCACCAACATAGTCTTCATTACATGTTATGATACTTGAATAGTAATCTTTAAGATATGCACCATATGAAACCTTGTTTCTGTTTATTCTCATGCCATGTGATCCCTGTACAATATAACGTTGTTTAGAAATGGCCTCAGCTTTTACACACATATTTGCCTTTTCCACCTTGTGATTACTACATCGATCTGAAACACCATTTTCATTATGATGGTTGAAGTGAGAAACCAAGTATCAATAACACCCCCATCATTATTGTCTCTGATCCAAGCACACCCCCAATACCCAAGCCAAAAATATTGCCATACCAGTGTGTACCCAAATTCATACTAGCAACTGAGGTATCTATCAAAGGATTCAGTCCACAACATAGCTTTTTTGCTTTATAAACTATTATCCAAACCAAAACTACTCTCATAAGGAAGATAGGGCTCAACCTATTAGACTAATAATTACATGGAAATGTATGTGAAATGTTTGATCCTATAACCCACTTCAATTTCCTGATCATTTTTTTTTTGTTCTCTCTCATAAGATTTGGCAGACCTTTGTTGGTTTTGTGTCTGGATGAACTAATTTTAGAAGTTTACATTACAATATTTGTGAAATTATCCTTCCAAAATTGAGAAGAAATTCCATTTACAGGAGAGATTCTTGGGTGAATCTATCCACTTCTTTACAGTAGCTATCTTTATCTAAAGAAATCTGGCAACAAAGAAAACTTGAGGAAACATCACCCTTGTACAAATGGCTTTATGTCTTTAATATGTTGATTTGATTGTACAAAAAGCTAAATTATCAGTTTGGCACTCATAGTCCCTAGATCTGGGTCTGATATAAAGGTTATTTGAGATACAGTTCGGTGTAGTAATGCCTATGGGTTAAACCCAACAAACTCAAAATTAACTGAGTTGGCCCCTCTCTGGAAGAATGCCTTTATATACCATCTTAAAATGAAAGGATGTTGTTTTGTTTGCTTAGAAAATATTCTTTAATCCTCTGTTGATGCTTTTGTGTAAACTGTTTATAAGGTATTCTTCCTTGGCCAGGTAGGAGCTAATAAAGCCCTACTATATTTAGTTGTCTACTGTCAGAGAGTCTTCCCCAAATAAGGCATTTTTCTGCTGTGTCATCCAATTATTTTCATTGTCATTGTTTTTGTTTTTATATTTCAATATGTGCAGATAGAATATATATAAACATGATGCAACATAAAGTACTGCAAGCAAGATCTTGGTGGGCATCAGTATAGTAAGGTGTGAAATAGTGCCTGACAGGTTGTGATGTGTGCTGGAGAGTTAGAAAGTGCTTAAAACACTTTATGCTGTCTTGAACTTCTCAATCGAACCAAGAGCAACTTTTTCAAAATTGGACCATTGAAAATAGGTAAATACAATGGAAGTTTGTATGAACCAATTTTAATTATATTTAGGATTATGAAACAGACAACAAATGGTTGTGGGCATCATTTCTTAACCTTGTTATTAGAGTAGCAATAGTAGAGTTTTGTATCTTCCACTCACCATCAGGCTTTTAACTATCCAAGGGCAAATAGGCAAGAGAAGCCATTGAAAGAGATCATTCAAAAGCCTTGTAGCATGGAAGGAGTAGATTGTGAAGACTTCTAGCAATTCTATTGGCTTACCAAATGACATACATTGTTACTATCAGACATACTTTTCTTCAGTGGATGAGAAGTAGAAATCCTTAGGACATATCCTAAAGTTGGATCTCATCTACTAGATCCAATATGCATGAGAAAAAAGAGTCGGCTTCCCTTAGTAAAATCCTCTCATCACTTTCCCACATGCCCCTTGAGCTTTATTTTCAAAGTGTTGCTTCCTAATAATTACTAGGTAATTTTTCATGTTTTGATGGGAATTGTGCCATTTAACTAACAGTTCCCACATGGAGTGCCTGCCAAACTACATGCAAGCTTTTTATTTTCATCTTTTGAAGTCTTACCTATATGGGTGCATGTGTAGTTTTTAATGTGCATGAGAGTCCCTCATACAAGACCTTGAGGGGATTATTTTTAAGTTTTTTGAGTTAGTAACTCTGAACTTTTGATCCTCTTTCTTCTCCTTATTATGTGACCATCTTATTCCATCAGCTTGTGTGTTGGTCTCGGTCGCAAAAGCCTCGGGCTTATCATCAAAGTAGTATTCCAAATCTCAGATGAGGATTTTTTGTAATGATTGCTATTTTCCAATAAAGTCTTTAATTATAGAAAAATATTGCGCCTCTTAAAGATTATGTTATTGACACTGTATTCAAATAATAGGAAATGTTCTCATAATAGTCTTTGATGCCAATGTTGTAATGTCATAAACTTGGAACATAAATTGATAACCAATTTGATAAGCTGTAATCTAAAGCCTACTTTCTTGGCTTCATCTAGCCCAGTCCAAAGTTGCATTCTTTGAATCATCCAATATGATAATTAATGTGTGAAGGTTACAATATGGAAACAATCACAACATTGGCTTTAAAGGGGCCTGCAATGTTACATTTTGTGCTTCTAATTTGCAACAAATGAATGATGATGATTTGCTTGATGATATTTAATCTTAATTGATGATGGCTGATTATTAATGTTGACATTATTATTTTTGAACCAAAACATTGATATGGTGGTATATTTTTCTATGTTGCTTTAATATTAGCATAGTGTTTTATATTCTTGTATGTATGAACCCAAAACGAATCCAAACCAAATCCCCAAAAAATTGAATGAATTTGGAACCTGAATCTTGAACCCCAACCAAAACTAGAATCCATTAACTTTTGGAAGAGGTGGTATGATTAACTGTGAAGGGAGGTGTGTCACTTCCAATGTGTCCTATCATCTTTAGCATAAGATATAGGATGCCAATCTCATCTTTCATTTCATCATAACCAAGTACATATTACTTCTTTTTCTTATCCTCTTAGATATGCTCTTTTTAGAGTCAACAGCCTGATTGACTTACTGGTGCAATTGTGAATCACATATATTAAAGATGACATCTAAGGGATGACATAGTCAGGTTGTATATAGAGAAAGCATCCCTTGAATTGCAAACATTCGTTGATACCAGACCACACTAATTGCTTCTAAGTTCTAATCAATTACTTTCCACTACATAATGTTATAGATATATCTGATATCATAGAGTTCTATAAGCAATAAATATCGATTTTTTATTTCCATTATAAATCAGAGATAGCATAATTGATCTATCAGTGCAGGTGATAGAACTCATCTTTCATTGTATACTTTGATTGCATATCAGACGTTACAATTTCCATATAAAACATAATGTATGCATCATAATTAGATATCAGACATTATTACTACCATATTTATATTCCTTCAATGATATCTAGCACATAAAGTACAAAATGAATTAACTTTAACAGAATGAGTTGTTTGATAGTTCATGTTAAATTATTTCCTCCACTTGTTATTGGCACGTGTTGCAACACTCAGGCACATGATTTCTTCCCAAGCAACCTATTCATTGATTTTCTCTATAAATGTTCATACACATTAATTCTCCTCCTCAAATGGTGCCTATTATAATTTCTTAAAATCTCCATATAGATTATCTTCAATAGTAAATGACACAACTCAAATAGACTTCTTTGAGAAGAACTTGATTCAACAGGTGAAAGGAATGCATATTAACAGTTTACTTGTATGGTGACATTTCTAACAAAATGAACTCCCAATATGTTGTAAGTTCCATTTAGGCAAAGAATCATGTCCACTGATATAAAATATTAACATAAATGAGTACAATCTGAAATTGTTAATGTAGAAATATGTTGCAGGTCTGATAAATGTGAGTGCCTGCAATGGTGCCACCTAAGAGACGACAATGCATTTCCATAGTAAAATAAAATTGCAAATGACTTCCATTTTTTTATTTGTAAAATACTGGTACATCCATTGCACCTCACGGTGCGATCACTAGTATTATATGTGAAGTAAATTAGGAATTGGCATCTTCTTGACTCAACTTATGCTCAGTTGCTCATTCATGGACTTTTTGGGGCAACGATGCTTAGAAAATAGGAAAAAATAGGGAAGCCAATGTGTGGCCCTAGAAATGCACACTACTACTTTCTGTCGTATCCTATCATGAATTTTGGAATGATGGTGGGGTCAAGTAAGGTACTGTAAGGGTTTCCTCATAATTTGGAAGCTTAATTTATCAATATCTTTGAAGGAATCTCCCATTCATCTTTATATTCTTCTCCTAGCACCTTTGTCACTCAGGTTTACTATGTGAATTCTCTCTTTTCCTCTTCACTCTCTTCTATTGTGGGGTAATTTGATTTAACAACAATCCAGTGCTGGCTAAGGGGGTTGTTACATCAATCTAGCCTCTCAATGCCCAAGGCTAATGCTGCCAATATATTCTTCTCTAAAAATGAAGGCCTCTTCAAGGGCTCCTCTTCCTCCTCTATTATAGCTTCCACACAAGGCCTTGCAATGGCCAGAGACGAAATTAGTGCAGTAGCAGAAGTCTATTCAATGGATGAAGTCACTGCACCAACAAAAAACTTTCAAGATTTCAAGCAAATGGCTGAAAAAAATGGACACTGTAACCTTTTCTAGTCCTATGCTCTTTGATCCAAAGATTCAAGGCCCGAACAAATTGCCTAAATTAACTACATGGTAGAATAGGAGGGGATGTAGATGAATGACTGGATGGGGTAGTTTGCAAGAATATGATAGAGATTTAAGATTTAAGATTTTGAATGGAATTTTATAGCTTAGCTGGTTCTCGTGAAGATCTAAGATGGATAAATTTCCCATCTTGTCGATGTTGGATAGAAGCAATCCAGACAAATTGGTGATGTACTTAAATTGGATAGGGTCATCAAATTGCCAATAAAAGCAAGGATTTTACTCCACAAATCATTTTCATCCAACAAGAGGTCTGAATTTGATGTGTTTGAGTGTTTAGTGTACTTTTTTCCATTGACTAAAGCTAATGGTGCTACTCTTTGTGACTTTACTGTTGTTCTATATGTGGAATATGTTATTCGTCAATTGATCTATTGTTACGTTGCATCAAAATATTGTTTCTTTAATACATCTGCAGCTAATAAGTTGAACAAGTATGAAAAATCTGCCCAGTGCCATTAGTGGATGTAGAGAGAGAAGACAAAAATTGAGTGCATATTTGCTGAGATAGTTATCTTGGAGGCTACAAACCCAGTGTTTCCAAAACAAAAATCTTAAGACTTGAATTGAGGTAAGATAGTGTCTTAGAAATTTTCACTTAGCAGTTGTTTCGCATCTCTATGATTGGTAGGTATTTTTCTTTGTGACCCCCATTTTCCTAGGTTTGTGATATGGGTGAAGATTTTAGAAGCATAAAATTGAAATTTGTGTCTAAAGCAATGTTCTTTCTGGGTTTGTTTTCTCTCGAGAACAATTTTTCTCTATGTCTCTGATACCCATTTTGTATTTTATGAGCTGCTATAATTTGTGGAAATGAAGCCCATTTCATTTACCTACAATTTTTGCTTTTCTATTTTTGGTTTCTAATGACCATGTTTAATCAATGGAATATGATTTCAATGAAATTCAAGGGGTCTATGCTCTATGTTTTTTTTCTTATAAGGTTGTGAATGGTTTCCAAATTATCACACTTCAGTATGTTGGATATGAGAGTAATAGAAGAGCTTTGGATTTTTGTAACCTGTTGCTTAGTTTTAAGAACAACAGGGTATAGGGTGATGGACACACCTGAAAATGGAGCCATCGACAATTTTGATGATCCTTGAATTCTTTGGAGGACTCAAAACTAATGTGCCCTAAAATTAGTCTTCTACACCTTCAATTTTTTTGCATGAAACAAAAATCAAAATTCCCTCTTCCAATTGTACTTGAAACCCGTAACAGGTTTTTGGTTTATTCTTCAGAGCCATAGCAGGGCTCTTGCCTGCTAAGTAATTTTCTCCACTTCTATAGTTTATTGTTCTTAGGGCATGATTGATGGTGTTTTCACTCTTTTTTTTTTTTTTTTTGGGGGGGGGGGGGGGGGGGGTGTTTATTCAAAGTTGTATTAAATAGCCCACATGAGTATATTTGTGATGAAGAGAAACTAACGTTGCCTAAAATCAGTCTTCCATAGCTCCAATTTTTTTGCTTCAAACCCAAATCAAAATTCCCTCTTCCAAATGTACCTATACTTGTAACAGGTTTTTTTGATTATTCTTCAGACCCATAATAGGATTCACACCTCCTAAGTAATTTTCTCCACTTCTATAGATCCTTTATACATTTTGGTGCTGCAAAATGTGCCACTCTAATGCAACAAGGGTTACAATGTTCTTAGGGCATGATCAATGATGTTTTCCCTCAGATTTTATTTGGGGTTTCATTCAAACTTCTATTAAATAGAAGACTAAAATGAGTATACAATTTTCATTAAAATGGTAAATAATTATTGGTGTTTCAAAAGGTATGCACACTATTTTTGCACAAATTTCTTTCAAGCTTGCATTTTTCAGATACTTAGGTCAGCATGTCTACTAATTCACACCCAACTAAAATATAGGAGATCGAGCATTTTTTGGAGCCCAACTACAAGTTATGCTTACAATTGTTAATTGGAAAGAAACATTTCCAACTTTGCTTATGTAGAAATTCCAAATATTCCCCTACTTATTGGCTCATTACCCTCCTTGTTACCATAACCTATGTGCTTCCATGCTCTAGATAAACAAATCTACATAGGATTCCCAACTCTTTTAGATGGCTGTGTTATTGAAGAAATTAAGCATTTTCAAACTACACCCAAACCATGAAAGGCCTACAAACTGAATTGTTTTAAAATACTATACATCTTTAGTCTTGATTCAAAAAATAAAGATTGATGGAGACATCCAATGAGTAGATGTAGCTTCATTAGGCCCACGTCAAGTGCTCTATAGTTATGCAATCTTTGTACAACTAATAGCATGATTGAAGTGAGTTGTTTTGTGTATTTTTTAGAGTGGGATAAATTATGAGACCATGAAACGAGTTTTGCAAAAGATTATAATACTTGTTTATTATGATTTATATGGTGTGATTAATCTTGAAAATGCTCTGCCCTTGCCTAGATTAGATATGGAATTAAGAAGTGAAAGGAGCATAGTCTATAAAGGAGAATATATATCAAAAGATTTTGAAATCTTAGATTAGATTTTTTTAATGTTGGAGGTAGATCTCAAAAGTATCTCCCCAAACAGGCATCTTTAAAAGGATCTATTTGGTAAAAATTTCATGGATTTACTTAGAACATCAAATTTTACTTAAAATACCTAGTTTCATATTGAGGAGAGAGAAGAGCCCAACAAAGAACAAGTACATGGAACACTCCAGTCAATCCCTCTAGCTCAACCATCTTTCCAAGGAGAGACTACAAGTAAAGTTTGGTAAGAATTGTATATGGTAAGATCACTCTTTGGTTTTCCAATTTGTTTGAATGCCCACTTGCAACACACTAGCATGAACCATCAAATTTTCTTTCTTACAATTAATTTTTGTATTCTCATAGTCAGATACTTGTAATGCTATGTTCATTCATTCATCTTAAAGATTCTATAAGGTAACTAATGTGACTTTTCCCAATATGAAATACCTTCTATCAAATACATATGACGTATATAAATTATGACGTGGATAAGTACTACATGCTCTTGCCTGAACCATGTTGTTGTGCAGGCCATCACAGTCAAAGCTACCAAAACAAGGATACATGACAATCATTTGTTTTCTATAAATCATCTCTAAAATTTTTGGGTCTCAAATAACACTTAGTGATTACATATGTCACTAACCAATTTTCTTGGATTTCCAATGACTACAAGGATACACGCCAGCCATATGTTTTCTACAAATTTCCTCTAATTTTTTTTGGGTTTCAAATAGCACTCAATAATTACATGTCATTGACCAATATGCTCAATATGCTATAAACAGTTGTTCTATACTAAATTATTCATCTTTATGACTACATATATTACATATATCGTTAACGATCTTTTGAAATATATTGTGTTAATTGCTTAGTTCTGTCACAAAAAAATAACATCAATGTTATGTTCAAGATATATACTGTTAATGCTTTGGACAACAAATGTGATTAATTTATACCTAGATAAGTAGGCATATTGTCCTTTATCCGTAAGAAAATGATATACCTGGATAAGTAGGCATATTGATTTATCTTCGTAGGCATATTCATAGGCATATTGGCAACTATTTGATGTACTTTTTCCTCTTTGTAGTGTGTAGTTTATGTCTGCGGTCCTGATGCGATCATATTTGGCATGGTGGTTCTTTGGAAAGGGAGGAGATCCTGGCAGCGGCAAGCCCAAACTTCAGATTGTTATTCCTTCTATGACTTTTGGTGGAGCATTAATAAGTTTTGTATTGTGTCCAACAGAGTTGATAAAGGTAACAAGAACTAGACTTTGTATCTATTGTATGTTTATAAATTGAACTCTAGACTCCATACCATTGACTATTTGTTGTTTTGCAGTGTAGATTGCAAGTTCAGGAGAATGACAACAGACAACTGAAAAAGCATTAGCAGATATATGTTGGGCCTCTGGACTGTGCACTGCAAACTCTTAGAAATGACAGGGTAAGGTGTTAAATTGTTGTTACTATTTGGTATGTAGTTGTAGACATGCAATATAAATGCTTCATGTTGTATCCTTCATTATACAAGATACTGTTTGATTGTTTCATTGGTGCATAATTTTCCAGGTACAAGGTTTGTTTCGTGGTGGCCTAACTACATTTTTAGGGAGTCTATTGGAAACACAGTTTTCTTCAGTACTTATGCATTGAATCTTTATCATATGCTTTCACTTATTAGTACGCATGATAAGGTGAATCCCCAAATGAATTCCCAGTCTTCTAAATTTGTCAACTATTCTTCTAAAGTTTTTATAGAAGCAGGAGTTGGAGTTGTCTCTGGTGGGCTTGCAGGAATTGAGGTATGTAACCTTAATGTTGGAATTTCAATTTAAGTATTTAAACTCAGTTTTTGCAAATCAAATGTGTGCAACAAAACTTGTAATTTGCATTGCAGTTTTGGTCAGCTGTTTTGCCTCTCGATGTTGCAAAAACCCATATTCAAACATCTCCAAATATTACTGCCAGCAAAAATCTTATACACACAATCAGGATGGTAGGACATAAAATTTCATTTTTACATGGACTCTACTCTAGAAAAAATGTTTTTAAATTAATTTTTAATAAAGATTTTGACTAGGCTTTTACGAAGCTGTTGGATTCTTATGACAACAATTAGGATATCTGTTGGGATTGATGGTTGGATTATTGAATTGGGTTAATTCATTTATTTGCATGTTTTCTTGTGTTCTGGATAAAAAAATTATCATTCACGATACTAACACCAATTGTTTGCATGCTTATTTTATAGTGGGTATATAGAATGTTCTAATTAAAAGATTAAAATTTAAATATTCAAATACCACGGGACTTAGCTTCTGTCTTTTTCTCTAGGATCTATTCTATTAAGTAGTCTTAGATAACCAATAGATGAATTTAAAAGCAATAAGTGCTCATATTAATGAACATGAAACCATTTCCCAATTCTATGTTTGGTAGATTTATAGAGAACTTGGTTTTAGAGGATTATATGCTTGCTTGGGGCCTACATTGGTGAGAGCTTTCTTTGATAATGCTATAACTATCGTCACTAGGGAACTTACAACAAATTTACTAGGGGTGAAATGGTAGTAAGAGCATTACCTTCAGAGATGAATGGGTTTATACCTGTGTGAATTTGTAAAAAGTGGTCTTTTCTTTTTTCAGTAGATTGCCCTTTATCTGTAAGAAAATGATATACCTAGATAAGTAGGCATATTGACGTACCTAGGAACTGGCATTATGTCATGGGACTCAGCCAACAATATATTTGTACCAAGTATAGTGCACTGTAATGGTATTGTTCATACAATGTTGATATTTACTAAAGAGGACTATTTTTATTTAGTTTTATTCGCCAAGTTTCCTTTTTAGTTTGATTTTGTGCTGGTGACACTTCAAACTCAAATGCCTACAAATGCTTCATGCAGTGTCTACTCTCGAGCCCTAATCACTAGGCAAGCTCCTAGCTCTTATTACAGTTTGCTTACTGCAATGTCACATCTAGTTTGCATGTGATTCTACTAACCTAAAGGATCCTTAACCACAAACAATAGTAGTCTCCTTTGCCCAAGTTAATACAACTTTGTTTGGATTTAAACAAGAAAATCACAACAGCATTATTATTGAGGATTTGTGTCTGCTTAGAAACTTCTTATCTAAGAAAGCCTTCCTGAGGGTTATGAGCTTGTCTATTTCTCCTTTATGTCAAAGGTTCAATGCGAGCATGTTGCTAAGAGCCTGCCCAAGGTTACAAATGCAAAGTGAACTAGGTTTTGATTGCCTCTTTTATTAGAGTAGATTTACCTGTGGGGTGTACATCACATGGACAACTTGCCTGCTTATTTAGAGTTTTGTTTCTCATCCTTTTCCTGAATATCATATCAAAGAAAATACTAAGAGCTCGCACAAGTTTGTATGATTCTCTTTCTAATTTTTGCAGATAGAAAACTATTATGGCTTGAGACTATGTTCAACATAATTTACAACCCCAACAAGAGTTGGAATCCCAGTTTTATACATATGTGGCATTAGTTGCAGTAACAAGAATGTCACTACTTCATTTGGATATATTCAACAAATCAATATGCATATCCTGCAATATTGGCTTGTCATTAGATGACATTTCATGGAGGCAATCAATAAAATAGTTCAAACGCCTTACCTATGATTCCACATTTTGCATGCATGTCTATCAGGGCAGTTGCAACTTAAACAAATATATTCTCTCAATATATCTATTTTGTGCATATCCAGCAACCATGGCTTTTGATGACCACATTACGTTCAGGCATCCTGTCAAACAGTTCACATGACTTATCTATGCTTCCATTTTGCAAGCATGTCTCCCAAGGCAAATGCTACTACTTCATCTACACCATCTGACAAAGTCCTTTATGCTTTGATGGATGCCTATAGCTTATCCCAAAGCTCTCATTCAGCAATTATGAGATGATCAATCAAGAGGAAACAATTGAGAGCTTAGAGTGACACAATTTTTAGATGATCATATGAAATGAAATGGGCATGCGAGTAGAAAGAAACTAGAAAGAAATTGTGTATAGTTGAAGGCATGGAATGGATGGTTTTGGAGCATTCAGCACAGACACTCAACATTCAGTACATATCATCATTCGAGATCAAATGGGTGTTTGGGATTATACGCATAGTGAATAATAAAGGAGGGAATTGAACCCTCCTTGAGGCTCACACTTGTTGAGGTCCACTTTAGCAAGGGCCCTTCTTATGAAATTGTTATCTAAAACCTTTCTAATGAGATAATGTGTTATGAGCTCTTCATCAGTGGGATGGAACATGAATCCAGGAGGCAATTGTGCATCACCCATATCATGAATGTGGGTAATAGGGAAGATAATTCAATAATAGAGGCTCTTAACTTTAGTTACAGTCATGATATGGGTGATGCACAACTGCCTCCTGGATTCACGTTCCATCCCACTGATGAAAAGCTCATAACACATTATCTCATTAGAAAGGTTTTCGACAACAATTTCACAGGAATGGCCATTGTTGAAGTGGACCTCAACAAGTGTAGGCCTAAAATTTTTTTTGACCAAGCATTGGTCGAAATTTTGACCAATGCTTGGCAATTTTCTACCAAGCATTGGTCAAAATTTTGATCAATGCTTGGTTATTTTTTACCAATGCTTGGAAATTTTCTACCAAGCATTGGTCAAAATTTCGACCAATGCTTGGTCGAAAACTGCCAAGCATTGGTCGACCAAGCATTGATCAAAATTTTGACCAATGCTTGGCAGAACTTGTGCCAACATGTTTCAAAGGTTTCAACCAATGTATTGGTCAAAATTTTGACCAATCAGTAGGTTGGTTGAAATTTTGACTAGAAAATTATCGACCAATGGGTTGGTCAAACTTGGTCGAGATTTGGTCAAAATTTTGATCAATAATGGTTGAAAAATGACCTCAAATGTACTAGTGAGACCTTTAAGAAACCCCTTTAAGTGTGAAAAAATGTGGTTTCTAGACACCAGATTCATGGAAAACATAAAATTGTGGTGGATAGAAGGAAACTTCCAAGGATAAAAAATGTATTGCTTCATTTCTAAGATGAAAATGATCAAAGAAAATATCTTAAAGTGGAACAACACACATTTTAATAACATATTCAAAGAAAAATTAGATAATGAAGAAAACCTAAAGACACTAAACAATGACGTTATAGAAAATGGAATGGACACTAAAAAACACCTAAAAGAAAATAATTACTTGCAAAATAGGAGGAAATATTGGCGAAGGAAGAGATATTCTGGAGATAAAAATCAAGAGAGATGTGGTTAGCAGAAGGGGATCGTAACACAAAATTCTTTCACAACAACACTATATTTAATAGAGCAATAAAAAAAATTGTGAAGATCAAGTATAGAGAAGGAAACATCACTAAAAATTCAACAAATATTGCAGAAGTATTTGTGGATTATTTTAAAACCCTCCTAAACAACTTTGATTATTCTAATAGGAAAGCAAAAGAAAAGATGCTAGAAACAATCTTGAAGCTGATCATAATAGAAGATAATAAATTACTTAACAAACCTTTATCCTTAGAAGAGGTCAAATCAACACTCTTCAGCCTAAATCTTGATAAATTGCTAGGGTCGGATAGCTTTCATGCTTTCTTTTATAAAAAATGCTAGGACATAATTGGGATAGACCTATGGGAAGCAATAGAAGCATCTAGAAATGGTGGATCGACATTATCAGAGATCAATCATACATTTTTAACTCTTATCCCCAAAAAAGCTTCTAGAGAAGTACTTGAGGATTTTATACCTATAGCACTATGCAATACCATGTATTAAATCCTCTCAAAAGTTTTAGCTCAATACCTCAAAATGATACTTCCTAAACTCATATCGAAAGAATAAATTGACTTTGTACTAGAGAGATCCATTTTAGATGGTATAATCATTATTCAAGAAATGATACATTCAGTAACCAGGAATAAAGAGGCAAACATGTTTATGAAACTAGACATACATAAAGCATATGATATGGTGGATTAGATATTCTCATGTAAAACATTAGAAGCCTTTGGGTTTTCACACCAATGGATCAACATCATCTTTAAATGTATATCAACACCAAAAATCTCACTTCTCATAAATGGGACCCCAAAAAGCTATTTCAATATCTCAAGAGGTATTAGACAAGGTGATCCCTTATTGCCATTCATATTCATCATTATGGCAAAAGCTTTCGAGAGATCAATAAAAAGAGCTTAGGTAGAAGACAAGATTAAAGGCATAACTGTTGCAGAAAAAACCCCTAATATCATACACCAACAATTTGCTGATAACATAATACTGTCAGGAGAAAGCTCTTTGGTAGAAGCCCAAAACTTTAAAAACATTATACATCAATATATAGAAGCATCAAGACAAAAAGTAAATGCGAAAAAGTCTACAATATTCTTCATAAACACAAAACCTAAACTGGAAAACCAGATATGTAACCTTATGAGATATAAAAAAGGATCATTTTCATGCAAAAACCTTAGTATAGAATTAGAAAAAGGAACATGACAAAATAAATGATGGAATAATATCTTAGAAAGAATTCACAAGAAAATAGGACGTTGGAAAGGAAAATGTCTAAGAAAGGTGGGCAGAGTCATAAAAATTAAAGCAATCTTGTTAGCAATCTCCACATATTAAATGTCATGCCTCACGCTATCCAAAAAAGTGAATAAAAGCCTAGAAGGAAAACTTAGAAGTTTCTTTTGGAATGATACAGATGAACAAAAAAAATGGCCTTAATCAAATGGGACAATATTTGTGAACCCAAAGAGTTCGGGCACTTAGGTATAAAAAAATCTCAATTGGCAAAATGAAGCATTAGGAGCAAAATAGGTATTGCGCATATATCAAGAACAGGAACAAGAGTGGGCAAAAATCTTGTACAAAAATTACTTAAATGAAGCATATCCCACATCCCTTTTAAGAATGTGAAATTTACCAAAATGATTAGAAAGTTGGAACTTTATAGTAAAATGGTGAATCCCTTATTAGTAAATATGTAACTTGGGATATAGGTAAAGGAGAAGAAGCACTATTCTAGGAAGATTCATGGGATGGACTTCCCCCCTAGATAGTTTAAGCATCCCTGCCAATGTTAAAAAGGCTTTAGTAAATATATGGGGTACTAAGGTAAGCAACTATAAACAAGTTTGGAAGGAAAATGGGAAAGATATATGGGAATGAAAATCCTTGGAAAATATAGATCTAGAACCTGAGGAAAAGAAGACTCTCGAGGAAATTCTTAAACTGTGAAAGGTCAATCATAAAGAAAGAAGAGACAAAATCATTTGGGGAGTCTCCAAAGATGGAAGGTACAATGCTAAAAGAGGATACAAGCTAATAATACAATCACAAAGATGGGAAGCTATGAATATGCCTCTCAAACTGTGCTGGGATTCAACATGCCTGCCAAATGCAAGAATTTTCCTTTAGGCAGCAATTCAAAAGAGAATTCTAACACTAGATAGACTAAGGAAGATAGGAATTGAGGGACCCTCAAGATGATATTTATGTAAACAAGAAAATGAGACAACAAAACACCTATTATTCCAATGTTTTTATGCAAAAGAATGTTGGGAATGGCTTTGACAAAAGCTTAAATGGATCTCTCCCCTACTCGGGAACCTTGAGAGTCTCTTGATAGGATGGCTAGATAAATGTTCTATGAAAATTTGTGAAAAACTATGGAACATAAGCCCAGCCATACTTATGTGGGAGATCTAGAAAGAATGGAATAGGCGAATCTGTGACTCAAAACTCAACTTACCATCATTTCTTAACAAAATAAAAGCCAATATAATAGAAGTCATGAACAATTCTTTAAGAGAAATAGTAAAAGAGGAAGGAACCTTCACAAAATGGGATGAAGAAATGAAGTGAAATTGGAACAAACTTATTAATCCATCACTAGTATATAATAAGAATAATAAGAAAGCTAGGATTGAATGCAAATGGGAACATTTTCCAAAAGGATGGTCAAAATTGAATTTCGATAGAGCATCAATGGAAAATCCCAAAAAAGCAGGAATATGTTGTATCATTAATTTTGATTCTAGAAAATGGGTCATTAAAAGAACTGAGTGTATGGGTATCATCATGAACAATTGAACATAATTAGAAGCCCTTTGGGAGGGGCTTCAACTGAGTTTAAACTTAGGAATTAAGAAACTAATAATATAAGGGGACTTCCAAATTGTACTTAATGCCATAAGGAAAAGGAAAACCCCAAATCGGGTGCTGAATTCAAAAACTTGAAGAAGTATTAAAACTATTAGACCTATTAGAAGAAACCAAAATTCAACATATATTTTTAGAAGGCAGCAAAAAGGTTGATTACCTTGCAAACAAAGGAGCGGATGGAGAGGATATATTAATACATCAAGAGGAGTAAACACATGACTTAGTATTAAAAATTAGTTATCCTAAGTATTCCTGTCTCATATTCTAGACCCTTTTATACACATCAACCTTTAGGCTTTAAACTATTAATAAACATCAACAATGAGTATGACAAAATAACAATCTTGGTTATGACAGATTGCAAGCAATCATGTAGTTTGCTAATGTAGTGCAAGGTAGGAGAATCCCCAAAGGAGATGTCCTATCGCCCAACAATAACCACACAATAGAAACACAACACAAGATAAAAAATAATGCAAGATCTGATACCAAATCACAACTCTTTATTACTAAAACAACTATTTACATGCAATATGCCCTACTGTAAGGTCTTTCGGGTTAGGGCCAAATACAACATCAACTACAATAATAGTTCTGCAAGATCCCACAAGATCCAACTCACAACACTAATCCTAGCTAGACCAGATCTACACTCTGGTAGAAACCTCCAAGGAAGATCTCAACTTGTTCTTGCAAGCCCACCAAGCAATCTCCTTATTTTCCAAGACACAACCACTAGCTCTTCAAAGTTCGCTCCTCCACTTCATCTCCTTCTCCAAGTTGGATGATCATCTCTAAAGACTCCACAAGATGCCTTACTTATACCCAACTAAGCCACAAGTTGCCTTAGCAATTAGAAATTAAATAAAACCCCTTGCATTAAATGTATATTTAAGCCACAAGTCGGTTCACAACAAACATTAAATACAAAATGTTAACCCTCACGTTAAGCCAAAGTTAACACATGATAACCGCACAAAAATACTTAGGCCAAGCCTCGCGTTTACAACACATATTAAATGCACATAGAAGAGATAACCAAGACCACTCATAGGTCCACATAAACTCTCAGATCAATCCACATCATGATCACATGCCAAATGCACCAAGAACTCTAGTTGACATCAACACAGTGCCGAGTGTTAGCAAACTCCCAAGCATTGTCGAGCAACCAACACATGCCAAGTGGCCAATACATGCTGAGCAGACAACATATGCTAAGCAACCAATCTATGTTGAGCACAATAGTGAGTGTCGAGCAATAGTATCTGTCAAGCTCTTTAGCGACCAAGCCCCTTCAATGACTGAGTACCACAATTAACACTACTTTTAACAATGAACAAGCATCACTCCTTTGGTGACTGAGTCCACAACTCCAAAGCCAAATACCCCCAACATGAAGGATCACACGAAAGACTAGGATGCTCCTACATCATTTACTAATTGAAGTTCCTAGAACTATCTAGACCCTTCGACTCTGGCATCCTTTATGAAAGAGACATCCTTTTCAATTGCTCACTATCTGTCACTTTTGTCCCTTGTTAGTTGTAATACATCTTTGAGTAAAAAATGGAAATGACTATAGTTGTCTTTCACGCCCTGGAAACTCAAACCATGGATTTTAGGGGCAATATAAAAACTGAAAGGTGGAATAGAATCTTGAATCCGATGGATGATTTGTCAAGGGTAGTCATTAACAGGGTCATGGGAGAGCAAATTTTTAATTATGACTTCACCTAGCGCACCAATAGCTCGGTCATAGGATCTTTCATTGCTTGTCTGGCTAGGGCAAATATTGGTCATGTACAGATTATTAGCCTCTGTCGTAACATCTTTGACCCTACATGGCTGCAGGGATTGGAGAATGCATTACTTAGTATTAACCATCAATTGAGAATTCCCCTCGCGGAGGTCTACATGAGTCACACTCCAGGCAGTTTAGGGCTAGCTAATGTTCATAAGCATCCAATCTTGTCTATTATTGACAACGTTCTATTTTACCAAGAGTGGCCAAAGATGGAAGCCAATATCAACTTCCTACTTCATTGGAGAGGGATCACAGAGGAACAAAACATAGAATAGCTTTAGAATTACTTGAATATGTACTCTGCATACATTGAATCAGGGGTTGATTTCGACAATCTTAATGATGTAGAATTCATTCTCCCAAATCTATACAAGTTCAGCAAAGAAAAGAAAACATATGTATTTCCTCTTTGGTGTTTGGCAACAAATATAAAGGAAGCATCATAAATCATAATGGTATGTGTGAAGAAGGAGAAGGAATAGGTTTATTTATCTGTTGCAGTAGGTTTGATATAGATAACAATTTTATAGGTAATCATGTTATACCAGGTCCTCAAGCAGTTTTCATATGTATTTGCTGGGACCTAGTTTCTTATTTTAAAAGTTTTAGAACTATTCTATCGACTTAGATAATGTTTCGTCAGACCCTCTTTTGACATTTTTGGGAATCTTTGGTTTTTGTATAAAGCTATGTCAAATTATAAAGATCTTTGGATTTTCAGCAGACTAAAGACTCTTGTCCCATTTTTCCTTGACTCTTTCTGTTAGTGATCTGATTTCGGGATATAGGAGCACTCTCACAGGCATTCTAGCAACAATGCGAAGCACCTTTAAGCTTCTTTCTAATGTCTTCATTTAGTTTTGTAAATATCATTTGTTACATAATAGAATACCAAATATTATATTACTTGTCTTGCGTTCTGTCGAGTGCAAATAGTATGAATTTTATTCAGACAATGCATCTCTTTGATTCCTCTTTGTTAAGCTGAGACTACGTAATATTAGTAAAAATAGTTTCATGATGGAAACTTTGTATCAAACATTAAGTGGATTTCAAAATCTTTTAATCTCCTTTTAAGTGTTGTATGCTGAATCTACATCTATTGGTGAGTAATTCTAGGACTAGGAATAGATAGACACTTTATAGTGACAATCAATTATAATCTAACATTAACATAAGGATAAAAAGAATAGCAGAGTTCAAAAGATGGGACCTCATAATGGAACTTTAGATCTCTTAATGGGTCTTCTATTTTTCATTAACTTTGTAACTTCCTCTTTCTTTTTTGAAGCTTTGATTATCTGGAGACCTGGGTGAGAACCCCTCTGTAAAATTTTGACTACAACTTTATTTCATTCCCTTACCTAGCCATTCGTTCCCTTTAGGTGTTGAGCTTGGAAACTACCTATCAATATAAATATGATCTCCCTTTAATCACATAAATCATTGGCTTAAGTGTTTTCCTCTTGATCTTTCATATTTCATCATCTATACTTCCAAAACTTTACATCAGTACCCTTATTTATGAATTTGAATTTAGATAGGTTAACTCATCATTTAGATTAAAGGAAATCTGAAAACTAAAATTTAAGAAATCAATGAGTTTATGAGTGTAAGAAGATTACATGTTTAGTAAGTAGGACACATAAACTTTAATAACTGAAATAATAGAATTGAATCGTACAAGATTAGAAAATGATGGGATAAACCTATGAAAATATTGGTTTTCCTAATGTTACTAACGTTTCATGTCAGTTTCAACATCATAATAGCAGGTAAAGGAAGATAGAAAGAAACACCTCGGTGGTAACTTCAAGAAAAGAGCATCAATGAACAAATGGATACACTTATGAACATAATCAGAACATTTGCAATCATAATCAAAAGTCATGTATATGAATTAATTGTGGTGAAAATAAACTGGAGTATGCCCCTTTAAAATGTAATTGTATAGGACAAAAGTCCTAGGCAAGACTGGAGGTTTTCTTCTCTGTTCTTTCCTACCAGTGCCCATTTGAATGGAGAAACAAAACATTTTATTGTTTTTTATTTTCATCTACATAGTAAAAGGCTTCAACAGTTTATGGATTTAAAAAAAAAACAAATGTGCAAAATGGTCAATAACACAAGAGACATCAAATGTTATATTTTTCTCATTATTCAAATCTCACATTTTCTTGCTTATGAGTCAAAGATTTTGAGATAAAGGGACACAACGTATGTGTCCTAAAGGGTGTGTGGGTGCTATCCAAGGCAAGGTATCATTGCTCATTTTTTGGTTGGTTTCACAAGTTTTGGTTCCTTCAAATTTTGGGTTTGTTATTTTACATGATACTATTAGCTTTCTAAAAGTTTTAAATGTTTCAACTAAAACAAATACAAAAAATTAAGTATTAGTTTAATAGGAGGTGTAAAAATTGCACACAAAGAAAATCCCTCAAAGTTTGAGTTTGTTATTCTAGACTATATTTGTGATGCTATATTTCCTTAGATAAGATTGTTAACTCTTTATAAGTTTTTAAGTGTCACAATTAAAAAATACCAAGATAAAAGTACTAGTTTCAAACAAGAGGTTTAAAAATTGCTCATATAGATATATTTAATAAGTATGTGCTAAATAAGAAATAAATATTTTTTAACGAAACCCATTTAAAAATTAGTTTATGTCATTCTAACAAATGATCTCCATTAGTCCCACATTCTAAATTTAAATATTTTAATAAATGTCTCATTACAAAAAATATAATCAATATACAAATCCCAAAAATCTCCTTCTCTATAGATGTCTTAAAAATATTAAAAACACGGTCTATTTTGAAATCCACTCTTATAGTACAAATTGCTTTTTAGGAAACTTATGAAAGATTAATAAACCTCATAATTACAAAACATAAATCTTAATTAAATATTTCCTACAAATACCATAAACATAATCAGTATGTAATTCTGAAAATCTCCTAATTTTTATGAAGATTCAAGAGTAGGAGAGTTGACTCTAGTTTGTGGATAGGTCTCCATAGTCTAGAGTTTGAATCTAGCCCAAATTTTTGAGATGCTAGAATTTGTAGATAGTTCTCCATAGTCTAAAGTTTGAATCTATTCTTAAATTTAAGAGGTGTTAAAATTTATGAATAGTTCCCCATAGTCTCGATTTAAATCTCTCCCAGATTTAGGAAATTAAATAGATGAGATGGCTTCCATAGAAATAATTTCACCCATAAAAAGATTAATCTCGCTTTATTTTAGAAAAATAAAATAAAAGAAAACAAGAACATTTGTCCATTTACAAATTTAAGAAATCCACTCTTATATAAAATAATAAAAGAGAACAACAACATTTGTCCATTTACAAATTTAAGAAATCCACTCTTATATAATATAAAAATAACTTCTAAAGTCAGAAAATAGGCATCTAAATTCATATAAAATTTGACAATGACAAAAGTTTTCCACCTGAAAAAACAACATAGAGGTAATTCTTAACTCACCTCTGGAAAGACTAACGTCCTCTGGTGTCTTTTGGGGACGTTTGTTTAGGCATCGCTTGTTTCGTTATTTTGCCCGGTGACAACGCAGACGCCATTCAACAGCACGGCACGGGTCTCATTTGCCTCCACACTACTTAATCGAAAGCAACTTTTCAAATCCACCCCTGTTTCCGATAACGCCAAGTGTTGGATTTGCTTCCCGAGACTTTAAATATCATAAATTGCTTGCGTATGATATGACAATGCGTCGGGAAACTAATCTTTAAAATTCAGTGTTGAGCTCACGGCAAGCATTCGATCTGATTTTTTGACTATGAATTGAGAGAAACGAGAAACCTATCATTATCGCCATTATTATTGTTTGAATGGATTCAGAAGCAGAATTGTACGAGAGTGAAAATGGGGGCCAACATCTGTTAGTGGCCAAAGACAGCGGCGAGAATAAACCCGTCCGCGATCACCTCATAATAATGGTGAATGGCATCGGTGGAAGGTTTGATCTCTGTTCTTTCTTGTAATGCGGGGAATTTTCTGCAAGGGTTTTTGGTTTCATACATTTAATTTTTGTTCTAGAGTTTTTTTTGTTTAGAATCGAGTAGCGTTTTCAGCTTCTATTATTCTGCAATCGGTTGATTTTGTTTTCAATTTAACCGATTGAAAAGTTTCAGTTACATTTTTGTACACTACATGACACAAGCCTTGTTTGTATTCTGCAATCGGTTGATTTTGTTTTGACTAAGTAGTGTGAAGACAAACAAGGATGCACTGGAATAAAGATAAATTTAGAAGTTTGGAATCATAATGGATTTAGCATCCAGTCCACCCTTCATCAAATATCACATCTTTGTGAGTGAGAACTTTTTTAATCATTTGATCTCAAAGTCTCCATGCCTTGAATTCTTCACTATAATTGACAGAAATGCACCTTTGACTATTTGCACCAAGTTGCTTCCTATTCTCATTAGGAACATGTGCATAAGAGGCACACTCAAAGACATTAAAGTAAAACAGGCAACGCCTTTTGCCATTACATTCTCCATAGAAGTCACCTTGTCGTAATCTTTGTTGGCACCCAATTACCAATATATCAAGAAGGGTTCATTGCTTTTGCTTAAGCTCAGGGAACTTTCAAGCATGCAACCATGAGTGTATGATTTTCTCTCTCAGGTAACCTGTTCAGTTCTGCAGTGTGAGGAATTTGATTCTCTCATGATGCCATGTTGCATAAGGAAATTTGTGAATATGTGGGTTGCATATTTGATGCCATGTTTGCAACATTTATATTTTTGCAAGATTGATTCTCCTCTGCTGTCTTGAAGAACTTGAAAGTAGGCAATACCTCATCCTTTGTCTTCAAAAAGTAAATCCAAGTCTTTTTGCTCAAGTTTATCAAAACATGCTTTGAAGCACATGTTAATTTACGGGTTGCAAATCCATAAATCTATTGCACAACAACTCAAATTTCTCTGATGCTCTACATGCAGTGTTCTTATTAAGGTTTTCTATGGTGGTTCCCACACACATAGTCTTCATGAACACCCTAGGTGTAGTGATACATGGAACACCATGAACCATATCTTCTTCAAGAAAGCAATGTTTTGGTATTTAAGGTGTCCCAACCTTTCATGTTAGAAACAATTAGGATCATTGTCCATTGAGGCAGCCATTGCTTGAATTCTCCCCACCATAGTTGGCATAATTGCTGAATAATCGGCAATTTGCCACTAATCGCCGAGTTTTTTACCTCGGCAAGTTGTTTGGCAGATTTAATCGCAGAGCAAAAACTTGCCATTTTTTTGCATTTAATTGCCGAGTTTTTGAAAACAACTCGGCCGCGTTAGAAGACAGCAGGATAAAGGGAAAAAATTATATCGTTTTGTTTGCTAGTTTATTCTCTGTGTTGGGAGGCATCTATTTATATCTAAACTCTGCTTGTTTCTTTTGTGTCCTCTTTAATTAACTCATTAAATGCATCTTCTCATTGAAATTTTTTTCCCGAGTTTTCTCGAGTTTTATATAAAAAATGGCCGATTTTTCCCCGATCAAAATTTTAGGGGCTTGGCGAGTTGTTGCCAAGTGAGAGTTTTCCAACTATGCTCCCCACCAAAAAATGTCAAAAATCCACTAGTTATCCATAGAATTCTTAGTTGCAATAATATTGAATTTGTCCTTTGGATCCCATATAAAACAAATTTTCAAGAAACTTGTTGGGTAAATATTTTGCAATTGACTTAACTGATTATAAAATGTTTATTTCAGCCACAATGTGTAAGATAAGTTCTCTTCTCTCGGAAAGGGTAGACTCACTTCTTATTACTATAAAACCAATTAAGCACTTAAGCTAGGATTATTTAAACTAGGTCAACAATTGGGTGCTCCTGTTTCAGAAATAGATGTTTTTTCACTTATGATAAACTTCAACACAAACTTGCAACTTAAATGTATTTCATCATGAATCACTAACCAGAGCAATGATTCCAATGTACAAAAGGTTAGATGAAAGAATAACAAAATGCACACCAGCAATTTCAAGTAATCAAGAGGCTCACAAAAGCTCAAAGACTTTTATTACCTCCCACGAAGATTTTATAACTTGGATGTAATACACTTCAACTCAAAGACTTCCATACACACCACAGCCAAAACACATAAATGCAGAACTAATTTGCAGCTCAAAGACTACAATTTTATCTCTCAGTCACACACATAACATAATCTTTCAAATTGAATGATGCAGCTCAAAGACTGCAACATCAGATGTTAATGCTGTCTTGAACAAATCAGCAACACCACGTTATCTCAAATCAATTCAAGGTCATGCAGGAATAATGACATAAGAACACTATCACCATATAAGAATCTGATTCAACTCAAAGTTTGAATGCAAATGGCTCTTATTAATTTGAATTTGATCTGCACCTTAAAAACAAAGTTTCAAAATGGTGCTCAATTCGATAGAGTTTTCTTGCATTAAGATGATTCTTTACTAAGAAGCCCCTCATATATATAGAGGAGAGTGTAATGTGCCCGTCATAAATAATTAATCAAACCTTTGTTTATGGGCTGATTGATTTAGTATATCTCGGACCCATTTTTATTTTATTGTTTCCATAGGTGTGGCCATTGGCTATATTTGTAAATCCTTGGGAAATTCTCCTGAAGGGTATTTAAAGCACAACATGTTGGGGATTATTTCTTTGTTCTGCGAATTCCTGTTGGAGTTCTCTATGGTTCGCCATTTCAGAAGTGAGGGATTTTCCCTATTTGGCTATTCCGGTTTCAGTATGACTCAACCCTCACCCTATTCTATTCTGTATTACTTTGCTTCAGATTTGGCACATTTGGAGCACCATCTTGGTTTGCTGATAAACATTCTATGTACGGTGATAATTTGCATACATTGGTCTTCCTTGGTGTATTCCTCTATTCATGAATGTTTGGTATCTATCTTGTTTATGTTATTTGGAACATATAAAATCTCATTGATCTTTGACTTGTGAGTTGCCATATCCAGTACCCATATGACATTCTGTCTGTTACACCATATGACATTTCTATCTATTCACTGTATGACCTTCACTCCACACCGTATGACTCCCTACATCCTCTGCATCCACCATACTTCAACCCCCACCGTACGATCCCTCTTTCCCTTTCGTACAACCTCTATCCACCACCGTACGACCACTTAACCACAACCGTACGACTGGTCTAGTGACAATTGTATGACCTGTCTAGTGAGAACCATATGGCCCTTCAGGCCTTTGCTCCACCGCTATCATACAGTTGTTTCTATCGTGCATTGTTTGCTTCCACAATACTGTATGACTTACCTATTGTGCATAGAACACTATCGTGTGGCCAACTTATCTTCTTGAAGGTGATGTTGGGAACGAAACATTATAGAGAGCTTATGAGGAAAACGAGGGAAAGTACAACTAACTTATTCAACAATTAAGTCCTATATGACTTTGACCTGTGTTGTTGTTACATGTAATTACATTTTAACAAATTACATGTACAAGGTTATAAACAAATTACCTAATGCACACGAAAAATAAACTAAGTGTTTGTAAATACATCTGCTTGTCATCATTCTTCACCATGAAGTCTTCAAAATTCTGCAAGAGAACTTATATTTTGGAGGCAATCTAGTCCTGGCATGTGGAATCTCGCATTTGGAATGGAGTTGTAGCGTTGAGTTTGAGCATTGCCAGAGTTGGACAAATTTTTGAAAGGGTCCATGTAATGTTGGAGAAAAACTCCGATTCTACATGCGGAGAGGAACTAAGTGCAGGGAAAGATGCAGTTTGGGTTTTAAAACCTGAACTGCAGGTGGTAAGAGTGGAGGTGCATGTCAGTTGGGTTTTAAAATCCAATTGACAAGTGTGAAAGAATAATGCAAGCTCAAAAAGATTCTAGGTCGGGTTCTAAAACTTGATTTGCATGTAGATATGGAATGTTGTTTAGGCCAGGTTTTAAATCCTGACTGACATGAAGGTCTTGTGCAAAGGCAGGGAACATGTTAATCAAGTCTTTAATCCTAATTGACAAGTTTGAGGGGACAGAGAAGATACATGTTGGGCTTTAAAACCCAATGTGCATGTGAAATGGAAAGGGCTGGCCGATTTGCAAATCAGGTTTTAAAATCTGATTCCCAACTTTGTGTGCAATGGTGGTCTGTGCAAATTAGGTCTTAGAACTAGATTCACAACTTAAATATGCATGGGAATAGAGCAAATTGGGTTTTAAAACCAGATTTACAACTTAGATGTGCAAGGGAATAATGAAAATCAGGTTTTAAGACCCAATGTATACTGTGTTGTGCAGTGTGTGACCTGCAGTTCGGGTTTTTAAACCCACACTGTGTGTTTGGAGCTAAGACACATGCAGTGTGGGGGGAAAAACCTGAACTTGCAGGAGTGATGATCTTGTAAAACAAAAATACAGGGTGATGATTTGATTGGATGAACTTTTCGAGCGATCAAATGACATAGGAGGGAAGTTGAAGACTGCCTCAATATGCTTGTTTGGAGAATGTGAGCTACAAAAAAGACAAATATTGTAAAGGTTATCACATGATTGAATGTGCTAAAATGGAGGATAAAAAAACTCAATCATGTAGCCTTTTAAAACAAGCAATCTCATCAACAAAATATTCTTCACCATTCTGGGAGTACAAAAAATATTGCCAAATAATCCATTCTGGAATTTACTACCTCCACACCAAGAACTGTTATTGAACCACCAATGCCATCAACAACATTCTTACAATTGCCTGCTTCTTTCTAGGAATCAAAAATATCTTTGTCATGGCCAATGTGCTTATGGTACTTGTATCAATAAACTAGTATGATGTCTTCTTAGTAGTACTAAACAAGTTCTCATGCCACTAGCATGTCATGCCCCACCTGGGGTCAAGGCTTTTTAACCAGATTGCAGCACCATAAGAAGGGTTGACCTAGATTAATTTAATGTAAATTCATTATAGAGATTAAACTTAATAAAAATTCATGAAGGCCAGCCTGAATAGGTTTAAAATAAATTCATTATGAGGGCTGATCTAGATTAATTTAATATAAATTTATTATGGAGATTAGACTTGATATAAATTCATGAAGGCTGACCTACATTAAGTTTAAAATAAATTCATTATGAGGGAAAACCTAGGGCATATCTGATATAAATACTTGTTGACCACTCAAAAACACGGGACAGTGGTAAAATACATTAGAAACAGAAATTTAATTTATCAATACAAGGCAGTAAATTGCAGGGGAATGCCTATCCACAAACAGTGATCATAAAGATTGATTGAAGACTTCAAATTGTACAGACAGCGATTGACTTATTAATGAACAGAAGTAGCGATCAGAATATCTATAGCAAGCAACAGTTTAAGTGAGGAGTAATCACAGATACTAAGGATATTAGTCTAGAAGGAACATCGATCCTTCACGAGGGCAGTAATCCAAGCATTTTAAGGAATCATTTGTAATAATCAATTGTTATAAAGATGCATTACCAACACTCAGGTCCAAAGAGACATGATCCTTTATGAAAGGGCAGATACTTCTGAAAACAACATGTCTTGAAGAAAATGCTAAGATATGTATAGAGAGGGCTACGGGGAAGAAGGAAGCAAGGCAGAACATCGATAAACATCATCAATTAACAGCAAACAGGACTAAATCAAAACCTACTATATATTGGAAGGCAGGGACATCCTTATTATTATGGTGTGCATGAAGATATGTCTAAATATGTATGCATGATATATGTAGCAATATAGTTTATAGGTCTTTAAATATTAATATAAGCACATAACATTATGTATATACTGGATACAAGTAGTAACATAGATCTTCAAATAGCAACAATCAATCATGGCAAGGTGAGGAAGAGAGTACAAGGAGGGGAAGCGGCTATACCATACCTCACTAGGTAGATTGCCTTTTATGAGATGGCGGAAGGCCACATGAGGCCAAGAGGGATGGTATATCTGCTCTTGGGCCTAGGATAGAGGATCTCTTGGGAACATTATTGTTTTTTTCCCCCATCTCCACATAGAGTGATTCTTGGGATGGAATAAAAGGAGTCTCAATTGTAGAAGAGTTAATAAGGGTACATGATGAAGGGGAACAGTTACAGGATTTCTCTAGGTATATCACCTCATATGAGATGGTGGAAGGCCACATGAGGCCAAGATGGACGGTATATCCACTCTTGGGTCTATAGTAAAGGTTCTCTTGGGCACCCTATCATGTCTGTTATGTGTGAACCCTAATAACAAATTATATATGCTATATGGTTAAAATGATTATGAATTTATAAGATATGAATTGTATCTTCAATACTTGTCTTCAAGAGCACACGATTATACTGGGTGGGTGAATCAATATAATGACAACTTTGCCAATTTAAAACTTTTATCCAAACTATAACTTTGAATGCTGAAATAAACAATTATGCATATGAACACAATAACACAATGATTTACGTGGAAACCCAATGCGGGAGAAAACCATGACAAATAAATGCTTTCTTATATAAATTGTTCTTTTTACAATGTTTTGTAGGCTTTGACCAACTGGAGGCTTCAACCCCTACATTTATGAGCACCAACTCATTGGAAGCTGCAACTTTCACACTTCGTAGACTCATTGGAAGCTCCAACTTTCACACTTCGTAGGCTCCGACCTACTGGAAGCACCAACCCCCACTGCCGTCTTCGTGAGCAACCAACCCATTGCACACAAACTTCTTTTCCACCTTGACAATGTTGCTTTCACAACTAATGATGAACACTTTTTAGCACTACTTCTTCTCTTCAAACTGATGTATATCTTCTTTAAACCCACATTACATCTGAGAAATACCCTTCTTTATAATGTCTTCAATGAAGTAGCAATCCTCTTTATTTATCTCTTCTAAATATTGTTATATTAATATATAATAGATTAAAAATATATATAATTATATATTATTTTAATCTTCAGACATTCCTTATACTTGCACTCTTTTCTATTTACCAATCTGCCATTTTCTTATTTCCATGTCCTTATCTTCTTATATATTTTATATCTTTATCTCATACAAACATATCTGCTCTTCTTCTTATTATCCACTGCAGACTTTTTCTTTATTCATTATTCTTCTATTATTTATATCCACTCCTTTGAAGCAAGTGACTTTTCAAATTAAATACTTACTCTTTTTCATAAATAATACCTTTTTAGTTACATTAAATCATATTAACGTAATTTCAGATTTTTTTCATCAATTGATTTTGATTGATGGAAATGAGGAACTCGATATATTAATATTCTCAAGATTTATTGGGTTCCATGTTTTGTGAGATGATTCCAATTCTTGGTATGCTGAGACCATTATATCACTGCCTAATCTATCGATGGATTCAATTAAGTAAACAACCTCGCCATTCATTTTCAAACTGCTGTTCAAATATATCCAACTGATAATATATTTGAATATATCGAATAAGGCAAAACCAATAATCATTGATTTTTCTTTAGTAATTTATTGTATTGAGTAGATTATTGTTGCCGGATAGAATTGTCATCTAAATATTCAAAGTCGCTGCATATTGTATTTGCCAAACACACCATCTTTGCTATTTCAACCATAGTCGTTCTTTTCTAACTGATGATGACTGAGTATTGTCACTGCTTTATCATATGTTATGTTGTCCACGATTGCCATGTATAATCTGTGTATCATTGGACCATTTAATGCTTTTTTCCTTCAATATATATTGCCTGTTGTATTATGTCTGACATGGCAAACATGTCATCAAATTCTACAGGAAAGTTTCTCCATAATTTATCTCTGACAATCTGTGTTTGACTTCAGGCACTAATAATGCTCATTCACTACTGCATCCTATACAATATCGTTATTGTTGCTGGAATTCAGATTTTTTTCATCAATTGATTTTGATTGAGGAAATGCGGAACTCGATATTTTAATATTCTCAAGATTTATTGAGTTCCATGTTTTGTGAGATGACTTCAATTCTTGTTATGCTGAGACCATTATATCACTGCCTAATCTATCGATGTATTTGATTAAGTCAACAACCTCGCCATTCATTTTCGAACTGCTGTTCAAATATATCAAACTGATTATATATTCGAATATATCGAATAAGGCAAAACCAATAATCATTGATTTTTCTTCAGTAATTTATTGTATTGAGTAGATTATTGTTGCCGCATAGAATTGTCATCTAAATATTCAAAGTCGCTGCATATTGTATTTGCCAAACACACCATCTTTGCTATTTCAACCATAGTCGTTCTTTTCTAACTGATGATGACTGAGTATTGTCGCTGCTTTATTATATGTTATGTTGTCCATGATTGCCGTGTATAATCTGTGTATCATTGGACAATTTAATGCTTTTTTCCTTCAATATATATTGCCTGTTGTATTATGTCCGACATCGCAAACATGTCATCAAATTCTACAGGAAAGTTTCTCCATAATTTATTGCTGACAATCTGTGTTTGACTTCAGGCACTAATAATGCTCATTCACTGCTGCATACTATATAATATTGTTGTTGTTGCTGGAAACACCCCTTACATCTTTTATAAACACAGATTGCATGTTCGCCATCTTTTATGGAGAGTCTTCACTTATATTTCCATCGCTGCATTTACATAAATTAATATTATCAATCAATGATTTCCACTTTTAATAGTGACATGGTATATATATAAATGTTTCACATGTTTGACTGCCATGTCATCGTTGAAGTTCTGACTGCTATATCAAGTGTGCATAGAGTTTTGTTTTCAGTTTATACCAAGCTGCTCCTGACACCTTCTGTACATATTTTGACTTTACAAATGAAAGATGCTATTACTATTTGACCAAGTATATCATCGTTGTCTTCAGAACTTTGATCATTGCTAAGAAATTAATTGCTGACGTGGTTACATTCTATCTGGTCTTTCATTTTCAATGTTAGATTTTATGATCAATTTAATATACACACTATTGTTTTGGGATCAATCACAGGTGACCTTGTCTTTTAGCATCTTCTGTTATGTATTTGCTTAACATGTCATGTTTGCCTCGCTTGATATATATAGATGTCTGCTATCGAAAATTCTGAAGGCACCATACTTGTTTTTCATTCTGGAGTTGACTTTCTCCAATATATTTTGACATTCCATATTGATGGGATATTGCAGTGTGAATTATACCATTCAATCTTGTGCATACCTTTGATCGATATTTGCTTGTATTTGAATAGACTATAGCCATCATATTCAGCTTGCTTACTGTATACATTCTTCACCACCTCCAACATAATTATCAGTGTCAACTTGTTTCTTATGATATCCAACTAATGCTCTGCTGTATATATAGTATATACATATCGTTATGATGCTATCTGATGCTCACTATACAGATATATTGCTGCTATATGGTGTTCATGATAACTCCACATATTTGTTCCCTCTTAATGTTTTTCCCGTTTACTACTAAACTTCAATCTTTCTTCTATATAATATGATCTTGTATATATCCAAGACTATCTTCAAACATGTCTTTACCAGTTCCTTTGACATTGATGATGTTAATGTCTTGTCCATCTTGAAACTCTTTGACATCAATGATAATTTCTTTATGTACCTTTGACATCGATGACAATAATTCCATCATGTCTAACATGATTGCAGAATCTCAACAAGATTTTATCTTGCTCTACATCCTTTCAGTTAAAGTTATATCTCTAATTGTATTATGCTCCCTATGTATTTGAATTTGTGATTCTAGGGTAAATGTAAGGGTAATCTAGAAAGGGGACATTACATAGCATCACAATCACTAGAAGTAGATGATCCTACGATTTCACAACATATTGCTCTACATCCTTTCAGTTAAAGTTATATCTCTAATTGTATTATGTTCATTTGAATTTGTGATTCTAGGCAAAATTAAAAGGTAATCTAGAAAGGGGACATTACATAAAATCACAATCACCAGAAGTAGATGATTCTACAATTTTTGCAACATATTTGTCCACTGCTTGATCACTTTTTTGTTTCTTGCAAGCCTAATTGGATGTTTTAATTTCCAATGACTTGCAAACTTTGCACAAGCATAATAAATTCTCTTGAACTCTGGTTCTTTCTACTTATCAAGTTGCTATGAATATCTAACATTTTCTATGTTCTACTTATATATGTCCTTTCAGTCTTTTAGTTCTTCTCATTCTTCTTCTACAATTTTGATTTCTTCAATGTAGACACATGGGCTTGTGGGTACTGTTGATGTCAGTTTTGTACTACTACGTAACATATTAGCAATTGAATACTTGATACGGAGTATCAAACACACATTCTTCTCTTCAAAATTTAATACTCATGAAGACATGAGAATAACTCCAATTGTCCTTATACCTGTGGATACTAACTTAGTGATCGATGTGATTTGTTGGTAATCATGTAGGCGGGCTTACGTTATTCATTCGAAGATAACTTGGTGGTACTTCGCTTGCTCAACTTGTTCTTTTCTCCTCGATCACTTTCACTTTCAACTACTCCTACCGCTAAATGCTTATTGCTCTACTACTCCTATGGATGGAGAAATTAGGAAATAGATAGGGATCTAACAAAATGAAAGCTTGCCAGCGGCGCTACCTCCATTGGTGCGATGATTCTAAGGGATACTCTTAGGATTTTCACACTAACACCTATCTTCCAACCCAACTTGAAGTACAAGCAGAAAGATGATATGCAAGTAGAACTTAGGAGCGACTAGACTAGATTACCACACAAGGCTTCCTAACAAGCCGCTAGGATGCTAGTGGCCTAGTATATAGGTCCCTATCAAACATTCACTAACATCACCATACAATTAGCCATCTACTTCTACTCTAACAACATGAAATGGAATCCTACTTCAATTTGAGAGATGAGAAGAACCATGCAGTACACCAAAATGATCATGTATATCCACCATGCAAGCCACAACAATGAATAGAGAACAATTTTGATAGTATTTTGGCAACAATTCTCCAACATAACTCTCTCACAAATGACAGCAAAATGGCCTTATATAGAGGCTCCAAATTACAATGAATGGCTGAGATTAAGAGGCAAAATCAAGGGCCAAGATTATATCTTACAAACCCTAATTAGGGTTACCATTATTCAACCAATTACATGAGGGCACCAACTTTGTGGACCAATGAGAAAATTACAATAATTTGTCAACCAATGAGAACATAGGACACTCGGCATGATTTGATTGCATGCACATGAAAGTGCCACCTCATCAACCTTATCTTATAAATTTATTCAATCCTTGAGATAAGGTGAAGCCTTGGATGCTTGAGCTTGTCCTTAGAAACTTTCTCATCACCACTTGAACTTGCTCGTACTTGATGTTCTGACCCTGAAAGGATGAGGTCTTCATGAACATGGGGTAATCTTGCCTTGGCCACTACCTTGAAATGGAACTTAACCTCCCCTATTATCCTTACCTTCCTTAACCTTCTTGGTCTTCCAACCTTCCCATTCGAATCCAACCAAGCTAGCTTGCACGAATAGCCAAGCCTTGCCTAGCCTCAAATATTTTCAAATCTCTTCTACTAATCCGCTCTTTCTTGAAATTGCAGGGCTTCTTGAATCTCGATCTTCAATCAAATTCACCCTTCACCCGATTTCATTCTTCACCAAAGCTCGCACTTCAACCTTTGCCAGCTTGCAATCAAATAGAAGGGCTAGGACCCCATGTGGAATTGCTTCTAGTTTTGCACTGTCCTAAGTTGTAATTCTAGATTTTCACTTATAATTCAAGCCTAATCAAATTTGCCCTTTCCATTTACAATTTCATCAATAAAGTAGTACATCCAATTCTCGAATTGCATACCTTGTGAGACGCCCATGACTTGGTTGAGCAACACAATGAGGTCGCCATACTCTGATTTGAAGTCTGATCGGATGAACCTTGATGCTTGGATGATCCGGTGACTCCCATCTTTCCTTCGTGTAGCCAATCCTGCTTTTGTAGATCTTTGCCATGGGGAATTGTTTTTTCTTCAGTTTGTCCTTTACTTGTATCATGTTCACTGTACTGATATTGGTATCGGTAATTCACCTAATTTTTGAGAAGAAGGTGGTTTTGGACATCATATCCTCTTTGTCTTTCTTAGTATTTGTTCCCTTAGGGTTCTTGCTTGCACTAACATCTACCATCCTAAACACTTATTTCTGCCCCTTTTTTCTAAGTGATATGGACTACTCTTATCGATCTCCAACCTTCTTTCTATCAATGGATTCTAACTTATTTTTGCCTCGCCAAGTCCTATCACTACACTTATCAATCTCCAATCTTCAATTTAGGGGTGGGAGTACCACTTATTTCTGCCCCTTTGTTACCTTAGGATGGACTACACTTATATCTCCCAACTTCATTCCTAGGGTGGACTAGCTTATTTCTGCCTCGCCAAATGTCCTATCATGGATTCTACACTTATCTCTCCAATCTTCAACCTATAGATGGGATGATGAAGTGGTGGATGATGAATGCAAGAAGAACCAAGAGAAACAAAACCAGACAAGAACAAGGAGTGAAATCCTCTTAAAGACCACCTTTCAACTCTAGAATGAATTGAATTCATCTTTACCAATAGCTGGGTCTTCTTTGAAGTTCGGATCAAACCTGAGAATTTCAAGCCCTTTGCAAATAATGATGCCCTAGCTGGAAAAATCAGAATTTTGTCCTCTTGATATTGCCCATGCATGTGCCAAAAAAATTAGAGTTCAATCACATATTTCCTTTACCAAATAATACTGTCCAGATCTGATGCAAAATCACAGCTCCTCGAGAAAATTAGACCTCCACAAAGTTTGGCTCCACAAAGTTTAGCTCCACAAATTTTGGCTAGGGCAAAAATCGTAGCTTTCTGCTTGTGGAATGAGAAATGAAGGGGGAAGCCTTCTTATACCCAACTCTACACACTCCTAGCTGGCCGACTAGCCCTGGGAGAGAGAAAATTTAATTAGTGCACAATTCTGGCCAAGATTAAATGCCAAGCTAAAAATTAATTTCGCCATAGTGAATTTTGCATTTTTAATTGCCGGTTAAGACCAAAATTGCAAAAATAAAATTAATAAAGCCTTCGAGATGCTAAACATTTTCATTTAATGACGTTTTAGTATTTAAAATATCATTTAAAATCAGATTTGGCAAGCCAAAATCGATTTTTTCAATTTTAATTTACCAATTTCTTTAAAGATTTTAAAATCTTCAAGGCAAATTTAACCTATTTAACACCAATTTTTGCAATTTAACCCAAAATTGATTTTGCAATGCAATTTTAATTTTTTAACCAAAATAAATCATTTCTCTGGAATCTAAAATCGATTTTCCTAATTCAATTTCACCATTACTAAATCAAAATTTTCACCAAAAAATTAAAATTTCCGAAACAATTAAATCTAAAAAAAGTTTGTTTTGAAAATGCTAAAGATTACATAATTACATCTAGTTTTCAAAATAAAACTGTCTAAGTCCAAAATTTTGTAAATTTATCTTGCCAAGTACAGTCCAAATTATCGAGAAAATGTTGTCTTTGGAATCTGTTCGGCCTAAGGATAAAATTACCAGTTCGTGAAAATCAAGCTAAGACCAGGTGAAAAATAAATGTAACCTCCTCCCTCTTGACCTGAAGGCGTCCAAGGCATAAAATTTTCTAAAATCAAAAATTTTCGAACAACTTCAAAAAATTATTGCCAAGGCAATCAAGAAAATGGGGGTCCCCAAAAATTTTGGGGCGATGGTGTGAAAACCTCACAACATCTAGCATCAACCCAAATAAATGTTCCTGAACATTTCAAGAAATAAGTAACTTAGAACAAAGAATCTTAGGACGACCTATCCGAAAATCTACTTAAGAACAAGCACTGAACAAGGGAAAGAACTCTCAAGTTGAACCCAAGCATCTTGACCATAAGTTACTTATGTGTGTGCGAATGATTTATTCCCCGCTCAACAAGAACTTGATATGTGCGAATGATTTATTCCCCGCTCAACAAGAACTTGATCATCTCTCAGATTCATTGAACTTAGCTATTGTAATATCCTTACTTCAAAAGTAACCTGGATAGAGCCCCACTGCCAGTCAAGCGTCTATAACCCCGATGGAGTTATCACTGTGGTACCACAATCATGGTTCTACCTGTAGTGATTATTTTTATAGCACTGCTAGAGATGATTGCACACCCCTAAACCAAATGTCATCTTTATTTTCACTTTGATACTGCTTTTTCTCTTTTCTCACGATATTTTTCTCTCTTTTTTTTTTTTTCAATCTTTTTGTTTGGGTTGCAGGCATTGAAGTTTGCGAAGGGTTTGGAAGACCATGGTGGCGTTGAAGCAGGTGTATGATTTTTACTAAGTCCAACTTCACTTCAAAACAACAAGAACTCAGAGCAATTAAGTGTGAGTAGAATGTTGTAACCATGTCAAAAGTAACTTAAAAACCTCTGTCGACTTCGACCCCAAATTTAGTACAAGTTCTACCATAGAACAACGACTAAGCACATCCTTAAATCTCTTAACCTTGTTAAATGTATTCAAGAAATGAACAAGACAGACTTCGTTTTGTCACCAAAATGTAAAATCTACACACCTCGCCCACGAGTGATAACATGGACCCCCTTTGCTCTTGCAAAGGCCCAAAGCCAAAATTGCTTTCCAACTGAGGGAAGCTAAAAAAATTTCAAGTCAAATGACTTGATGCAAATCAAACTCAAGCTCCCTCACAACACCTAAACTAAACAACTAAAAGAAATCTACTCTAACCAACTGAAAGGGAAACTTTAATCTACCCAACTGAAAGGAACTAAACTACTCTCTTGAACCAAATGGTCCAAGACAAACCTACCCTAACTATGTCTCTTGAACCAAATGGTCCAAGACAAACCTACCCTAACTATGTACAAGACCCTAAAGGGACAACACTAACTGATCTAATAAATAGATTGGATCTAACATAGTTTTTCAGGATGTTCAAAAGTAACAAGGTTTGGGTGATAGTTCTCAATCTCGCAAACTCATCCTTATACTCTAAAAAAAATTTGGTCACCTCAAACTCAACCTCAAGAAAATTATCATGCAAGATCAACAATTGAGGAAATTCATTGGACCATGATCCAACCACAAATAAGTTTTTTCTCCAAAATTTCCATAATCAAAATAACAACTTTTACAACTTTGAACATTAAGAGCTAGGAAAGAAACAACTTGGCATGGCTCAAATTCAAATGGAACTTGCAAATTTTCCATGGCCTTCGCAGGTCGAAGTTGGTGGTGGACCATCCCAATAGTATCAACACCAAACCCGTGAGTGATCGAGGCAGGGTCAGTCGTGAAGTCAAGGACTTGAAACATCCTTCTAAGGGGCTTGTCCTTGTGAAACATGAACCATGCATCCTTGTGAATCTCCTCAAGTGTATCCTCAAAAATCAAGGATTCCTTGATATTCTCCCCATCAAGCACCTCTCCAAATTGCTCGAACACAATATCCAATTGTAGCATCAACCCAAATTGTTCTTTGTTTTCCCTTTCTACGGGAGCAACTTGATCAACACTTAACAATCCTTGCATATCCTCACCAATAGGAGCTTTATCATTTGGCAGGTAATTTCCATTTGAACTCTCTTTAGGAACATCTTGCAATTCTTTATATAGACTCTCACCAAACATAGCACCTTTAAGACTAATAGGAGCACCATCATACATCTTTATGAGTTCCCCATCAACTTCCATTTTAAGTGGCAAAATTTCTGGAGTTCGAAGTTGATGGTGAATCATGACACTTGCAACAACTTGATCACCTTGAAAGGCTTTGGGTAATGACTTCTTTTGTATTTCTTCCATAGGATCTTCAAGCATCCCCCCAAAGAATGTAGTGGAGATAGCACCTTGTATTGGTTTATCAAAATTTTCCTCATATTTGAACTTTCTTATGATGTATCTTGTAATTCCTTGTTCAACTCCGCCACTTGATTATCTTCCTCTTTAAGGATATTTGAAACTTCATCCTTAAGAGTCACCCCTTGAATTATGCATGAAGGCTCACCAAAGATTTCCTTTTCATCCATTTTTGGATGTTTTACTTGTAGTTCTTTGCGTGCCTTCACATGTTGACCTTTGCCTACCATCCTTTCTCTCTCTTGGATAAATTCAATTGTTTCCTCGATTTTCTTGTCAACCTCTCCACCTCGTGATATAATGTGTGAAGGTTCATCCACTTGGTTATCTTGAACATTAGAATCAACCATATCATCTTGATATATCTTACCTTCTTCATTCTTTGGTGTCCAACTTAAAAGCTGAAAGAAATCCTTACCACCCCCATTGATATTTCCTCATACCAACCCAATTGAAACTTAACCAAGTCAATGGTGTCTTTGCAAGATGGGCAAGTAGATTTGGAATGTGAGAGACTGTGTACACTGCACCAAGAACTTCTTCCATATATGTTTTTTGGTTCCCTATTGATATCTTCTTCGAAAACAAGAAAATCTTCCTCCAAATTGACAAGGACCACATGCTCATGTACTTGTGAAAAAGAAAATTTTCCTCTTAATGCCAAGTCCACTCTCAAGAGAAACACCAAACAACCCAGCTCCTCATGATCCATAGTACCATGTATCCTACACTTCCCTAATGCTGCAAGTTGAGACAAATCCAATGGAGGTAACCTTTTGTTCAAATCAAACCAAATGGGAAGAATGTCCACCTACCTGTCCATTGAGAAACCTTTTTTTTTTTGAATTCTTTGATTTTTTTTGATTTTCTTTTGGATTTTCACTTTAAAAGAGATCTCTCATCTCAAATCTAGCTTTGAAAGCTCATTCCTTGTGAATCTCTGCTCTGAATTTCCAAGTTGATCTAAGAATGAAAGTCATCCACGACCCTCCTAGTGCTAGATAATGTTGATGTCGCGAGGAAGCAACAATGCTTCCAATTTTAAAGTTGTTCCAAGAATGAATTCCAATTCCAATTCTAGTGCCAGATAATGTTGATGTCAGTTTTGTACTACATAACATATTAGCAATTGAATACTTGATACGGAGTATCAAACACACAATTCCTCTCTTGAAAAGTTAATACTGATGAAGACATGAGAATAACTCCAATGTTCCTTACACCTGTGGATACTAACTCAATTATCGATGTGATTTGCTGGTAATCACGTAGGCAGGCTTACATTATTCATTCGAAGATAACTTGGTGGTACTTCGCTTGTTTGACTTGTTCTTTTCTCCTTGATCACTTTCACTTTCAACTACTCCTACCGCTAAATGCTTATTGTTCTACTACTACTCCTATGGATGGAGAAATTAGGAAATGGACGGGGATCTAACCAAATGAAAGCTTGCCAGCGGCACTACCTCCATCGGTGCGATGATTCTAAGGGATACTCTTAGGATTTTCACACTGACATCTATCTTCCAAGCCAACTTGAAGTACAAGCGGAAAGATGATGTGCAAGTAGAACTTAGGAGCGATTGGACTAGATTACCACACAAGGCTTCCTAACAAGCCACAAGGATGCTAGTGGCCTAGTATATAGGTCCCTATCAAACATCCACTAACATCACCATACAATTAGCCATCTACTTCTACTCTAACAACATGAAATGGAATCCTACTTTAATTTGAGAGATGAGAAGAACCATGCAGTACACCAAAATGATCATATATATCCACCATGCAAGCCACAACAATGAATAGAGAACAATTTTGATAGTATTTTGGCAACAATTCTTCAACATAACTCTCTCACAAATGAGAGCAAAATGGCCTTATCTAGAGGCTCCAAATTACAATGAATAGCCGAGATTAAGAGACAAAATCAAGGGCCAAGATTATATCTTACAAACCCTAATTAGGGTTACCATTATTCAACCAATTACATGAGGGCACCAAGTTTGTGGGCCGATGAGAAAATTACAATAATTTGTCAACCAGTGAGAACATAGGACATGACATGATTTGATTGCATGCACATGAAAGTGCCACCTCATCAACCTTATCTTATAAATTTATTCAATCCTTGAGATAAGGTGAAGCCTTGGATGCTTGAGCTTGTCCTTAGAAACTTTCTCATTACGACTCGAACTTGCTCGTACTTGATGTCCTGACCCTGAAAGGATGAGGTCTTCAAGCACTTGGGGTAATCTTGCCCTGGCCACTACCTTGAAATCGAACTTAACCTCCCCTATTATCCTTGACTTCCTTAACCTTCCTGGTCTTCCAACCTTCCCATTCGAATCCAACCAAGCTAGCTTGCACAAATAGCCAAGCCTTGCCTAGCCTCAAATATTTTCAAATCTCTTCTACTAATCCGCTCTTTCTTGAAATTGCGGGGCTTCTTGAATCTCAATCTTCAATCAAATTCGCCCTTCGCTCGATTTCATTCTTCACCAAAGCTCGCACTTCAACCTTTGCCAGCTTGCAATCAAATAGAAGGGCTAGGACCCCATGTGGAATTGCTTCTAGTTTTGCACTGTCCTAAGTTTTAATTCTAGATTTTCACTTATAATTCAAGCCCAATCAAATTTGCCCATTCCATTTACAATTTCATCAATAAAGTAATACATCCAATTCTCGAATTGCATACCTTGTGAGACACCCATGACTCAGTTGAGCAACACAATGAAGTCGCAATACTCTGATTTGAAGTCTGATTGGATGAACCTTGATGCTTGGATGATCTGGTGACTCCATCTTTCTTTCATGTAGTCAATCCTGCTTTTGTAGATCTTTGCCATGGGGAATTGTTCTTCCTTCAGTCTGTCCTTTACCTGTATCATGTTCATTGTACCTATATGGGTATCGGTAATTTGCCTCATTTTTGAGAAGAAGGTGGTTTTGGGCATCATATCCTCTTTGTCTTTCTTAGTATTTGTTCCCTTAGGGTTCTTGCTTGCACTAACATCTACCATCCTAAACGCTTATTTCTGCCCCTTCTTTCTAAGTGATATGGACTACTCTTATCAATCTCCAACCTTCTTTCTATCGATGAATTGTAATTTATTTCTGCCTCGCCAAGTCCTATCACTACACTTATCAATCTCCAATCTTCAACCTAGGGGTGGGAGTACCACTTATTTATGCCCCTTCGTTACCTTAGGATGGACTACACTTATATCTCCCAACTTCATTCCTAGTGTGGTCTAGCTTATTTTGCCCTCGCCAAATGTCCTATCATAGACTCTACACTTATCTCTCCAATCTTCAACCTATAGATGGGATGATGAAGTGGTGGACGATGAATGCAAGAACCAAGAGAAACAAAACTAGACAAAGTACAAGGAGCGAAATCCTCTTAAGGACCACCTTTCAACTCTAGAATGAATTGAATTCACCTTTACCAATAGTTGGGTCTTCTTTGAAGTTCAGATCAGACCTGAGAATTTCAAGCCCTTTGCAAATAATGATGCCCTAGTTGGAAAAATCAAAATTTTGTCCTTTTGAGATTGCCCATGCATGTGCCAAAAAAATCAGAGTTCAATCACATATTTCCTTTACCAAATAATACTGTCCATATCTGATGCAAAATCGCAGCTTTTCAAGAAAATCAGACCTCCACAAATTTCGGCTCCACAAATTTTGGCTAGGGTAAAAATCGCAGCTCTCTGATTGTGGAATGAGAAATGAAGGAAGGGGGAAGCCTTCTTATACCCAACTCTACACACTCCTAGCTGGCCGACTAGCTTTGGGAGAGAGAAAATTTAATTAGTGCACAAGTCTAGCCCAGATTAAATGCCAAGCTAAAAATTAATTTCGCCATAGTGAATTTTGCATTTTTAATTTTCGGTTAAGACCAAAATTGCAAAAATGAAATTAATAAAGCCTTGATGCTAAATATTTTCTTTTAATGATGTTTTAATAATTAAAATATCATTTAAAATCGGATTTGGCAAGCCAAAATCAAATTTTTCAATTTTAATTTACCAATTTCTTTAAAGATTTTAAAATCTTCAAGGCAAATTTAACCTATTTAACACCAATTTTTGCAATTTAATCCAAAATCGATTTTACAATGTAATTTTAATTTTTTAACCAAAATAAATCATTTCTCTAGAATCTAAAATTGATTTTCCTAATTCAATTTCACCATTACAAAATCAATTTTTTCACCAAAAAATTGAAAATTTCCGAAACAATTAAAGTAAAAAAAAATTGTTTTGAAAATGCTAGAGATTACATAATTACATCCAGTTTTCAAAATAAAACTTAGTCCAAAATTTTGTAAATTTATCCTGCCAAGTATAGTCCAAATTATCGAGAAAATGTTGTCTTTGGAATCTGTTCGGCCTAAGGATAAAATTACCGGTTCTGGAAAATCGAGCTAAGACCAGGGGAAAAATAAATGTAACCTCCTCCCTCTTGACCCGAAGGTGTCCAAGGTGTAAAATTTTCCAAAATCGGAAATTTTTAGATAACTTCAAAAGATTATTGCTAAGGCGATCAAGAAAATGGGGGTCGCCAAAATTTTTGGGGCGATGGTGTGAAAACCTCACAACAGGTACGATGAACCAAGTAGATCCGCCCATTTCAACTATTGTTCAAGGATTTTGAGATACACTAGTGATATGTTTTTCATTTTATTAGCACCTTGCATGATAGTTTAGAAGTTACCATGTGGTGCACAGGGTGTACATCTACTTGTAATCCTCCCAAGAAACTTCTTCTAGAGCTGCAATGTTGGGGCTATATTCTTCCAATTTATTCCAATAACGAGGATGTGTGTACATTCTCAACCTTGAGACTATCTAGACCATAGGCAAAGTCACCAATTGATTGGTGTCACCTACGGAGTTGGAGTGCCACTTAATGAGATGCATCTTAATGGGAGCAATGGCTACAAGAACATTTATCTAGATGTTTGACAACTCAAACCATGCTAGTACTGCAACTGTCAATGTTGTTGCTTTCAAATCATCTTAGGTTCAAATCCTTGAGAACTTCTCCTGTATGTTGTGTTTTGTCATCATTTTTTGCTTTTCAAGTCTTAGCAGTATTGTGGAATTGAGCATCTCAAGTTGGAGGAATGAAATTCTCAAAGTAGAAGTTTGATAAAAACTACAGCCCAAGGGTCCAACTGACTGCGCAAAAAATATTTCAAGGCAAAATTTCAATACAATTCATAGGTTTGTTGATGTTCTTTGAAGTAGACACCAAACACTGTTGGTTTTCAAAAAACAAATCACTGTATTGAGATGTTCACTAGGGTGTAGTAGTCTCTCCCCACCGCACCCCCCGCGGCCCCCGCCCCCCCCGCCCTCTCCACTTTCTCTCATATCTCTTCGTTACTCTTTTTAAAGTGTCACTCCTTTGACAAGATTATAAATGTTTTTGTTGTTTCTGTGATTGTGATGCTTGTAGGTTCTCAGCATGTAGGTTGCAATTATCATTTTAACAACATAGAAGGATGTTAGTTTCTGTTAAAGTGAATTCCATATCCATACATAGAATGTAAATAGATACATTGGTGAGTAGAATAAATTCTGAGAGTAAAAGTTTGATAAAAACTACAGCCCAAGGGTCCAATTGACTGTGCAAAAAATATTTCAAGGCAAAATTTCAACACAATTCATAGGTTTGTTGATGTTCTTTGAAGTAGACACACACCTAACCAAACACTGTTGGTTTTCAAAATACAAATCGCTGTATTGAGATGTTCACTAGGGCGTAGTAGTCTCTTCCCCCACCACACCCCCCCCGTCCTCTCCACTTTCTCTCATTATCTCTTCCTTACTCTTTTTAAAGTGTCACTCCTTTGACAAGATTATGAATGTTTTTGTTGTTTCTGTGACTGTGATGCTTGTAGGTTCTCAGCATGTAGGTTGCAATTATCATTTTAACAACATAGAAGGATGTTAGTTTCTGTTAAAGTGAATTCCATATCCATACATAGAATGTAAATAGATACATTGGTGAGTAGAATAAATTCTGAGAGTAAAAGTTTGATAAAAACCACAGCCCAAGGGTCCAATTGACTGTGCAAAAAATATTTCAAGGCAAAATTTCAACACAATTCATAGGTTTGTTGATGTTCTTTGAAGTAGACACACACCTAACCAAACACTGTTGGTTTTCAAAATACAAATCGCTGTATTGAGATGTTCACTAGGGCATAGTAGTCTCTTCCCCCACCACACTCCCCCCCCCCCCCCCCCCCCCCGTCCTCTCCACTTTCTCTCATTATCTCTTCCTTACTCTTTTTAAAGTGTCACTCCTTTGACAAGATTATGAATGTTTTTGTTGTTTCTGTGACTGTGATGCTTGTAGTTTCTCAGCATGTAGGTTGCAATTATCATTTTAACAACATAGAAGGACGTTAGTTTCTGTTAAAGTGAATTCCATATCCATACATAGAATGTAAATAGATACATTAGTGAGTAGAATATGTAAATACAAGTATTTGGATTATATTGAACAGAGTAACAGAATCTGCAAGATTACCTTGGATGTTAGAGAAGGAAATACAGCAAGCCAAAATAAATCACTAATAGTATTGAGTGCTTAGGTTCTGTGCATTCTCTGACATCAACTCCCTGTTAAGTTTTGCACCTAGCAAAAGAGACATTTTAACCCAATATTATAATTTTGCAATCAAATGATATGTATTGGATATGTTGGCAATGTTTATCAGAGTGACTATGAATAAATATGAGCATGAACTCCACTGCCAACTTCTTCTAGACCTTGAACATCTAGAGAGGTCTAGTTGACATAACTTTGGTTCTGAGGAATTATATTATTGATTTTTTTTGCGTCTATGTTTTGTTTCATTCATTTTTAGTTGCTTCATGATTTTGAAATTTCTTTATGGAGTTGCATGCCATTTTATGGGGAATGCAGCTGGCATTCCCATTGGGTAGTTTGACCAAAGTGATCTTTTCAGTGCCACAACCATTTTTGACTGCTAGTAGACATTTGTATTTAAATACATAAAACAATAGCATAGTTACGTGCAAACTGATATAAGCTATTCTCATTTACATTTTCTCTTCAGAGAACATACACTCTTTAGTGGTTTGCGAAAAGTTATACTAAAAACTGTTAAGTCAATTGTCACAGTAAAGCAGTTTGCAGGTGGTAATATAATTCAATTTTAATATCAAATATAATTGACTGCAAAGGCAAATGGAATTATTCTAACCTATTTGGCCTAAAACTTTGTAGAGAACTTTTATTTGATACATGCATGGTGACATTTGATTCTATGTCAGTGTATTTCCCTTCTTAGTAATTTCTATTTATTTTGGCAGTAGTTTCTTTCTCATTTGACATCTGAAGAATGATGATTAGAATCATTTGCATACAGTGCAGACAATTGGAAGTTTGCCGCAGATCAATTCATTAAGAAGTTTCCTGACAATGTAATTGTACACTGTAAGAGTTTTCGCTGCTTTCAGTTTTGACTCTTATTTGTGATATATATAGTTTTCATAGATTGCTACTTTCTTTAATCATCTGTACTTAGGACTTGTTGAATATATGTTCTACTTATTGACAGATTAATTTGATGACATAAATTAGTTAAGTTTATTACACAAATCTTATTATGTATTCTAGAAAGCACACATGAAAGCTAACAAGAAGCTTTACAAGGTTGAATATATATCCTATCACTACAAAAATAAATGCACAAGGTTAATAAAGGAATCCATAGACCTAATGGTGTTTTAGAACTTTCAAATCTAATTTCCATTTTTCACAGGGAACTAGAATGAGAAAACAATTTTAAACTTATCAGTGGAAGTGAATTAATAAACTAGAGTTGATGACACACACGATAGAATTCTCATTTGAATTCCCAAATGTTTTCCTAAGCAATTATAACTAGTTTTTAGAAGCTCCTTTCAGGTAGTGAACGCAATGCATCAAGATTGACTTTGGACGGGGTTGATGTGATGGGGGAGCGGTTAGCTGATGAGGTGACATTCTAATATTCTTGGACATGCTTATTTTTCTTGTACCTTCTGCACTTATATTTCTGAGTTTTCTTTGCTTTTCTATATGATTTTTCAATGTAATTTTTATGTTCTATTTGAGGATTGTAAACAAAATGGTCTAATTCTACAGTCAACGCATGTAGTTGGGGTTCAGTAGCTTGCTAAAAGAATGATTATAGGAAATTTTGCTGAAAGGGCCTTGCCATCTCAATTATAGATGAAATAATCAATCTATGTATGGACATTCTAATAAGTGTTGTCCATTAATGCAGGTAGCTACAGTAATAAAATGCAATCCGGGATTAAAAAGAATTTCATTTATTGCTCATTCAGTGGGTGGCTTAGTAGCAAGATATTCCATTGGGCGACTATATGAGCCACCCTCAAGGAATAAGATTACAGTGGAGCACGAGGAGTTAACAAATGGGAACACTTTCCAATATGATAAGGAACAATCAAGTGGTATGATTGCTGGGTTGGAACCAGTCAACTTTATAACTGTTGCCACACCTCACTTGGGCTCTAAAGGAAAAAAACAGGTAAATGTATTTTATGGACCTGTAATCAAGCCAACCTAGGATATTCTCATGGGAATTAATGATGTGCAACTACCTTGGATGCCAAAATATACATTTTTTTGCTTATCTTACATAAAGAAAATAAGTATTTGGTATTTTATGGCAAAGAAATCATATAGGTTGATCATACAAGCTTGCTGTTTTAGCAAGGACATGTGGTTTCAATTCTGGAACTTTAGTTAATGTTTTCAAAGTGCCACATCGTTGTTTTGCAACTGTTTTCACTTAACTTAATTGGTATCATCATCTCAGTTTTCTTTTGTGACTAGTTCTAACAAAATATATATTTTTAAATTACCAGTGAAAAAATTATATTCACAATAGCTAGGCAGGTTAGAGACATATATGTGGTTTCAATTCTGGAACTTTAGTTAATGTTTTCAAAGTGCCACATCGTTGTTTTGCAGCTGTTTTCACTTAACTTAATTGGTATCATCATCTCAGTTTTCTTTTGTGACTAGTTCTAACAAAATATATATTTTTAAATTACCAGTGAAAAAATTATATTCACAATAGCTAGGCAGGTTAGAGACATATAGACTACATGTCTATTTATATCCTAGCTGACAAGAGGACATCTAAAATTCTTAGATGTGCTCTACTATTTTATCTTTCTTGTTGAAACCATAGATGAACTACTTGTCAAAAACTCAGTGAGTAGCTAAAAACTCCTGAGGTTTTTCCTTCGGCAAGTAGTAATGACTTCAACTTGCACGAAAAACTCTGAGTTTTTGCCAAAAGCTCGGTGAGCCTGTGTTATAAACTCGGACGCCTATGCATAAAGGCGTAAAATGACACAGATGAGTTTTATTCCATCGTTTCTTGACTTGTATTTTGCCGATAGGGGGAAAAATACTCTTCCAGACACTTGAAAACTGAATCCATCATTTTGAGGCAGCTTTGAGGTGGTTTTTGAAGGAAAATCAGATTTCTAGATAGGTTTTCTGATTTTCTTTCTATAATTTTTAAAACATTCTTTATTTTTTGTTGTATCTAGATGAATAGGAAATCATTCCTAAGTAGTTAAAAATGATTTTGAGTTATCAGAACAAGATCTAACACTATTTTTAACAAGTTTTCTTTAATCTTTCACTATTTTTTTGAATAATCTCTAGTTTTTTAAATTAAAAAACCTCCTAGCAGTTTATTTTTTATTTTTTAAAGTTTGAATGAAGTCTAAAATTATTTAAACTACTTTAGATAGTTTGCTAAATTGTTTAACTAAAATATTAATTTTGCCTTTTCATTTTGTATGTGTAGGTTAATAGTTAACCATTACTTCAATACGACATTTTTGGGGAATGATTGACCACTAGATCTATGCCCATCAAGATATATAGGCACCTGTCCTAATAGTGCTAGAGATAGGACTTGGAAGTTGGAGGTATGCCTATGAAGGACCAGACCCAGGGTTGGTGATTTGCATTAAATGTGAAAACGTATTTCATGGTGGCATAAACTGCCTCAAATATTACCTTGCAAGGATCGACAAGCATGATTGTAGGAAATGTGCTGGGAGCACAAGAGAAATAAAATGAGACATTATTGCCATACTTGCTGATGGGGAAGAGAAAAAAATGTAAAAGCAGAAGGCAAAACTAGCCATGAGAGCAGCCATTGCTGAATCTCAAGGTGCTTTAGTTGACATTGAAGAAGTAGCAATACTTGAGGGCATAGTGGGCTCTCGTCGTGGCCCGTGTATTGACAAACTTAGCAGCACCTTGGCCATCAATTTTACTTCCTCTAGCGGAGCACCTAATGTGTCAGGTTTACCATCAAGGGCACAACCTATAGGTAGTCATTTTTTGCCCAAGAACACATCTGGAGCCCAACTATCATTAGAGGCCACTAGATGGAATAGGGAGGAACGTGAGAAAACTGACATTGCACGTGCTAATTTTTGGTATTTCACAAAACCTGCCAAAGATATTTTTGGTACTAGATGTAGTTTACTGTACAGTCAATATGTAAAGGTTGGATCGAGCAGTCTTTGGTTTGATTAGAGGTTGTCGTGGCAGACAAAGCAAGCAGATGTAGGATTATGTCTGATATGATGATCACAGACTTAGATGTTGGCATATGTATGAGATATTCAATATTGAATATTTGGTTGGTAGTTTTTGTGAAGAACATATAGTCCATTGGTATGCATGATTTATTAGTATTAACTCTTGTGTTAATGATACATTTTGATGGAACTGACAAATTTATATTTATGTCAATTAGCTTGATATTTAAGATTGAGTTTTGGTTACAATTGTGATGGATGAATGGCGATGAAAAGAATGGTTGGAGAACATTATGTGCAGATTCAGATCAAGTGTTTAAAGACACTATTTCCTACTGGAGCTTCATTGGAATTGTACAAAGCATTTGTGATGCTACTTTTCAGTTTGGTATAAGACTGTAAATCCATTTTGTTTAATTGGTTGTATGTCTGATGTAATTGGATTGTATAATTGAGCAGTGAACTTTAGGCCGTAAGCTTGAATGCAAGTGCACTCTCCTCTTTAAGTACTTAAGCCTTGACTAGGCAACCTTTAATAGGGCACTCTATTAATGTAGCAGTGAGATATCTGTGGGTATAATCCCCACCGGGGTTTTTCCCTTTACCGGGTTCACCTCAATAACAAATCATGGTGTTCTGTTCTTAGTTTGGATCTTGTTTTGTTTAATGGTTTTTATACTTAGTTTTAAATTGTTGCACCGATCCCCTTGTGGTGCTTCCTCATCCTAACTAAAAATAAAAATTTCTAAAAATAGCAAGTATGTCAAAACATTTAAAATTTCACTAGCATTCTTTCTAAAAGATCAATTCTCATTCACACTTGACCTAATTCATTGGCAAACACAGTTTCCATTCTAGGAGCCAAGTGGACAACACTTTTCTTCTAGACTCGACCAATTTCACCAATTCGCATTTGAAATAAGGGGAACCTTGGGGACTAAGCCAAAGGCTACCAAGAGAAAAAGCCAAAAGACAAGGCCTACAATAAAAAGAGTGGTTCTTCATTTGCAATTGGGCAATGAATAAAGAGGTCACAACATCTAACACCATTTTGAAGTATTGTTCCTAAACATTTCAAGGATAAAAAATATTCCATACTCGAAATCTCTAGAAAATTCCTTCTAACCTATCAAAAGTCTAGGAAGAAGACTCAAAAAGGGAGAAAAATCAGGTATTGCATAAGAAGCTCTTCATTCTTGATTACCTAGGTGTGTGCAAATGAAATAATTTCAACTCATAAGACCATTAGGATCTTGGAGATTAGTCATGACAAGTTATATATCTTGATTCCCTCCTAACTCCAAAAGCATCTTGGACGTTGCGTCATTGCCAGTGAAACATCCACAACCCCAATGAGGTTGTTGCTATAATCCCCACAAAGATTGCTCTACTTTGGGAAAATTATTCTTTGGAACACTAGTAGAGATTTTTGCCTACCCCAAAGTTAAATATTTGAACTTTTATCTCATTTTTCTATTCATCTCTTTCTTTCTTTTGATATTGCATTCTCTTCCTTTTACTTAGCTGGTGAGCAATGAAGCCACTATGGGTTAGGGGAATTACATTGGCGCTGAATCAAGATTAAGACTGCTACAAGCCCTGCCTTCTCCCAAGAATCTAAAATGACTCGGAACAATTGATTAGGTGTGAAAAGACAATCATAGAATCCAATTGTTAAGATACAATAAATGATTAAGCTTCCAAATTGAGGATACGTCCTAATCAAATGATAAAGTTGAAAAAGAACAACCTTGGATTCTAAAGCACACTAATAATTATGCAAGAAATGGATTGAACATAACTAAGTATAGATGCTAGAATGTGCTTGTGATGCACCACTTTTCACTCTAAATGGGAATCCTCAAAGCAAACCAAAAGAAAAAGGAAACCTGCTCTAACAAAACAGAAAAAAAATTCGAATAAACAAGACTTAGAATATATAAATATATGCAACTCCTAGTGTGATTTCTTAGGATGTGCATGAGTAACATGGCACAGGGCATTCATATTTGTAGGGTGGGTTGGGTGGGGAGGTCATGGTACAAATTCTTGCAAATTCATTTTTAAACTCTAAAAAGTAATCCTTCACAACACAAATCATGATCAACATTTCTCAACCCATGGGTGCACACTTGAAGAGGGTGAAATTTTAGATTTGGAGAAGGAATTTCCATACTTAGTAAAAAATCCTTGGTATTTCTACCTTGAGTATACATGAGCTAGGAGTAGGAATTTTCCAACATGTAGCCATTTTTTGCATTGCCTCCTCCCTTTGGTTGTGACTCAATCATTTTTCACATAACTCTCATTAAAGCCATTTCCTTCATTGCCTTCTCCCTTTGGTTCAAATTTATCTACTTTTCACATTTAGCTCATTAACTTAGCCATTTTCTTTGCGCTCATGGAATTTCTGCCTACGGGTGCATATAGGACTTGGTGCAAGATTTTGTACTTAGAGCACAATTACACACTACCGACAGGGGTGCTCATGAGAGATGAGTTTGAGTAGTGGATCTTTCACTTTTGATGGAATTCCTTGGCTCTAGTAGATTTGCGCTCTTGGGCACATTTTAGCCCAAGTGAAAGATTGTGTCTAGGGTGCCAATCCTTGAGTGTGGATTTCTTCCTTTAGGTGCAAATCCATGTATGTGTTTGATTTTTATCATGACAACCATTTGCACCCATTCTTCTTGAGATGGATGTGTTTTTTATTGTCTCATTGGATTTGGAGTTGGATGTCTTTTTGGTTTAAAACTTTAACATTTCTTTCATTGACTTAGCTATTTTCTTTATCCTTGTTGAATTTATGCCTCTATGGTATGGAAATGGGTGCAAGATTTTGTACTTTTAGTGTGATTCCATGCTACCTCTAGATTAGCTTTCATGGGTGCATTTCAGCCCAAGTGGAAGATTTTGCTTGTTGGGTGCCAATTCCTAAGTGTGGAGGATTTCTTCCCTTAGGCGCAAATCCATGTATATGTTGGATTTTTTTCATGACTTAGTCATTTGCACTCATTCTTCTGGAGATGGATGCATCGTGCCTCTTTGATTGTCATGTTGCATTTGGAATTGGATGCCTTTTTTGATTTTCCCTCTTTTAGGTGTTTTTCAGTGCCTTTTTACTTTTCTTCGAGAGTTGCCTTTTTAGGAGAGGTCATAGTTGAAATTCTTGCAAATTTTCCTTAAACTTTGAAAAGAAATCCTTCACAAGACAAATCTTGATCAACATTTCTCAACCCTTTGAAGAGGGTGAAATTTAAGATCTGGAGAGGGAATTTCCATACCTAGCCAAAATCCTTGCTATTTCTTCCTTGAGTGTACATGAGCTAGGAGGAATTTTTTTCCAACACTAACCATTTTCTTGCATTGCCTCCTCCCTTTGGTCGAGACTTACTTGGCCACTTACCACATTACTTTCATTAAAGCCATTTCCTTGCATTGCCTTCTTCCATTGGTTCAGATTTAGCCACTTTTCACATTTCTTTCATTAACTTAGACATTTCCTTTGTCCTTATGGAATTTATGCCTGTGGGTGCATATGGGTCCCGGTGCAAGATTTTGTACTTTGAGCACAATTCCATGGTACCTTTAGATTGGCGCTCATGGGCGGATGACGTTGAGTAGTGGATTTTTCACTTTTGGCAGAATTCCTTGGTTCTAGTGAATCATTTTAGCCCAAGTGAAAGATTTTGTGTGTTGGGTGCCAATTTCTATGTGTGGAAGATTTTTTCCTTTAGTCGCAAATCCATGTATGTGTTGGGTTTTTTTCATGACAGTCATTTGGTCTCATTCTTCTAGAGATAGATGCCTTTTTGATTGTCTTGTTAGATCTGGAATTTGACGCCTTTTTGGTGTAGATTTAGCCACTTTTCATTTCTTTCATTAACTTAGCCCTTTTCTTTGTCCTTACAAAATTTATGCCTATGGGCGCATAGGGGCCATAGTGTAAGATTTTGTACTTTTGAGTGCAATTCCATGCTGCCTCTATATTAACACTCATGGGCGCATTTTAGCCCAAGTGAAAGATTTTGTGTTGGACACCCATTCTTGAGTGTCGGATTTCTTCCTTTAGGCGCAGATCCATGCATGTGTTGGATTTCTTGATGACTTAGTCATTTGCGCTCATTCTTCTAGAGATGGATGCCTTTTTGATTGTCATGTCGGATTTGGAATTGGACGCCTTTCACATTGTTCCTCATCTAGGTGTTTTTCAATGCCTTTTCACTTTTCCTCATGAATTGCCTTTTTAGGAGATGCTTTTTGGGTGCCCTTTTCCAAAAGATGCTCTTTCAAGAGATGCCTTTTCAGATTTAATACATTTTCAACCAACATCCAAACTTGTTCAACTTTTCAGATATAAAACTTGATACCTCTTTCCTCTTCCTTAGCCAATACTTGTTTGACCTGCCAAAAATAGATCTATGATAAATAGTAAATTTGTTTAAATACAAAGTTCTTGAGACATATGCTTTTTTGATTGTCATGTTGGATCGGGAACAAGATGCTTTTTCTGATTTTTCCTCTTTTAGATATTTTTTAGTGCTACTTTTTTGTAATGTCCCTTACTAGATATACTTAAATATTAGAACAATCACTTCACTCATTCACACTAACTCATTCCAAACTTGCAATTAAACTATAAAATGTACAATATGAACCATGCCACTCTGACACAATTATGGCCAATGATGTGCTGCAATGTCTGATATTTATAATATGTGGATGTTTATAATATGTTGATTTGATTATTTGACTCTATTACTCCCAACGTACATGTCTGTCATAGATATTGGATTTGGTATATAATGATAGGCCTTTATTATTATTCAGTTGAATTTAGAAATTTTATATTATTTGATTCCTTATTGATATAATCTTACTGTGATGTGTATTCTCTAAATTTTTATTGATCTTTTATTCACTGGATAGAGCTTGTATTCTTCAGATATTAATGTGTTGACTGGATATTGTAATGGATGTCATCAATTCTTTTCAAAGAAGAGCCAGTGCTCTGTAATTTTCAGATGATAAGGAATTCGCTGTTGTATTGTCTTCATCGTATAATACTGATGTCTTTGTGATATACCGTTGATAGTTATGTTGGATTTATATCTTTGCATAGATATCTTGAGTATTCACTGCAGTGTGACTTCCCAAATAATTAATCTTCAATTTGTCAACCATGCTTGCATACTTCAGAATCTGTATTAACTTTGGTATTGTCTTAGTTACTTTATCACTATTTAATTATTGACATGGCTCCTTTCTTAGTGTTGCTTGTAAACTTTTGTTTGGTATTTCAATGGTAACATATAAATCATGTTTGCTTCGTATATTCTTCATTATATATCATTCATTTCACACTGTATATATTCTTCCCGCAGCTGGTTATTGTTTATTTGATCACAAATACATGGTGGCTTTAATTATGTGATTCTTACTTATATTTCTTAGACTCTCAAATCTATTAGATTTTTATGGACTTCAATATAACTGTGCATCTCCTTCACACTTTTGACTTTTGACATTAATGCCAATAATTTCTATCACCATCGATGCCTACCGCTGCTTACAATCCATATATACAGATCAGGTAATACTATTATATTCTCAGATTGTATACACAAAATCCATAAGTGAGTAATTATGCACAAGGAACCACATGCTGTGTATTGTCCCTATGTATGTGAATCCTCCATTCTGTGTCATCTCTAATGGGTGCCTCGGTTTTCATATATCTTACGTTGAGACTGGATGGTTTCTCTTCTCTCTTGATTGTCGTCTTTTTCCTCCGTTGATTTGATGCCATTCACGGTGGTTATTTGCTGTTTCTGTTTCCTCTGATGCCCGAATGCTATAAGACTCCTTCTCCGGTCATGGTTCCCATTGAGTTTGATTTCCATATAAGACTCCTTCCTGTTCCCTCCAGTCTGATGCGGAAACTCTTCTTATATCTTTCTTGGTCAAATGTGGAGTTTTCCCTATAAGAGACGTGTCCCATGGAGGCCATATCATTTTGTTAAATAGTTTAATCCTCTTTCTTAATCACATGTAATGAGGTTTGTGGTCATTATCATTGGGAGATTAAACGCTGGAGAGTGTTGAAGATATTATTGTCGGTGGTCAAACTCTATGTGCAAAACATTCCTTTGATTGTATGTCATTGCAACATTTCAGAGCTTAAGCATTTCATCTGAAAATCACAAGTGGCTTGTAACATGGTCATTTTCATTTATGAGATACAAGCATGCCTTTTGGATGGATTTGACTCTCAAGTCTAGTCATGGTTGCCTTAATATATATTTCCTTTGATATTGTAATATATATTATTTTTACTAATAGTTATTTATATTTTAATAATTTATTTATATTATTATAATATTAACCCAAAGAATATATTCTTTTGTTATTATAATAATAATTTTATAATTATTATCATAATATATTATTATGTATTTAATTTAATCAATGTGTATTTATATATATGTGCTCATTATTAAATTATTTAATCTTAGTTTAAACCTTTCTGTCTTTAAATTCCATTCTAGAAAGGGGACATTACATTTTTCTTAGGAGTTGCCTTTCTAGGAGATGCTTTATCAGTGCCTTTTTCCAAAAGATGCTCTTTCAAGATAGGCCTTTTCAGACTTCGTAAAATTTCAACCACATGCCAGACTTGTTCAACTTTTCGAACATAGAGCTGGATACCGTTTTTGCTCTTCCTCAGCCAATGCTTATTTGGCTTGCCAAGAATAGATTTACTATAAATAATAAGTTTGTTTAAATGCAAAACTAGGGCAAATTGGGACACAATGAAACTTAGTATCAGTAGACTTACTAAAAATAGACACCGTTAAAAATAGTAAGTATTTTCAAACACAATCAAGGCCATTTCGAGATGTAGTGAAACTCAAATAGAAATTAAAGAGATCAAATTTCCACAATCCATTGCATAAATATATTGATATGTTTCTAGATTCGATTGTGTAAAGATCTTTACACAATCGAATCTAGAAACATATCAATATATTTATAAAATAGAAATTTCCAAAAATAGAAAGTATGCCAAAACATTCAAAATTTCACTTGCATTCTTTTTGAAAGACCGAATCTCATTAACACTTGACCTAGTTCACTGACAAATGCAGTTTCCATTTTGGTAGCTAGGTGGACAATACTTTTCTTCTAGATTTGGCCAATTTTGTCAATTCTCATTTGAAACACGAGAAACCTCAGGGGATTGAGCCAAAAATTGCCAAGAGCTAAAGACAAGGCCTACAACAGAAAGTGTTAGTTTTGTGAACATTGCTGCAAATGTATTAACATTGCCTCTTTGGCATATGTTTTCCAAAAAAAACAATCTCTCTCTTATATTGTGGAAAACACATGGAGGGGACATGTCTATTCATTATTATTTAATTAATATAACAATTAATTATTTAACTATATATATGTATTATATCTCACATATATAATATATGTATATCTTCAATCTAGTCTCATGGGTTTATCCAATTGAAGCTACCAAACTTTAACACTCCCTCTTAGCTAGGGACTATAAACACATAAATATTACACCATTGGTAATATATGTAATGGCAAAATTTAAGGATATCTTTGATAATTGGTCTTCAGAATATCAAAATATGATATTCATCAAATACTTTGAGTAATGGCCTGCAGAATATCAACACATGATATTTACCAAGTACTTGAGAAGGTAATGGCCTGCAGAATATCAACGTATGATATTCACCAAATACCTATCAAATATCTATACAACGTCAAGTGAATTACATCCAACACTTAGTTATTGATTTACAAGATATAAGTTATCATGATCTATTTCAACATTTACATAAAAACGTATATCATGATTTAAGTTATTGTAAGATTGTCACCTTCCAATAACTTTTGCAAATAAAAGTGAAATCATTTCGAAGTCATCACTTCCTCATGATGTACACAGGGGGTAGGCCCATTAAATTCATATAGTCACACATGGACTTTCAAACTCCCTCTGAATATCAATCATTTTGAGCTCCTCACCCAAATTTGCCTTTGGAAAAGTGTCAGACTTCCTTTGAATCTGATATCAATCTCCCTTTTCCTGCAAGAACATACTCGGAGGAAAAGATCAAGGCATATAGCTCTTATAATATGCATTGAAATAATAAGATATTATATCAATCTCATAAAATAGCCACCATTTCTTAAATAAGCATTATTTATATAACTTATCGTTTTTAAGAAATTCACAATGTTCTCCATGTGTGCATTCACACACACACACACACACACACACACACATAATTAAATATGCTTCCATTTTTAATATCCACATCATATTAAACATATAAATGAATATTTATGAAATCTTCATTACCAATAAAGCATATCTTATACTTGCCTTTATTGGGTCAGTACCCAATGTGCTGGATTTTGGCAATGATTTTGTTGATTTTCCAGATTGTCTATAGGTTGTGTATTTTCTTGAACTACTGTATTCTCATAATATGATGCTTATCTAAATCATTGATATCAATATTAATCAATACCCTTCTCACGATAAGACATCTCACAACATACTCACTATTGTGCATTCTGTTTTACACATACATCTGAGTTACTGAATTCTGATGGTGGTGATAGATATATCATGGCTTCTACTTCATGGGACAAATGAACTTGTGCATCTTGGATATAAATTCCTCCCTTCTACATAATACACTTAATTCTTATATATGTCGTGCACTTCATTTGATTTACAGACTGCCCTCTCCAATAAGCTCTTCGATTCTATGGGTGACTTTGTTATTGAGACTTATGTTGTCCAACATTGTTTCATTTTCTAAAACTAAATCTCCTCCATGGTTATGATGAAGACAAGTGAACAACTTCGCACTTTAGCAGCCATCACGGCTACGCGATTGTCATAATAGTCCCTGCACATGGACTGAAGTCTGAGCTGCGAATAAAGTAGGATGTGGGTTAAAATTTTGTAATATTTCTCAAATTTATTGGCTTTAGATTGAATTTAGCAACTACAATGCTGATTGCTTCTGCAATTTTCTTCTGGTGATGTGTTTGAAAATATTAGGGTGCTACAAATCACAACATATTAATCAATGTAGAATATGTGTTGCTCAACTACTTATTTTCATATTCAAATATGTGGAGTTTCTGAAAGGACTGAATTTCCATTTTGTAATGATCTGTGGGGAAAGATTCAACAGTCTTCTTGACACGATCGACATATATCCAGATATTCAAGGCTACGAACTGAAAGCAGCCAGAAAAGGGGCCAATTAGTAAAGCATATTTTACTTTGATCCCAAGTGCTGCATCTTCCCATACTTTGCTAATATTTGAGAGACATCATCTTCAACAATACGGGCTTCTATCATACTCATCATCTCTATTGTATGATTAACACGGTGAAAGTTTCGATCTTGCTCTATCTCAAATAGAAGACCTGATAATAGTCGAGTCCAAACAATTATCATCAATTCTATGAGACAAGGTATTGTCCAGATCCAACCATGTAAGTGAAAATCTGACAAGTCCTTGGTAATGTATGCTATTGTGAGTATTGCTGCAAATGTATTAACATTGCCTCTTCGGTATACGTTTTTCAAAAACAGTGATCTCTCTCTTATATTGTGGACAACACATGGAGAGACATGTCCCTTCATGGGACTTGTCTATTCATTATTATTTAATTAATATAACAATTAACTATTTAACTATATATATATGTATATGTTTTTCAAAAACAGTGATCTCTCTCTTATATTGTGGACAACACATGGAGAGACATGTCCCTTCATGGGACTTGTCTATTCATTATTATTTAATTAATATAACAATTAACTATTTAACTATATATATATATATCTTCAGTTTAGTCTCATGGGTTTATCCAACTGAGGCTACCAAACATTAACAGAAAGAAGGGTTACAATTTGCAATGGGATGATGTCTAGAAGTTCACAACAATGTCCTCGATCAAAACTTTTAATAATATTTACGGGCATTTACAATTGGTTTCCTACTGAAATGTCTTTCTAAGGATACATGATTGGGCAACAATAAGGAGATCTCCAAACTTATCATGCATTATAATTGGAATATGCTTCTCATACAATGTAAAATTTGATCAAATTGGGCGACCTCTACCAGTAATTCATAATTGTGTAAAAGAAAGTATTTAATTAAAAGTGAGCTTGTGAGTCTCAAATGAGGTCAATGCGCTTTGAAATTGTCTTGCTTAAAACTTTATGTTGGTATCAATAACATCATATATCACAGAGAAAGCGAAACTATCTAGATAATGAGCATAACTTATGATTGGTTCTTCACATCAGTCTATAGCAAATGCATAGGTGATTATTATGTTAATACTTGTCCTTTATTATTTAACAACCTCTTTCATTGTTTCTAGTTCTTTTCAGTGTTCGACTAGGCATTTTCCAACTTTATAAAAGAACTTTTTCTGAAAAATTTCCTGCATAGAATTGAGTAATTATGGTATTCAAGAAAGGATACAAATGTAACGTTGCTAGGAAATGATGGAAAAACATTAAGATATATTTTTTCTCATAGCATTGTGGATCTCCATATCAAGTATAGAAATGACCACCAATTTTCTTTTAAATGCACCTGATGTCTTTAAGTTATAGGTAAAATTGTGTAGCATTTCCTTTTCCTTTGTTAAGTATTTAACCTGATAATATACAAGTCTGAAAGTGCAGACCGCACTAGACCTTCTTACCCTAATAGATCATTAGGCTGGCATTAGATTATATATTTTCCTTAGGAGCTGGCGACTTCTCAAGAAGTAACATTATAATCCTTAACTAATCTAACACATTGTTTGTTAGATGTTATTTTGTTTATATTTTAGATCGCCGACTTATAGGAAAATTAGTTTACACTAGTTTAGGAAGGGATATGTCCCTTTGGGGGACATACCCTTTAGCAATGATATATAGGGAGGTTATCGGTACAGTTAGAGGACACACAACAACAATTCAGTCTGCTCCTCTTAAGTATTAATATCCTGTAATTAATATCAGAAATACTTCCATTCAATCAGGGTTGATTGTTCCTTATTGTATCGGCATTAGAGAAGTTCATTGTTCTTCACATATTGCACAATTAAGGCTATATCCTTAAGCAATATCATTATACTGATATATTGCAGAAGTAGATAATTTCGGATCAGATATATAATTGTCAACTTCCTCAATATTCAGATTATTAGAAGACCATTCTTAGCTATCAAGGACTGAAGTAAAAGTTTGACTCAAAGGATACAGAATTCGCAGAATCTTTACATGGTATTAGATCTCTGGTAGTCGAACCTAGGCTCTGCAGAATTCAGTTATTAGACTTAATATATATCTAGCAACTATCTCCTATCTTCAATGGCATACACAATCAAAACCGAGGACAGGTTTGATGGGAAAGAACACTTTGAAGCCTCGAAGTTCAGAATCATGACGATTCTTGAAGAGAATGATGTAAGACAATTTGTTGACAAAGCATCCAAACAACTGTCAGTTGAACCTCATAAATCTATTTTGAGCAGAGGAAATAGAAAAGCCATTCAAATCATTTTAGATGGAGTAAAAAATGATATCGTACCTATGCTTACAAAACATCAAACTGCCTTTGATATGATGAATGCATTACGAAATGCATATGAAGTAAACAATGCAACTAGGGTTCTCGCATTGAAAAGACAACTGAATCACATTCAGATAAAGAAAGGAGAATCGATAAATTCTTACCCTAAGAGTTGTCGGCATTAGAGATGAACTATCAAGTATAGGAACCACTTTTAGTGACACAGAATTAACACTTATGGCTATAGATGGATTGCCAGATTCATGGGAGACATTTGCGCAAGGAACAAGTGCCAGAGATAATCTTCTGGACTTTAACAGACTCAAGAATGATTGTCTTCAAGAGGAATCCAGAAAACTAAAGAAAGGAGGGAAACCAAGAACAAAAGATGAAGAACTTCATGTTCTTAATACAAACTCCTATAAGGGCAAGAAGAAACATCTGAAGAAGAAAAAGGGAAATAAAAAGAATGGAAAACCCAAGAAAGATCTATCTAAAATAAAGTGTTTCAAATGTGAAAAATTTGGACATTACAGATCTAATTGTCCTGAAAATTCCAAACAACAAGCAAACTATACAAATATTATTAGGGAAGAAGATACTTATGATCTTGAGAACTGTGTTTTGTATTCCTCACTATCAAATGAAATTTCAAGTAAAGCATGGCTAATTGATAGTGGGTTTTCTAGACATATAACATAATACAAAGAAACACTAGACTCTTTATCAGAGAAGGTTAACGGTGAAGTTACCATTGGTGATAATTTAGCACACTCCATTGAAGGAATTGGAAATTGTACTTTGAAACTAAAATCAGGAAATACTCTTCTTCTTAAAGGTGTACTCTATGTACCAAGAATTAAAAGAAACCTAATCTCAATTACAACACTTGAAGATGATGGGCATAATGTTTTATTTGTGGATGGCAAAGTATTAACTTGGGTAAAGAACTCCTCCATCAAGAAAACAAGGTTAATTGGTTAGGGAAAAGGATATTTTTATGAATTGAATACAAAATCTAGTCGATCTATTCAAGACTTAGTTCATGAAGCTGTAGATATAAATGAAATATGGCACAGAAGATTAGGGCATCTAAATTTCAAAACTTTATCAACTATGGAGAAGATAGTTACCGGATTACCTAAACTAAATAAAGACCACTCAAGTATTTGCAAAGGGTGTGCTTTGGGTAAGAACACCAGAAGTCCCTTTCATGATAGTATTAGAAAAATAAATAATGTTTTAGAATTAATTCATTCAGATTTATGTGGACCTATGTCTGTTCCTTCTCTTGGAGGATTCTGGTATTACATTTTGTTCATAGATGACTTCTCTAGGAAAATATGGATTTATTTTTTAAAATGCAAAGAATCAGAAGAAATCCTACAGACATTTAAGGAATTCAAAACATTAACTAAAAACTTTTCAGGGCATAAAATAAAAACCTTTAGAACTGATAACGGAAGAGAATATATCTCAGACTTGTTTAAAAGGTTTTGTAAACAATCAGGGATTAAGAGGAAGTACACTGTTCCTTATAATCCAGAACAAAATGGGGTAGCAGAAAGAAAGAATAGGACAATTATAGAAGTTGCTAGCGCTATGATTTTTGATCAAAATCTAGAATATTATCTTTGGGTAGAAGCCTCTTGTACAGCTATATATATTCAAAACAGAAGCCCTCTCTCCTATCTTAAAGATAAAACTCCTGAAGAAGTATTTACTAAAGTAAAACCCAATATAAGTCATCTTAGAATTTTTGGGTGTCCTGTATATATCCATGTTCCAAAAGAAAAGAGAACCAAGTTAGAACCCTCTGGGAGGAAAGGTATTTTTGTAGGGTATAGTGAAACATCCAAGGCATATAGGATTTTCATACCTGGATAGAAAAGTATTGAACTTAGTAGGGATGTAATCTTTGAAGAAGATCTTGCATTCAAAAGAGCCATAAGTTTTAATGAACCTTATCCTTTATCTAGTTTTGAAAGAAATAGTGAATTTCGGTCCTAGAGGGAGAACTTATAAGAAATTGAAGATGAAATTCAAAATATGAACCTTGAAGAAAATTCAAAGAAAAGACCACTTTGGGCCATCAAAACAGTTGAAGTAGCTCAAGACTTTGCTGCACCTTCCGGAACAGTAAGAGAAAGCAGAAGACCTAAAAGATTCTCTAGTTATACAACAAATATGAGTGATTTATCCAAAACAGAACCAACCAATCCTTCTGATGCTATTAAACATACAACTTGGAAAGAAGCTATGATAGAAGAATACTAATCTATTATGAAAATGATGTTTAGGAAATTGTTTCAAGACCTAAAGGAAAATTTGTTGTTTCTTCCAAGTGGATATTTAAAATAAAGCATGTTGCTAATGGTAGTATTGAGAAGTATAAAGCCAAATTTGTAGCCAAAGGATTTTTTCGGAAAGAAGGGATTGATTATGAAGAAACCTTTGCTCTTGTTGCCAGATATACCTTCGTAAGAGCAATCTTAGCAATTGCCGCATCAAATTGATGGAAGGTACATCGAATGGATGTAAAAACAACATTCCTAAACAGAAAGATTTCAGAGGAAGTAGAGCAACTTGAAGGATTTGAAACTCATGATCCTAACGCTTTTGTTTGTAGGCTCAAGAAAGCTCTCTATGGGCTTAAACAGGCTCCCAGGGCTTGGTATGAAAGAATTGATAAGTATCTCATTGGCTTAGGATTGTCCAAGAATGAAGCTGATCCAAATTTATATTATAAAAGAGATAAAGATGATATGGTAATTCTGATATTGTATGTCGATGATTTACTAATAACAGGTGAAGATCATCTCATAGATCAGTGCAAGAAAGATCTAACTAGAAAATTTGAGATGAAAGATTTGGGACTCCTTCATTACTTCCTAGGACTGGAAGTATGGCAGAATTCTGACAGTATCATACTTAATCAAGGGAAGTATACATCAAACATTTTAAAGAGATTTGGAATGTGGAATTGCAAACCTATGTCTTCTCCAATGGAGACTAATCTACATAAACTTAAGGAAGCAGCAGCAGAATCACCTTCCATAGATTCTTCTCTCTCCAGACAGATGATTGGGTCCCTTATGTACTTAGTAAATATAAGACTGGATATTTGCTATGGAGTTAATGCCTTAAGTCAGTTTATGTGTGAACCAAAGGAGATTCACCTAGTTGCGGTTAAACACATTATGAGATACTTACAAGGCACTCTAAATTTTGGACTCAAATATGAGAAGGTTGATTTAGATTTGCATGGATTCACCGACTTAGATTGGGGTGGAAGTGTTAAAGACAAAAAAAGTACTTCAGGATGCTGTTCCAGTTTGGGATCAGCTATGATATCTTGGATATGCAGAAAGCAGTCTTCAGTAGCCCAGAGCTCCACAGAAGCCGAATACATTGCAGTAGCAATGGCCTTTCGAGAAGCAGTTTGGTTAAGGAAGTTACTTGTAGGGTTATTTGGGCAAGCCATGAATTCTACGATTATTCATTATGATAATTAGAGCTCCATCAAGCTTTCAGTGAATCCAGTTTTCCATGACAGGTCCAAGCATATTGAAATTCCTTACCATTATGTAAGAGATATGGTAGACAGAAATTTTGTAAAATTAGAATACATTTTCACTGCAGATCAGACAACAAACTTACTCACCAAACCTCTAGCTAGAGTAAAGATAGAACACTTCAGGAGGAGACTTGATATGGTTGAGTCGTAATCTATTTGAACTCTTTTAATTATTAATAAAATAATTTTATTTTGTCAAGCTATTGACTGTTATGGGCTCCACCATTTGTATTCATTATTTAAAGAGGTGACAATCTCTAAAATAATGAACACTTGTATAAAAGGCATTATGAGAGATGACAATCTCTTAGATAATGTACTAAACAGTAGAGTTTTACTGTAAGATCTAGATGAGTTTTAGATTGTATTGTGATGTTGACATTGCTATGTTCATGAGTCACAAATTGGATAAAGGAAGAATCTTAGTATTCTTCGGGTTTATCTTGTATTCTGGTAGATCTTAAACTCAGGATCTTGTTGTGATATAGAAATACCAGTTCCTATGAATCACAACTTGGATAAATGAAGAGATTAAATTACTCTTTAGATTTATCCTTTATATTATCACTAGTAGCAGTGATTTGTCATATCACAGGTTTAGTAATATGACATTGTATCATGTGTTCTATGATAACAGATACTAAGAAGATTCAGACAGAGATAGAGTATTAATTCTTGCTTATTCATTTGTATTGATGTTGCTAGATATAATATCTCTCTGTATGATTATCAGGTTAAGAGGGAGTGTTAAGTATTTAACCTGATAATATATAGGTCTGAAAGTGCAGACCACACTAGACCTTCTTACCCTAATATATCATTAGGCTGGCATTAGATTATATGTTTTCCTTAGGAGCCGGCGACTTCTCAAGAAGTAACATTATAATCCTTAACTAATCTAACACATTGTTAGTTAGATGTTATTGTGTTTATATTTCAGATCACCGACTTATAGGAAAATTAGTTTATACTAGTTTAGGAAGGGATATGTCCCTTTGAGGGACATACCCTTTAGCAAGGATATATAGGGAGGTTATTGGTACAGTTAGAGGACACACAGCAACAATTCAGTTTGCTCCTCTAAGTATCAATATCCTGTAATTAATATTAGAAATACTCCCATTCAATCAAGGTTGATTGTTCCTTATTGTATCGGCATTAGAGAAGTTCAGTGTTCTTCACATATTGCACAATTAAGGCTATGTCCTTAAGCAATATCATCATACTGATATATTGCAGAAGTAGATAATTTCGGATCAGATATATAAGTGTCAACTTCCTCAATATTCAGATTATTAGAAGACCATTCTCAGCTATCAAGGACTGAAGTAAAAGTCTGACTCAAAGGATACAGAATTTGCAGAATATATACATCCTCTTAGCACATTAATTTGATGATGACTTGAATTAATGTTCAAGAGATTGTCATCCTTAATATAATAGAGATAATTTCTTTTATACATGCCTTTTTTGTCGCAAATAGGATTTTTCTAGAATACATTTATTGCTATAGACAAGGGATTCCAGTTCCATAATTTCTTTTGTTATTAATTCTTAAATGATTAATATATGTTTCCCTGACAGGTACCATTTCTTTTTGGTCTACCTTTTTTGGAGAAAGTTGCATTGTTAGGTGTCCATATATTTATTGGACGGACAGGTCGACATCTCTTTCTTACTGACAATGATGAGGGGAAATTACCGTTGCTTCGTCGCATGTTGAATGATTGTGGTGATATTTATTTCATGTGTGTATTTTCTTTTTTGTTCACTTCAGGATTTCATTATATTAATTGAAGTAACTTAACAATTTTCTTTTTTGATGTCAATGTTCTATTATTCATTCATGAAATTTTCTAGTAAATAATAAATATAATCATCAGTGTTTTGTCTGGAAATACAGGTCTGCTTTGCGAGCATTTAAACGTCGAATTGCCTACTCAAATGTGGGCTATGACCGTATCTTACATACCGACTTTTTGTCAACATTTTAAATTATATGCAATTACAAGTTATCTTCCTCATGTAAAGTTATCGTTTGGGTTCAAAAAGTGTCAATATATTGTTCCTTAACTGGTCACAAAGATATCGTAGGTTGGAGAACTTCTTCAATTAGACTTGAAAGTGGGCTGCCAAAGGTATTATTTGTCAATTTGTTGACTGTCTCACCATTTATACTTATCTTCTCAATTGGTTTTGTTGCATTTCATCATCATGTTGGATTTTTGACCATAGTCACTGACTGAAAGTTTGTGAATACAGTTTGAGAATCCTATAGATGAGAGATACCCACACATTGTAAATATAGAAGACACGGATGATGATAATCATAAGCCAAGGCCTCCAGTTTCAGAAGAAGATCATTCAGTCAACCCAGAAGAAGGTTTGCTTCTCCTATTTGTTCAACTTGGTACAGCTAAGCTAGCTCAAATAACATATTTATTGTAGAAGCTATGGTTAAATGTTTCTCTTTGGACATGATTCTATACAAGTGAGATATTTATACAGGCATTTTTTGCTGGTAACTTTCCCTTGATCATGCATATCCAATAAATCTGTTTAGGTTTCTGAAACACATTTTAATGTCAATACTGCCCATTGGCTTATTGTTTTTGCTCGTATTTCTGGGTTTGAATTTCACATTTACTTGAATACATAAAAGTATTTATCATTTTTATTGGACAAGCTATGTTGAATGCGGTTATTTATTTCACATTGGTTTTTGCCGTCATATTTATTTCACATTGGTTATTGATGTTACTTGGTCCTCACAACACATAATGGAGATGTGAGTTGACCAATAGAGAAAGGAAAATTGTGAAAAAGATGAAGTACCCCTACTTTGAGATGGTTGGAGATATCATTCCTCACAATCATATCTTTCAATAGTTCCTTTAGTTCAAATACAAGTAGGTTAACAAGCCATCTCTTCATTCTGTGAAGTGCTTACAAATGTAAGAATTGAAAGCATTGTTTGAGATGTACATATATGCATAATTTTACGAGACAAGACGCACAAGCTTAATGGACAATTGGAAAAGCTAGGTGGCAAGGTTTGAATTTGAATTCAAGTTCGTTGATCATTAAATTCAGATGAAATTTGGCAAGGGTAAAAATTCCTTAAAAAATCAACAATAAAATTGCCTTTATAAATTTATTTATTTTTAAATATAAGTAATATATGCACAAAATTGTCAAACTAGTTTGACATTGCTAAATAATTGAACTTAATATTATTTTAAAATAAAATAATGTTAAATTAAATCTCATAAAATTCAGATGAAGTTCAGAAAGGGTAAAAATTCACAAAAATTCATTAGTACTATAATTAGGTGGCAAGTAGTTCAAATTCAGCCATAAGTCGGAGAATGAAATGTAGTCCTAAAACAATTGCACTAATCATCGAGATGAAATCCAAGGTACTGTCTCCAAAGAAGACTGATTAAGGAGACACAAGTCTATAGGAGAAGACAAAGTTGACAATGAAATGGATGTGTCTAGTACATTATAAGTAGCATTTGCATCAAAGGAAGATGCAAAAGGGATGTCAATAGTAATATATAGGAAGCAAAATTGAGCTTAGTAACATTAAGAAATTCGAGATCAACTTAATTATATTCATGAGCACCCGTTATACAATATGCTTCTATTAAACCATTTGAAAATCATTACAAGTAAATGTCAGGATGTTTCTTTTTACCTTTGAAGTATACATTGTATATTATCAAGTACATGTAGGGGATGACAACTTCAAACCTTGGGTATGTTAAGGTATACTTCACATCGATAAGTGTGTAAACCCAATAAGTATTTGGAGCATATAGTTGTGCTGAATTTTTTATTTGTCACATAGAAAGTGTTTGCCACCGAGCCTCTTCTTTTTTCCTTAACATTGTGTATGTGTTATTCTGCATCTTCAAGCGAAATCAAATGTGAAATCATGTTGAGAGCGAATGTTGTCTAGTGATTTCACTCGACATGGCTATAATCGTCAACCCCTTCTCTTTGTCTTGCCAATATTGATGGTTGCTTTCTGCAATGTTAATCCTTGGGATTTGTGTATGATTATGGCCATGCCATTATTAGTGGTAATTGTTTTCTACTGCCTAGCGACATAGGAATGATTGGCACAACTTTGGGGTCATCTTTATCCTATGGTGTTTTGCGGTAATTTTCAATTCTTACTATAACATACATTGGGATGTCGGGTGCACTAGCACTAGGTCCATAAATAATGTCAATTACTTCACCAAGAGCGCCGTTCACGAGACCTACTTTTGTCCAGATGTTTGTATATGCTGCCCTTGGCAAAGTAGTATGTGTTTTTCAAGCTGTTCATCGCTCACCTCTTTCTCTATTGTACTCTCTGTATTTGTGGCTGTGCTTAGTGCTACTAGATAGTTCAATTGTTTTAACCATAGTAATGTGGGGACGCCCCAACCCCCCCTTTTTGCCCCATACACTAGGGACTTGGACGCACCAGGGACTTGAGGACTCCGTTCCCCTGTCCCCAACGGTGCCACTAGATTCCACCAACTCCGTCGAGGATGAGGGGATGTCTGGGTGTTAACTATTTGCCGATTTGTCTATTTATGTTCAGTGTTTGATGTTCCAATTCAATGCAATGTTCAAGTATCTACTCTTTTACATCTTTAGATCTTTTGCAATAAATCTTTTCATAACTAGCATTTTAAGTACCATATGTATAATATATACAAGCCTCCAGCCCCTTTGTCGTCCCCAAATTAAGGACCCTCTGTTCTCCTGTCCCAGAAACTTGTCCTCTAGTTCCCTTGTCCCCACGTCCCGCAGGGTGGTCTAACTATGGTTTTAACATACTTCTATTGTGTACCTTGGCTGAGTCATTGGTTGCAAATAAGTGCATCGCGTTATCAAAATCCTCTATTTTTGCTGGTGTCATTTGTTTATTTATGTGTCTCATTAAGGCATGCCAATCTTCTTCCCTTGGTTCCGCTTGATGTATGGTCTCTAGTAACTGACAAAATTTTTCTTGCTCTTTGCTTGCGCCTTTTTGTCTAAACATTGTCTTCAAAGTGATTACCACTGTGAATTGTTTCCATATTGCTCTTTTGGTCAAATGCGCTGTGTAAATAGGCTTGTTCATCACAGGTGGTAATTGTGCGAGGTCATTGACAAGAATTATGGATACTCCTCCGAAGTACTTGTGCTGATTATGTGGAAATGCCTACCATAATTTGGTGTCAATTTTTAGAAGTAATTTTGGCCCTATGAAACTCATTTCCTCAAGTCAGATGTACCTTATGTGCTTTAGATCTTCCCAAAACTTTGTTTGTGAGTACCCCTGCAACATTGCATTTCTTTTATTGGAATCCTTAGGAATGAATGTATTGTTGATGCATGCATGTTGAATGCAGATACTCCTGTTGGCTAAAGGGTAAGCAACTGGTTTCTTCCTTTCGATAGCACAACATTCAATGCATTCCGTATGCGAGCTATCAAGTATGACTTTTCGGTACCTGTCGTGCCTTGTATGATCATGTGCTGCGGGTGGGTATTTTGACATTGACTATGGTCAGTGATAATTTAAAGTGGCGTTTCTTGTTTTGTCGACATTTCACACATTGACATTGTGAAATCTGAAATAGTGCTTCCATCTTTCCCAGATGATTTGTTTGTATTTATAAATTGCACTGCAGTGGCATGCATGTCTTTGGGTGTTGCAGTCAGATCCCATTTATTGTTTTTATCGAACTCGCATGTATCAAGCATATTAAGTTCATCTAAAATGAGTACATTTGAGGGGACCAGCTGTGAAAATAATTGCCATTCATTCATTTCTTTTGCTTCCTCACTATTTTTGCCACTGTCACTCTCCTCTCCCTAGGTGCTTTCTTTCTATGTAGTGCGACTGACATGCCATACCTGATAGCCATTTGCATTCACTTTCTTCTAGTTTGCAATTATTAAATCTCGTGTTACACCTATTTCACTTAGTATGTCTTGAAAATGCTTATACAAGAGCAGCTCGCTCTAAAAAAATACTTCAGAGTCATTTGAGCCTTCATCAGGCATGCTAAAAACTTTGGGTAAACACTAACTATGGAATGTACTTTTCCTTCTTTCCGTTTGCATTGTTTACGATTTGCTGAGTAGGTATAAGATCTTATAGACTCTAGCAATGTTACTGCCTCTAGTTCTTGAGGTTGCTTAATAAATGTCTGTATGTAGGTAGACTACACTTGGCCTTCACTGGTTGTCCATGTTATTCATTGGAACACCTTTTATTCAACATTCAAATATGTGAAAGGACTACTGCAGACAACAAGGGGTAGCTTTTGGAGCATGTGGCATGTTTCCTACTCTCCGTGTCATGCTCAACGACTATTTCTGCCATGAATTTCTGATATGCCATGAGAGCTGGTTTGTCAGGTTGTTGTGTTGCCAATATTGTACAATGTTGCCAATGTTGTGTTTGAGAGCTGGTTTGTACAATTCTCAGATATTTTCTTTGCTTTGGATGCATAGTTGGCAATGTACTTTAGAACAAGGGCTTTTGAGACAACTGGTTGACAATCTATATTTGCTCTCCATATCGCTAGCATGCTTGGGTTGTGTATGTTTTGTTGATGTTTGGTAGCTTCAGTCGGATAAAACTATATATTATATATATGTGCTCATCATATATATATATATGAGTAAAGTTTTTATTATATTAATTATCTAATTAATGAATAGACACGTCCCATGAAGGGACATGTCACTTCATGGCTTATTCAGATATTCTCATTATATATATAAGAGGTCGCTGCCATCTGGAGCAGATCCTCAAAAAAATAACATGGTACTAGAGCTTGCTCTACAAATGAGGGCAGCCATTGAGCTATGTTCTCTCTCTCTCTCTCTATATATATATATGATAGACAGGAGGCATGACTTATCAATATGGTCTCGATCTTAAAATTGATCCAATAAAAGATGACGAAATGCTCATGCCCTGTAGATATTGGAGAAGAGAATTGCTAATTTGTGAAATTCCCAGAAGCATGAACATCAAATTCAATAAAAATGGTTGATATTGAATTCTTCAAAATACAGTCACATTCTATTTAAAGGTAGCATGAATGATAAGTCCGAGAGTTTCAAGTGATATCAATGATTTACGACACAATCTAGATAACAATGACATCAACAAAGATTAGAAATACATCAATAACTTCATGCAGTCCCATCTTGTACTCTGTATAAAATCGAGTCTCCAAGAATACAAAATATTTTAGAAACTTGAAGTAATCTGATTTTTCTTGATGCCAAAATATGTAATAACCCCCAAATGAACATATAGATATAATTTTCTAATGAATGAGCTATAATAAATAAATATAATATATATTATTATGCCATATTATCTTATTAATAAAATAATAAATGAATAAATAAATAATATGATTATTATTATATTATGATATATTATTGTATTATAATATAAAAAAATAAAATAAAAGATCTTAAATAAATATCAAATTAATAAATAAAAACTTATTATTCAAATGAAGAGATACGACCATTCAGGATATCTGATATTAAGGGAAGAAGGGGAGGATATAGACAAGGAAGAAAGGAACCAAAATAATACTATCACCAGAACTATCGTGGCCATAGCAATCAGACGAAGGAAGTCCAAACAAACACGTACCCTTGATCGGATATGCATCTTTCGCTGACTAGATTCAGAGTAGCAAACAGATAGAAGGAAGTGGAATCCATTCAATAAATCATGCCTAGCATAGATGATCGAACTGAGAACAAAGATATCATATTAAGGAGGGGGAAAAAAGAAAACACCTCATGAAGATGTGACATTGAAGAATAGAAAAATCTATCTACAGAAAGGAACCATCATCGCATAACAGAAAATGACAAATCACCTTCAGATACCATGGATGTGACTTTGAAGGGAAAGGAAGAACAAATTAACGTGGGCTATACAATCAATCTACAAGAAATAATAGGGCATGGAAACAAACAAAAACATTAAGTCAAGAGTTCCAATGTGTTTGAAAATTTGGAGTGAATAGAAAATCTAATGCTGGCAGCTAGGAGGGAAATGTTACAAATAAGTTCTAGCAATAAGATCGAATGACTTATCTAAGAACCCACCATCTCTCACCAATGACAAAGAATAGGCATTGCAAACGAGTATCACAATCTATACCCAAATGAAGTCACCAGGGGTAGTAGAAGATAGAGGAAATGGAACATTGGGCAATAGACTATTAAAATGATTAAATGACCAGACAATAAGGATCGATGGATGGTGCATGAGCAGAGGATGTTCAAGATTAAAATGAGAATGTAGGAAAAGTTGTGTTTCAGCATTCATGTCATTGAAGAAGTCAATATCAAATCACAATTAATAATGGACTGTACGGATGATTATATTATTTAGAGAAAAGTAGTATCGGGTGCTTGAAGATAATATATCTATCACGGACTCCATTAGAGGAAAGAGTGATGCAGAACAAGCAATGACCACTAGGAAAGAAGCGATCACATATAAAATAAAGCCAATGGTCACAGGAAAAAAGAAGAACCAAAAAATCACAGTAATAAGAAGATGCATGACAGTAACATTAGAGAAAAAATAGGGAGAACTTGTTAGTATTTAGAAGTAGTATAAAAGAAATATTAAACAAAGTATGTTAATGCAGAATAGATAACACAATAATAGGATGACAGGGAGTTCTAACTATCAAAAGACATGAATAAGAAACATAGCAATAAGTATGATGGACTCCCAGTCAACAAAAATAAATAAGGGACAGAAACTAGGATATGACGAAAAACACATTCAAGTATCGATGGAGGATTATATGAGTAGCCCAAATCTTCTACTAAAGGAAACAACTAGTAGTTTGGGAGAAACTTGCAGAATTAATTTATGTCAGAGGAAGTAAAAATAATTTAGTAGTTCTGAAGGGATGTACAATAGCAGAATTATATATATATATATATATATATATATCAGAAATACTTGAATTATATGATTAGAGAGTTTACCAATCAAGATTATGTATGAGGTGAGAACCTTTTAATTCTTATAGAGACCAAGTTAATCTTGGTAGGGGCATCCAATTATGGATGTCAAGTTTCTCATAAGGAGAAATCACAGACTAGAGGGCATTCATTTAGAATGTCAAGTTTCATATATATATATCAGAAATACTTGAATTATATGATTAGAGAGTTTACCAATCAAGATTATGTATGAGGTGAGAACCTTTTAATTCTTATAGAGACCAAGTTAATCTTGGTAGGGGCATCCAATTATGGATGTCAAGTTTCTCATAAGGAGAAATCACAGACTAGAGGGCATTCATTTAGAATGTCAAGTTTCATATATATATATATCAGAAATACTTGAATTATATGATTAGAGAGTTTACCAATCAAGATTATGTATGAGGTGAGAACCTTTTAATTCTTTTAGAGACCAAGTTAATCTTGGTAGGGGCATCCAATTATGGATGTCAAGTTTCCCATAAGGAGAAATCACAGACTAGAGGGCATTCATTTAGAATGTCAGGTTTCTCTAAAGGAGAACTCAAGACCTAGAGGGCATTCTAAGTCGAATGTCGGATTTCCAAAATGGATTCCAAAGAGGGATCTATAGAGGATCCATTAGAGGCAATATATATTGTAGTGGTTAAACATATGCATATGTCAAAGATAAGAGACTTGGTAGAGGTGGGATCTTTACCAAGTAGTGTTATCAAAGATCCCAAAGAGGCCTAAGGGAGAGGCTGTTTCTATGACAATTACCTAATCGAGATAAAAAATCTCACTAGAGGGTTAGGTGATTAGAGAAAGTTTCTCTCCCGAAGGATTAAGAGGGGTAGCTTGGGTAGTATTTAGATTAATATTTACTTAAATTTAACATTGCTAATATGTTTTTACATACAATTTTTGATATTGTACTAACAAATGGTTGTAGGTTACAGCGTTTGAACCTAAGCGGAAAGCGGTGATATTACAAAATATAAGGAATAAATGAAGGGACTCTTAAGTGTATTTGAGAAGAGTGGTCTCCATTTATCTTTGGTCAATGAACTCATAACAAATAAATCAAAGTTCCCCAGATAACCAATACATATTATTGAATATGCACAAGGATTCTTCGATGTCTTTGGGAATTGGCTAATCTCCTTTTGTTTCATGTAAATTCTCATTCATGCACTAATTTTGACCCCAAACTCGATGGAAGTTGGAGCTCAATAAGCAGAAAGTCACGCACCATAACTAGCACATGACACAATGTGGAAGAGTTGCATGGTGTATGACCATCAAATAGGAAAGAAGTTATGGAGCGTGAGGGAATAGGAAAAGGGAGATAAAATAAGTTTAAACTTGCAATGATAAGACCACACAGATCAGATGAAGTGGGATAAACAAACTTTAGCACTCATTCCGTTGGTGGACACGGGTCTTGTCATGAATGGGTAATTCAAAATATTTAAGGATACCCTCTTCGGTGGTTATTTATGCCATGTAGGTACAAAGGGACACACTAGTAATTGTGACAATTAGATGGAGAAGATTTAAAGAGATTTAAGTGAATGATAATTCTGTGTTTGAAGAATATTACGAACAGGGTTGAGACGCCACCGCGAAAAGTCATGTAATCCAATCAAGGCATATGTAAAAGGAGATGGCTTGTAAACTTGTCCATTAACCAAATTCTTTCAAACCATTATCTACAATGACAATGGACAGTTAGATTGGTTGAAATGATGTGGAAATAAAAACAATAGAGGTAAAGTTTAGTAAAAGGATATAAGAGATTGGGAATTTAGCAATGTAACACCAAGATTTGGGGACATGAGACGACAAGATGTTTGAATGAGTTTTTGGGACGGGGGGAAAGGGGCCTTATTTTCAGGACGATGGAGGGATGGCTAGGGGACGACAAGGGGGGGATGGGGCAGGGAGGGGTGTTGTATAGTATACATATTGAACTTGAAATGGTTGTTATGAAATGATGTTTCAATAACACATAACAAATTAAAATACTTGAATGTAGCAAAATTGCAACATGAACTAGAACCATTGAACATTGAACATAGTAACATATTACATACCCAATAGTATCATTAAAAAATCAAAATTTAAATAGAATCCAAGTCCCCATTCTAGTAAGAAGATGGTTGCGAAATGGCAAAGGTGGGGGTACTTGGGTATGTGAGTACCTAGTGAGGGGACGTCTCAGGGATGGGTACTCTGAGGTTTGAGAGGGGGTGCAAGTCCTCGTGTAACACTGGAATTTAGTCATAAGGGAAAGAAAGACTATTAAATATAGTTGATATATAATCATATAGAATGGAGATCAGTTTTGACATGAGATCCTACGTACTACCATGAGAAACTATAATAGGTAAGTATGCTTTATCAATTCAAATAACATGTTTATAAAGTTATGCTGATAATGAAAGAAATTCCTAATGTTATTTTTAGGAATATGAAATGGAATAAAATTCATAATAATACTGAATATAAATAAGAATGTTATTTTAAATAATAAGAATAGGATAATAATATTGTTTTGAGAATAGAGATGATATTATTTGTTAATACTATCATCATTATTAAAAAAACTAAATATTATTATTAGTCTTGAGTAGTATAGCAGTCTCTCTCTCAATTTCAATACATATTATAAGAGCTATGTGCCTTGATCTTTTTCCTCCGAGAATGTTATTGCAGGAAGAGGGAGATTGAGATTTAGAGGGAGCATGACATTTCATTAGAGGCAACCTTGAAAGAGAGCGAGAAGATAGAAGATATGATTCAGTCAACCTCCAGTGATATTGATCATATTGATTCAGAGGGAATAAACCATGTTGTAATGGATTCTCCAATGATCAATAAATTATAGCAGTTAAGAGGACCGCGAGTCATGAATATGCCTTGTGACTATGTGATTTTAATGGGCATACCCTTTGTTTACATCATGAGCAAGTGACGACTCCCAAATGATGTCACTCATAGTTCCAAGAATCACGGCGATTCACGCGATTCACGCGATTCGGCGATTCGATTCAAGCCAAACGATTTTTTGTGAATCGGTGAATCGAATCAGCGATAAAGGGTTTATGAAATAAGTTACTCACTAAATTTCAAGGGGTTTTTTAATTTTCCGATTCATGGCCGATTCGATTCCGATTCATGGCCGATTCACGATTTGATTCGGCCTTGCCGATTTCGATCCGATTCCGATTCTTGTTACTTTGATGTCACTTGTATTGCAAAAGTTATTGAAAGGTGAAGATCTTACAATAACATAATTTTCTATTATGATGGATATCTTTCCATATCTATGCAGATCATGATAGATTATACTTTGCATGTTGGATGTTTATATGGTAAGCATTATGAGAATGCGCGTGCATATACCTTATAAACATTTTTTGAGTACATGGTGAATGTTTTGCAAATTGATGTTGTAGAGGGCCATTACACAAAGTACTTGGTGAATATCATGCTACTTGATGTTTTGGAAGGCCATTACTCACAGTACTAGGTGAATATCTTGCATCTCAACATTCTGAAAGGTCATTGCTCAAAGAGTATTTGGTGAATATGATGTATTGTGGGATACCAATACTTATGATATCAGATGTCATATCAAACATTTTTTGAGTAATTGGTGAATATCATGTATTTTGGGAGACCAATACTCTTGATATTAGATGTGATATCGAACTCTTTGAATACTTGGTGAATATTGAATGTCGATATTCTGGGAGACCAATACTCATGATATCAGATGCGATATCAAACCTTAGTTGAGTATTTGGTGAATATCATGTGTTGATATTCTAGAAGACCAATACTCTTGATATCAAATGTGATATTAAAATGATGGACTTAAAATTTGCCATTTCTAATATTACCAATGGTGTAATATCTGTCTTGTGTTTATCCTTCATAGCTAAAAGGGAGTGTTGATGCTTGGTAGTTTCAATCAGATAAAACTATATGTAATTATATATGGGATATAATTTATATATATGTGTTCATCATATAAGAGATATAAGTTTATTGTTATATGAGAGAAACATATATATAATTGAAGTTTTTATTATATGAATTATCTAATTAATGAATAGTCATGTCTTATGAAGGGACATGTCTCTTCATGGCTTACTCTCATTATATATATAAGAGGTGACTGCCATTTGGAAAATACATACCAAACATTATGGTAGTGCTTAGTACATTTGGAGCAGATCATCAGAAAAATAACACGTCCAACCTGTCATCATTTCTTGCTCATTTATATTTTTAAATCCCCTCATCATCATAGGATAAGGTGGAGACATGTTCTTTCCAAGGTGCTTTGTATAGGCACTTTCTCTTTTGCTTAAGGAGACAAAAGTTTATAGGAGAAGACAGAGTTGACAATGGATGGATGTGTATAGTAAATTATAATTATCTATTTGTTGTAGTAGTTTGAGATGGAGATGCAACTTAATTGAGATCACATTCATTAAGAATTCATCATCCTAATAGTTATTGCATTATCAAGTATCCTGAGAAGAACTGCAATTTTAGATCAATTGATTTTTTAATCTAATATTGTTGAGTAGAGACAGTATGATGCAATCAAGGGTAAGGAGCCAGTTGAATGGCAGCCTTTCCCTTGTTTGAGTTTAACATAGATTTTACTGCTTTTATAATTAGAAAATATGCAGAATGCTCTTGTAAAGGGTTGCTGTGAATATTTGTGCAAAGTAAAAAGTGCTCATGCAGATTTATTTGTTGATTTTTACGTGTGCTGTCTACACAGATTTTCACTTTACTTTTATTTTGCAGAGGAAATGGTGGCAGGCCTCACAAAGGTATCATGGAAACGGGTTGATGTCAGTTTTCATACAAGCAAACAGAGATTTGATGCTCATAGTACCATTCAGGTAAGAACATCCTGCTTTATTTTTCAAAACATGTGTGCCTTGGTGGTCAGTTACATGGGATAAATTAAATAATTTGTTTCGCATGGCTGCTTGTCCTGTAGAATAATATGACATGTCTATTATAGTGAAGGGATTCACGTGTACTGTAAATCATTTACTTTGGAGCTACAGATTATAGGTTCTCATTTTGTTTTCAATAAAAAGTTCAATGAAGGTCCAGTTTGATTCTTAAGGGAAAAGGACTGTTGCATTGTTAAGATCTGAAGTCTCATTCTGTATTTACTTTCTACATTGTGATCATGTTGATACTTGGAAAAAAAATCCCTGAAACAAGAAGTATTGTAAATGCACTTGTGAAAGTGTAAAAAGTCTTCAAATTAATTTCAGGGTTCATGCATCAAGTAAGAAGAATTACACACCAGACTCAAACAGCCAGGATAACTTACCAAACCAAAAACAACCTTTCACAAAACAGTCTCAAGATGTAAAAAGTCTTCAAATTAATTTCAGGGTTCATGCATCTAGTAAGAAGAGTTACACACCAGACACAAAGAGCCAGGATAACCTACCAAACCAAAAACAACCTTTCACAAAACAGTATCAAGAAATGAACACTAGATTATACAATAAATACAAGATACAATGAGTAAACTTAGCTAATAAAGTGTGAATAGTTCATAGACGGGAGGTAGCTAGTTAGTAAATGTTGTTCATGCAAATAACTCCCTTAATTGCAACTTAGGGAGGTAGCTACAAATGTAAACATGTAAAGATGGGTTTTAGCAACAAAGCTTTGTTAGGTACCCATGTACAAAATATCTCTCACAGATAGAGAAATGGAGAAAAGTGTGCTGGGGAAAGCCACTTTCCAAATAAGAGAAAACATACAAACAAACATGTACAAGTGATGGAAGGACTCAACATGACCCCCAAGGATGACATCCATCATAGATATAGAATCAATGCCCCCCCCATAGGAGAGGAAAACAGTTTTTTATCTCCCCACAAAAAAGTAGCTCTTGTGCCAATGGTGAATGCTTAAAGATGAATTTTTGAACTTTCTCAATTTTTTCAAAGAACATTTATCCTTTTTGGAAGAAAGGAATCCAATGAAGCTTGAGTGTGATGTCCCCAATATTATTAAACATATAAATTTAATAATGATTGGCCCCGTCATTAATCTTATCATCTCTTGGGCCCTTTTATTATTTGTTTAGCTTGTTGGTCAAGTGAACATCATTTGTATTCTTTCGAGACGCTTCCTTGAAGCCATATAAAAGACCGAGTCTGTTGTAGTTGTAGATATGAGAACTTTGATATTTATCCCCTATAGTGAATTTGAGTTAGGGTTCTATTGTATGCCATTTCAGAGGTGAAAGATCCTCCATATTTGGTAGGTGGGAGTCATGCTATTTTGCCTTCGTTTTGAAATCATGGTGATTTGAGATTTTGAAGTGCTTAATTTGTGTCACTAGTATCTGACTTAGCATACAATGTTCAATATTTTTCCATACTGTGTCAATCTGATCTTGCGTACTTTTTCATAAAATACTTTAATCGTGTGACAATATTGCTACCATTCCAAGGTGACAAAATAATCTAATTGTTCCTGCACAGATGAGAACCCATGTTCGATATGGTTCCCTACAATTACAAGGAGACAAAACAATCTAATTTGTGGGAAGACAGTCGTATGCATGTTCTAGGATGCTTGTCTGTCATTGTACAACAATACTATTCCATTGGTGGCAACTTGATTGGGACGTACAAACACCGTATGGTAGTTACAAAACACTGTATGGTCACTCCAATATTACTGTACGACCTCTCTTCCCATACCGTACGACTAGTTCACCTACACTATACACCCAATTTTTGATATCGTACAACCACTACTTGCCTTCAAAACTAACTCTAAACCATATGCTTTAGGAGTAGGTCAAGACACGCGGGTTTCTCAGTGGTCCTGAACATTACAATGGTATAAGAGATGGTGATTCTGCAAACTTGTTGAGTTGTGGATGCATAAGGTCCTCAAAATACACCAGAAGGAGATCGTTTTGCCGACACAATGGGGGAACCCCAGGATCTTGCCACATAAGTCATGATAGTATTGAAGGAACTAACCAAAAGTTAAACTTAGCTCATCAAAACTATGGTTAGAGGGGAACAACGACAAAAGCTAATGGAAGATTATTTGCAACAGTTGGCGTTGACAAATTGAGATCCCAATAGTCGGAGTGATAATTCCGTGATTGGGAGGTCAATCCCTAATGCTCACACTCTTAACCATTGATGCCAACATTTTCACAAGAGATTGCACCTTGCATAGAACAAGAGCCCACTTTCCAAGAGTTGCAAGAATAGTTGAATCAATACTTGAGGAACGCGAGTCTTGAGGGAGATATATCCGTGAGGGATTATGTTGAGTTGAACAGAATAGTTAGGAGGGAAAGGTTGAGGCTATCACAATGATGATATAAAATAAAAGGTTGGCAAGATTAATTTGTCATCCTTTGATGGGACGGGAGCAACCTCGACCTTGGCTTGGGTACATAAAGCATATACCTATTTCCAAGTCAACTTGATGCCTGAAGATGAGGCCATAAAATTGTAGCACTTCACTTGGAAGGAGTCACACAAGTGGTGGCATTATGGAATGGTCACTCTCGACCATGATCAAGTGACTTTGTACGCCGAGTTCATGGAGGAGCCGATCAATTGCTTTGACGGGAAGGATCCATAACTTAATTTTTAAGGAGCTGGCACGATTGAAGCAATTTGGATTAGTCGACAATTGCATTATAATATTCTAGAGGCTGTCTGTGTTGGTAACAAATATCTTAGAGAGGCAATCGATTGTGTTTTTCATGGATAGATTGATGGATCCTTTGAAAGGTTGGGTGAAGGGATTCAACCCCATCACAGTCATTGAAGCAATTAAGAAGACACATGACGTGATGACATCCTCCTCCTCTTCCTCTAGGAGTTATTCACATCCCAAGCTACCTATCGCTCTAAAGGGAATAAGATAACAAACCCAAGCGAAGGAAACCATGATTGGTTAAGGCCACCAATCAAGGGCTCAAGAGAGGAAAGATTTGTTTGAACTGTAAGGAGCCATGGGAACCAAGGCATCGATGCTTGGGCAAAGGAAAAATCCATTACACGGAGGTGATATCCGACAACAAGGAGCATGAGGAACTTGAAACCAAAGAAGGTCAACAAGCTTCCAAGGAGGTTAACATAAACTGTGCTATGTTGGTACGACAAGGAGGCACCACCACAACACTTACTAGCACTCCGAGGTGCACTATATTATGAGGACGAGATACACTCCAAGGACAACAGGTCATAATCATGCTCAACAGTTGGGCCACAGTCAACTTCATCAACTCGTCACATGTGAACCAAAAGGGTTTGCATACAGAGTTGCACCAAGGGTTCAAAGTCAAGGTGGAAGGAGGAAACCTCTTGTCATGTACTCATCTGATTTTGCAACTAAGCATTACTATGGGGAAGCACACTGTAACAAATGATTTCTTTGTGTTAAATATGGATGACATGGAGGTTATATTTGGCATATAGTGGATGAAAACTCTTGATGGGTACACTTAGAGCTTCAAGAGGATGAAGTTCTCCTTTGAAGTGGATGGCAAAAGGGTTGTGTTGAGGAGAGTGTCAAACGGCGACTCGAAGGAAATCTTAGCATGATGAATGAAGCCAATTGTTAGACACGATGATATTGTTTGGGCGACACACTACTTGGTTTTTACAAAGCCTATTCAGGGGCAGCAAACTTACTATTAGGATGGTGAGCTTCAAATAGTGTTGTATAAGTATAGCATGATTTTCTCTAACATTCCATCGGGTATACCTCGACACCATGGCTTTGAGCACATCATTGAGTTGGAAGGAACCAAGCACGTCATCACTGCACTCTACCGCCATCCTAAGAAGTTCGAGGATGAGATAGAGAAGATGATCCAAGAACTCCTTGACGAAGGATGGATTTGGCCCAATTCTAGCGCCTTTACATCATCTCTAGTGCTAGTAAAGAAGAAGGATGCATCCCTCTAGATTTGAGTGGACTATTGTGTGATGAACAAGAAGACCATAAAAAACAGGAACCCCATCCCTAGGATTGATGAGTACGTGCAAGGAAAGGATTCTGTCTTTGTCATCATAGTGTAGATTGTTTGACCAAGTAAGCTCATTTCTTTGCCATCTCCAGAAGCCATGCAACTCTCAAGTGGCTGAGTTGTTCTGTCGTGAGGTATATTGCTTGCATGGTCTTCTGCAAAACATAGTGAATGATAGGGATAGCCGTTTTCTTTGCACCTTTTGGATGGAGTTATTTCGGATGGTCGGAATGGAGCTATCGTGAAGCAAGATCTATCACTTGCAGATGGATAGACAAACTAAGATTGTGAACAAATGACTGGAGGGGTATCTAAGGAACTATATTTCAGCACAACAAAAAGTGTGGATTCATTGGATACATCTAAGAGAGTAGTGTTACAACACTACCTATCACATATCGATAGGTATGGCGCCCTTCAAAGCATTGTATGGTTATGAACCTTTGTCATTAGTGGATTTGACTCTAGGCGACAAGTGTGCACTGAGGTCGAAAGATTAGGTACAGGAGATCCCTCAAGAATAACCTACAAAGGGCTCAAAACCAATAAGAGATGTATGTCGACTGACAGTAGACTGAGCAAAATTTTGATGTTGGTGATCTGGTATACATTCGGCTTCAACCATAGAGGCAATCCTCAATCAAGGCATGTGGTAAGGAGAAGTCAAGGCCGTGCTTATACGAACTCTACTGAGTGGTTCAAAGGGTAGGTGAAGATGCCTACGACTTGGAATTTCCTAAGGTGAGTTCAATTCACAATGTTTTTCATGTGTCATGTTTGAATTAGGCTGAAGGAATTGCTTATTATTGACGAAGAAGGGAAATTAATTCTTAAGCAGGCTGAGATCATCAACATCTGAGAGAAGAGACTGAGGTTTTGCACCATCAAGGAATTTCTTGTGCGATGAAAGTATTTTCCGCTCACAAGTGAAATGATTTTGGAGCACTCAGGCTTGCAATTGCTTGAGGACAAGCAATTTTGGGATCAAAAGGACTCTGATGTCCCCGATATCATTAATTTAATAATGATTGGCCTTGTTATTAATTTTATTATCACTTGGGCCCTTTTATATTTATTTGTTTAGCATGTTGGCCGAGTTAGCATCATTTGTAATCCTTCGTGATGTTTCACATGAAGTCACCACGGATATTGTCATGTGGTTTTGTCATGACATCCATCATGAAACATATCAAAGAATAAGGTTTTACCCTCAAACTTATCTCTCATAGATAAGAATGTATTACAAGGGCTTGCACTTGGAACTTCTTCACGAAGAAACATTAACCTTATGACTTCTAATATCAACTTTTCTGACCTCTTAGAACAAAGTTCTCTTCAATGAAGCATCAAACTCCCTTTGAATATGTTATCATCCTTTTAACTACCTAGCAGCAAGTCATGTCATGTTTCCCTAGTTCAAGAGGTATCTTGATAGCATAAGGTCTTTTGACTGTAGCATATTTTCTATTTGCTCCCTCTCTTAGTTCAAGGCTGCCTCTAATGAACTGTCAGACTCCCTCTCATAATCTCAATCATCAAGGATATTCACTTCAAGAGACTCACATTATCCAACCTAATCATCAAATGATTAATGAATCATAAATCACAACTTCTTTGGAGCTACTATCATAAGATTGATTCTGCACAATATTTGGTAGCATGCCTAATGTTCCAATCTTCTTCCCTGCAAGAATATCCCAGAGAAAACAAAAAAGATCAAGGAAAATAGCTTCTTATAGTACACATAGAAATACAAATAAGATAGAGACTAAATACTCAAGGAGATAAATACTTAAATCTACACACTGACTTCCTTGATACAAATTTCTCCAATTAGCAAATGCATTCATATAAGCATTTGTCAAACAAGGGGAATGGTACATTGAATCATATTCCCCTACACAATGTAATATTCCCACTTATATCGAGTCATTTAAAGCTTTCTTGGCATCCTTGAGACAAATAACAAGGCAAATAAGTCTTATAGTAATAAAATCACTTATAATAATTATTCTCAATAATATATATATATATATATATATATATATATATATATATATATATATATATATATATATATATATATATATATATATATATATTGGTAAGCGTTTTTTTTTTATTGGAGCAATCAACCAATGTGGTCACATTAATGGGGACCCCATCCTGTGGAATTTGTGGCTACTGAGGCATTGATGCCTCCTAGATACATCTCTATCTATAACGCCTTATTGCATACCTTATCTTTCCAAGACTAGGTGGCTGTCGAGGCAACGGTGCCTCCTAGATACACATGTATTTCTTATGCTCCTTATCTCTCCATGCCTAAACCACCTTATGCCTCCCTCCTCACATGCTAGTGGCAACTCCTTATCTCGCCATATCTCCCGAGCTTACTGGACCCAAGTGTTGGAGAGCACCAGCCATCAAACCGTCTTGCATTGAGCTGGGAATTGTCGAGAGGGCCGAGCCATCACCAAACACCAGAAATTGTACGCTGCCAACACAAACACCAGCCACCAAATACGGGCAGCATCTAGCAGGTCAAAGTCTGTGGCAGGTCCTGCGTTTTGAACTGTGAACACCCCTATCATTAAGGGTTTGCAACCACCGTTGCGCTATGAGCTCATGCTCCTCAATAATAATCATATTATTATTACAAGAACATTAGAAATTCTATCCTATACTTAATTCATAATGCATTAATTATATTCCAATAACCAATGTAGTTACTATAATAGTTTACAATTGTAAATCTTGGCAATAAAGAAAAGAACATTAAATTCGAACCTTTAATGATGGTTGGCCATCAAATCCTATGAGTTTAAGAGTCCGATGAAGGATAGATTTCATTTTCATTACTTATCCTTTTCTTTTCAATATCTATTTTCTACTCCTTTTATTATGTCCCTTGAATTATTCATATGTAACATATCTCTTACCTTGTAAGACACTTAAAACAATACATTCCTTAATAACATTAAATGTAATGCATTATATATACTCACCTGTAAGGCGTCGGTACCTAATATATTGTTATTTATAACATGTGATCGCTATTGATTTGATGGCCCTCTTTGTAGGATAGCCCCTATCACCAAGGTCTCAACACATCAATGTTGATTACTCTATATTTACCTTTCTATACTCCCACTTATCTTAGAAGGCCTCTTTATAATAAATCTGTTGTATTTGACCTTCTTCGGTGGTATCCACAAGGAGAGATTATAGGAGATAGAACCATTGCAGTCCACAGCACAGTCAACATGGGTTCATTTTCAATCTACAACAGTGACATATGATTTGAGAACTTGATTGTAGACTGAAAGAGGTGTGACATGGAGGTTCAAGCTACAGGTATTCACTATTGATTGTCAACTTTTGACTGCATTCACAATGCGAGATTGCTCAAGTATTGTGAACTAAGTTAGTGTTGCAGAAGTCATTCTAAGCAGCAATAAAACATTTGCAACTTGCATTGTTAAGCATGAAATTTGACATTACAGAAGGGCCATGCCAAGTGCTAGTCAACCTTGCCAAGCCCATGTACTCCATAGCTCAAATGGGCTGCTTAATTCATTGCTAAATACTTAATCCATTTAGCGGTCGAGCACTGCTCGAGACCATAACCCTTGCAACACATTTGTATGATCCCTATCCAATCTGCACTTGGCTAGTGGACACGAAGCCTTTGATCTACTTATAGCTAGCTCTGCCACATTTCCAATCCTATATAGGGCTTGCTTAGGTCTAAGGATATAACTTCTCCAAGTCTACAGTGGCTCAACATCAAGCCTGCATCTCGCCATTTGGCATTTTGCCATCCTCGGACCTCCTTCCATCTATAGCTATGATCTCAAATGGGATTACATTTCCTCTTATTCGATGCTAGTGTAGAATCCTTGTCATTCAAAACTTGTGAGGGATCCATAGTCATAACTCGCCTATTCACACCAATGTTGAATCCTCATCTACATAAACCTTTTTCATCGATTTATAGTTTATGTAGAATGACATTGGAGATTCCTTGTAAGATGAATTGGAAACCACCAATGGTGACTGTGAAGTCACGAGCAACAAAGATTATGAGAGTTTGTCACCACATAAGGCTATCCCTCTATGACTTCAGTGAGAGTGGAGCCAAAGGCATGCACAATGGAAAGTACACTACCAGTAGCATAAGAAAATAGTGAACATAGTGTGTCGTCTCCATCCTTAGGGAATTTAGGACTGTTATCGACCATCGTTGTCAAAGCTAGAATCAAATCACACTTTGACATTCACATGGTCCCAATGTTTCGCCTTTTCTCCTTTCTATAATGGCATTGCCTTTATTCAGAATGTCCACATAAAACTCACAACAACTTAAGATTGGCTTCTCTTATCCTAAGTGGGTTTGACTCATTGGCCTAAGCCCCAGATCGAGGACATGATGTACAACAAGCTTGAGTTGTCATCCGTTCTCCTCGTAGTTGGGAGTCTGTACAAAATTTCAGCACGAGAGATTTGACACCATGCAAATTCACTAGCTCTACATCGACTACTCACACACAATAGTCACAAAGAACATTGTAATCTAGTCCTAACGCACAGTTCAACATCCTCATGTATGATCCCACGTGAAAAATTCGCCTACCTAAAATACCAGCACAAAGACCATCAATTTTGCCTTGACATAAATGCATCAAATATGCACATAGTATAAGCCTGTGGAGAATTGAATTTCATTCATCCTTGACATATAGAGATCGAGAGGAGTATTGAACACCGACATCTATTTACAGCCTTTCCAGATGATTCATTTCTTCCCGCAACAATCTCCTCTCACGTGTTTGGCTTTTTCTTCTACAATCTTGAGATCCACACACAATTCTAATAATGTTAATATAAAGCGAGATATCATTTCATCTTTGATATTAAAGAATAGATCGGAGGAATAAGGATTCCCGTAGCATCATTATCAACTTATATAATCAGTAAATTTCGCCAACATCAACTTATACACAGTCAGTTTAGCACCCACAAGATACCTAAAGACCAACCTTCTCTGGTACCATGTTAAAGATATTATCCATTAATCTGTTTTATAACTTGTAATAGCACTTGTGGATATTTTATATGTTTTCCAACTTACGATACGAGTGAATATATATGTGGTGAAAGAGGCATGTCTCTTGAAGAGACATGTCTCTTTAATATATTAACTTACATTAGTTATAACACAAGTAAAATATACCCTCAATATATTATAATAGTTGTATAACAAGATATATATATATATATATATATATATATATATAATGTTTGCCATATATTATTTATATATCTTATATATATATAATATAATTTATTCGACAAATTATAACATTAACACTTAAAATCTAATTATTCATACGTAAATAGGAACCCATGGTCCATATGGTTCACTACTGTAAGACATATCCAAATTTGTGGGAGGACAGCCGTATGCACGTTCTAGGAGGGTTGACTCTCACTGTACGACAATACGACTCCATTAGTGGCAACTTGATTGGGACGTATGAAAAAACACCATACACCAGTCGCATATCACTGTACGGTCACTCTAATATCACCAAACAATCTCTATTTCCATATTGTACAACCTCCCTTCTCACACTGTGTGAGTAGTTCATTGACACCGTATACCCAAGTCTTGACACCAAACAACCACTACTTGCCTTCAGAACTAACTCTGAACCATATGCTTCAAAAGTATGTGAAGACACATGGGTTCATCAGTGGTCGAGGACATTACATTGAGGGAAGAATTCTTCTTCTCATGATATGTGCCTTTGAGGGAATAAGTCTCATGATGTGTGCTTTTGAAAGCTACTCATGTGTCCAAATTTTGGAATTAAAGGATGTTATAGTACAATGAGATGAGACCAATCCAAACACGTGGGAAGATGCATGAAGAACAATTTCCAAAGACAAAGATGATATGATAATAGGTGTGTTGTAGTTGATGTGAAAGGGGAAGTGGATATCCTCAGTCGTCTGTCAAATTTGTAAGATGGAATTTACAAAACAAGCATACAATGCTTGTCAAAAGGTTATCTTGTAAAGTTGAATCTGAAAGAGCAGACACATTGTGTTGAATTGAAGTATTGGAAGCCATAGCAACACAAAATTTGAAGCAGCAAGGGGCGGAGTAGGTAGAAGATTCAAGTGACCTATCTTATCCTCAAAAATACAATTTACACTAGATGCATAAGTGAGTGTTCAAAGGAATTGGAATATCATCGAGGGTAAAATATAAAAAGATGTACAGGTAAGATGCATTATAAACCATTTCAAGAACATTGACCTCTCTACTCTTCAAATCTCTAATAAACATTGGATCAGGCTTGAATTTAACACAGTTCCCTCCTTCACTATATGCAATCTGATAGATGGCAAGGAGTTGTTGACAAGGATGGAATATAAAGTACAATACTGAAAGTAACTTCTCCCATGCCAATAGATCCTTTTCTGCAAACACACATACATGTTTTGTTCCCCATAAAGATGTGTGGTTAACTACAATGGTTAGATGAAGAGAACATACTTTGTGATGAAACCATATGATATGATTATCCTAAATCAAGAAGCCGTCTTCTTGGCTCAAGACTTAAAGATGCAAAAAGTGCTTTGACTTCATCATTCATATTTCATGCGCTACACTAGTTGTCTTTGACTGAATGGATGGTGAGGGAGCATAAGAAGATTAACCAGATGACCTGCTGAAGGCAAATTGATATTGTTTTTTTGAAGATGGTTAATTTTTTTGTAAGGATTATATTTATCATGCCTAGTTTCAAGAAGAATTCCATTCCACGAATAGTGGCCTCTCTAATTTCCAAATCTCTAATAAACATTGGATCAAGTGTGAATTTAAGACTCTTCCTTGCTTCACTATGTGTAATCTGATAGATGGGAAGAAGTTGTTGACAATGATGGAATACAAAGTAATAGATCCTTTTCCACAAACACACATACATGTTTTGTTTCCCATCAAGATGTGTGGTAAAGTAAAATGGCTAGATGAAAAGAACATACTTTGTGATGTAGCCATATAAATCAAGAAGCCATCTTCTTTGCTCAAGACTTACAGATGCAAAAAGTGCTTTGACTCCATCATTCCTATCCTATTCACTACTTTAGTTATCTTTGACTGAATGAATGGTGAGGTAGCAGAAGAAGATTAACCAAACAACGTGCTGAAGGCAAGTCAATATTGTTTTTTATAAGATGGTTAATTTTTTTTGTAAGGATTATGTCTATCATGCCCCTATTTTACAATAAATGCATGTGGGTTTTTCCTTCTTAATTACATTGTCTTTAGAAGAGATCATAGGCTAATAGATTCTGGTTTCTTCTTGCCTTTGCCTTTGGATGATTGGGCTACCCATGCTTGAATCTTGGGAAGTTTATCTAACAAGATTAGCTTAGATTGCTTTCTTTTCAATCTATCACCTTGTGTCTCCAAAGAAGATGCAATAAATGAATTATCTAGGGGATCAATGATGGAATAAAAGGTAGAAGAAAAGACTATATATTGTCATTTCAACATAGACGAAATCAAGATCATAGATTCCTCATTAGATTTATCTTTCTCATAAGTAACCAATTGATATCTCAAAGATTGTAACTTAGCCAAGTGATCCTCACTGGAAGGAAATGTATAAGGCGAAAGAGACGTCAATTCTTCCTATATTTGCAAAGGAAAAATTCATTGATTGTGGCGTCTCTAGTTTCAAATTCACAAAATTAGAGCAATCCCTATGAGTTTTTAGCTAAAATTATAGTTTTAATATCAAAGACATGCTTTATGAGGTTAAAACCCATAAGCATTAAGTCATATGTCATCTTGGTCTTAGTTTTTCACCTTTACTTTCTCAAATTTTGAGTTCAAATGTTATGTTTCTTTGGTTTGTAACATGATTTTAGGTTTCTCGATTCTAATTACAAGTTCATGTTATTTGTGTTACTTGTAATTGTAATGGCACTCTCAAAATCCTAAATTGTTTTGAGTTTTTTGTCTTTTAATGTTATGTCTTTTGTATTTTGAGTTATTTTTTGTTTTCAAAAGGCTATTACAAGTTCGTAATAACAAGCAGATATTGAAAGGCATATAAATTATAGACTTGCAAATTTAGTTATGAAACCCAAAATGTAAGTTGCGGCATTTTAATTATATATACGTTTTTTCAGTAAAACTTGTAAAGTGAACCTTGAAACCTGAAACTGCTCAAGTCTTTTTTTAAATCTATAAAAGCTTGTAATTCATAAGTTGACCTGAAATCTCGTTTTACATGTGTTTTGCTATGTTATTAGTTAGCAAATCGGCTTTTAAAGCCTGCAAGACAAGTATTGCATATTTTTAAAACAGGTTATCAAGTTTATGCACCCCAATACCTTTGAAACTTAAAATGTTTTTCAATATTTTGCAGTTTTTGGGTTATATATTTCAAAAGGAAAATATGAATGCTAAGAGTGTCCATGTTGGGGGTCCCAAACCTTAAATAAGGACTTTTCATTTTCTATATGCAACTAAAAAATTCTAAATTTACACACGTATGCTTGCTTAAGTCTAATTAATGTTGTGCATTCATATTTACACATGGGTTTGGCAAGTTTTGTGGTGGACTTGTTTATCACTGTGAATTTGCATCATAAACTCATGGAAACTCAACTTTGCAAATCAATGAATTGAATGGCTGGTAACTCAGCATGAAAAATTTCTTGCGGGTGCTTGTTGAGTTTTTGATCTATCGAAAACATATTCACCAAACCTTTATAGATAGTATTTTGATTTATACTTATTTTGGGGGGTTGTGAACCTATTCCTTAGAGGATGAGTGTGGTCTTCTCTCTATATGGGGAGTACTAACATGGCTATCCATTCCTTGAGATTCATTTCCATCCATGTTAGTTTCTCTTAAGGGGGAGTGTTGGTGTAGGTTTTATTTCGTTTTGTCAAATTATTATGTATTTTCCCACATCCAATGTAATTTTCCCACATCCAATGTTCTATTGTCCTATTTATTATGGAATCAAGGGGAGATTTTGCTGCTGTCTTTTTAGAATGTCTTAGTATCTCTTCACCTTCTTTAGATACATTGACCAGAGGTGTCTTGCCCTTTACATCTTAGAGGCTACCAAGCTTTAGTACCACACTTCAGTACTAGGCTCCCACACAGTCACACTCTTGCCATCTTATCACTAACTTCTTCATGGGGCTTCCCCTAGCTCGGGGTACCAAACATTAGCTTGTTTCCTTCCCAGGCTTTTCAAAATCAGTTAAGCCTAGCGGGGCTCTTCTTAGCAGTAGTACACTTAGCCAGTTCACCCCGCCTTGCAGTGACCATCCTCGAGGACTTCTCAGAGATGTCCCAAGGCCACCCCTTGTGCTTCGTCCTATTCCACAGTTAGCAGTTTCCTTGCTTGGGCTTCAATCTTGTTGCAGGCATGGACTTTCTGTGTACCAGAGGCACTGAGAGTAGGTGTTGGCCGGGAGGCTGTCTTGGTGGATGCGTAGAGAGCTCGGGAGGAGCTAATCATCCAGTTGGAGGCAGTGCAGCGACACTTGGCTGAGGGTACCGAGGAATTGAAAGCAGAGAAAGCAGCACAGGTGGCTATCAAGGTCAGCTTCATCAAGGAGGCAGTGTTGTGTTAGCAGAGGCTACAGGCACGAGATGAATATGGAAGTGATGTGACAGAAGCCGATTTATCTTGTTGTAATTAGTCCGTTAATGTATTTTGTTTGTTAATTTGTTTCAGATATTTTGTAATTGTCGTCCGGAGACGACTTTTCTTTTTGGGGGGGATGGTGTCAGCCGACTGGATGGTCCCGGCGATGTTTCTGTAGCCGACGGAATGATTGTCCTCGGTGTTTTGTATTTTGTAGCCGACGGGTAAATAGTTTGTAGTGGACATAATGTTTGTGGCCGACGGACTCCTCCGGGAAGGTTTGGCGGATAGTATTTATATCCCGTTTGGGATCATTGTAAATCATCTTCTACTATCAATAATCTTATCAAGCATAATGTATGTCTGGCATGTGCGAATATAATTTTGCTGTTCGTGTTCGTGTTCATTGTCTGTATGCATTGTTTTAATTTACCCGTATGGTAAACATTTGGTGCCGTTGCCTGATGGACCTGGTATGCAGGCAAGCGGATGGAAATTAAATGCCGAATCTGTTGAATAAAAATAAGAACACGATGAAGGATAAAGATGACATTCGCATAACTCAAGCTAATTTAATTCTGGCACAGCAGGCAGAGCGCCAAAAGAGATTCCAGAAGATTGCTGACGGAAACCGAAGCGCGGAGGAATTGCTGGAGGAGACTCCACAGCGGGTGGAGTTGGTGGAAGAAGCACAGGAGGTGTTCTTGAATTTGTGTTCGCCGAGGGAAGAGAATCTAGACGGAAGAGCATCGACTCGCATGGCTCGGAGTGCCAAGGGAGCACGAGCGTGGAGTGACCTCTTCGTCCGGGATACACTTCCGCGGGAGACAACTTCAGAAGATCCTTCTTCTTCACCAAGGTTCGTAGTTGTTGAGACCTCCGGTGTGGGAGTTCAGACCGTCGGTGTGGGAGTGCAGACCTCTGGTGTGCGAGTGCAGACCTTCGGTGTGGGAGTTCAGACCGCCGGTGTGAGAGTGCAGACTTCCGGTGTGGGAGTTTAGACCCTGGTGTGGGAGTGCAGACCTCCGGTGTGGGAGTTCAGACCACCGGTGTGGGAGTGTAGACCGCCAGTGCGGGAGTGAATAGTGCCAGTGTTGTAGGAACAAACAACGCTCGTGCACAGAATCTAGGAGTGATGGCAGGACCCAAAGAAAAGATGCCGAAGTTTCATGGCAATGGTACAACCGACCCCATCCGACATTGTAAGACGTGAGACGATCTGGCGGGCAAATGGAATTACAGATGCCAATGAATGGGTGAGGCAATTTTCGACAACCCTACGAGGGGTAGCGATTGATTGGTTTACAGATACGGATCCACAAAAGCTAAATAGTTGGGATAACATTAAAAAGGAGTTCCTGGTAGAATTTAAACTGTTGCGGGATGATAATGAAATCGTAGCAGAGATTTTCAATACCAAGCAGGGGAGGAATGAGATTGTCCGCGTCTAAGCCAGGAGATTAAAAGACTTAGTAAACAAAATGGAAAGCAAGCCGGTGGACGGACTTCAAAAAAGATGGTTCGTGGAAGGCCTTTGCTCGAAGTTGCGGAGAAAAATGAAAATTGTGCCACCGTCATATGCGGACGCGTATAACAGAGCACTGGACCTTGAAAGTGAGCAGAAGACAAAGAAGAAGAAAACTAGCTCCTTTGATTCTGATGACAACGAGCTTGCCGGAGATGATAGCAACGACGATGAAGGCAGCAGCAAGAAGGTTCGTGCCCTACAGAAGGATATGATCCGCATGATGGAGTTTAAAAATGTGCAGAAGGACCCAAAGGCCAGTGAGCTGTGGTGCACGGATTGTAAGACCGACGGTCATACTAAAGGATCGTGTCCGAAGAACCAATTTTGTGACATTTGTCAGATCATAGGCCATTCCACAAAAGAGTGCCCCTTTAACATGAAGACAAGAGGATCTCCGCAGGTGTTTCTTATACAGGAGGCTTCCCCGTTGGGTAGTAGCGGAAATATGAATAGTACAAGTGCCACATCCGGCGGATATAGGAATAATAGCAGAGGGCAAAATACCAACAATGCGAATAATAATAATGGGAGCCGAAGTCAAATCCAGTATGATGCAAACGGATGGCCGATCGTTCAATGTCGAGCATGTAATTTGTGGGGTCATTTTGCGCGGGATTGTACAACGGCAAACACACCCAAACTACTGTGCAGATGGTGCGGACCCGGCGATCACGAAGATTCCAAGTGTCCAAAGTCTGGAGTAAACTTGATCACTATCGGCACGGATGTAGAGGAGGTTCTGGCAATTACACGGAGGCAAGCGGAGGAAAAGAGAAAATTGGGGGAAGCGCAGGTGGAAATTGTAAAGGCATCATCGGTGGGGACATCTCAGTTGAAGGACATCACCGACACCTTGGCAAGGAACTTCGCAGAACAAAACATTGTACGACAGATCTTACAAACGGAGGTACCGGTCAAGATAAGTGACCACCTCCTCACAATGCCCCAGTTACGGACGGCCATTCTAAATCATGCACCATTTCCGAAAGCAACGGAGGACACAGGAAGGGATAGTAGTGCAACGGCGGCAACAGACCCAATGCTTCTGGCTCTCACGACGGGAAGGCATCCGACGGTCGTCGAGATAGGAATTTTGGGAAAGGTTTTGACAGACACAATTGTCGACAGAGGGTCCAGCGTGAATGTGTTACCGGAGGATACCTGGAAGAACTTGGGAAGGCCGACCTTATGGCCACCTGCATTAAAGTTGCTCACGGCAGACCAACACGGAATCAAACCGTTGGGAATCTTGAAGGTGCAACCGGTAACTATTGGAACACAACCATTTTTATTGGATTTTGTGGTTATTCCATTGAAAAGAAAAGGATATGATGCTATTCTGGGACAGGATTGGTTGGTGCAAGCAAAAGTAAAACATGATTGGAAACGAAATACCCTATCAATGGAGGGCGGAGGCAAAAGATTCACAATTGACTTGCACATGCAAATGGTTGGCGAGGAGGCAACATCGTCAGATTTTGAAAGTGAAGGCGAGAGTGATGACGAAGGAAAGAGGAGAATGGAACCGGACGAAGGAGGAGTATTAAGACTTGACGGAGGATCGAATGATGACGACCTGGACTTGGTGAATGGCCTTTACCACTGGCAGATAGAAGACTACAAATTGTTTCCAAGTTGTAATATGCTAAGGGTCGACGAAGGTGAGAAAAAAGAGGAAAATGAGTGTCTGAAGAAATATAGAGAAGTGGAAGAAGGAAAGGCCGTTACGGCTGAAGCTGAGGGGACGAACATCTAGTCAAAGCCCAGAAAAAAGCAAGATCCCATTGTCGAGTACACTGCGAACGAACTGCGCGGAAAGAAAAGGTTAATTTGCAACACAAAATTAGTTGATAGGTGTCGACAACAAGAAAATAATCTAGATGCGCCACGCTTGCAGGCACAATGGGTGACGGAGGTGACACAGAACAGACGTAAGGCGTGGCATGAAAAACCTCTCAAACTCAGTAGGTTTCAGCCGGGGCAGTTGGTACTCAAGTACGACAGTCGGGATGAAATGAAACAGGAAAGGTTTAAGGCAAGATGGGTTGGACCATATCAGACCTGGGAGGTCGGCGACAATCGGGTGATAAAATTGGAGACATTGGACGAGCAAGAGGTACCTCTGGTAGTCAACGGATTTAAATTGCAAATATATGGTGCCAGGAAGACTCCGTCGCTGTCACAGAATGGCCAGCTGACTCCGTCGTCGTTGCAGAATGGCGACGCCTAGAAGCAAAATTGAGGTGCTGTCTTTCTATTTTATTTTATTTTTGAATTTAAAAAAAAAAAAAGGCCTCCGCGGGAGGTGCTTTGCGGGCACTTGTCCGCTGCAGCCTGTTTGGAGGTCCTCTTTCCGCGGGTCATCTTGCCAGATCTCCGCCTTAAATAATTTCATCCGTGGGCCTTTTTTTTGTTTTTATATATACTCGCGGGTCTCAAATCTTGGGAGTTTGTCCTGTTGCGAGAGTTTGTAAATATTGTTTGGCAGTGATATTTTTTCTGTGGGGCTTCCATTATTCCGCGGGCGATCATCTGTGATCTGTCTATTATCTTCCCGCGGAGACCTTTCTTGTCCGCGGGGTGTGCCTTTTCCCACAGAGTTCTTCATCAGGTGCCGACAGAGTTTGTCCACATCTCTCAATGGAGTCTTTTTTGCATTTTCCCACAGGCTGCCCTACGGCTTTGCTTTTTTTTTCCAGGTGCGTTAGCTCGGCAGTTTCTGGAGAAGCTCGGATTTAATGCGATTTGCAACAAGCAATTTCGGAAGGAATAGATTGTTTGATTATTTTCATTGTTGGAAGAATTATTGAGCTTCTCATTGCCGGAGTTGTTTCAGCCAAAGATTGTTGGAGTGAGGAGAGATTGTTGAGTTTGTGTAGCACATCGGTCAGAGGGGTTTTCTAAATTTAAAAAAAAAAAAAAAACGACGACAGAATCAAATTGTTTAGAATGAGTTACAGATGATGCCAAAAGAAAGGGGACGCATCTGTGGTTGCCAGAAAGAGTGTAGAATCGGCAGAAAATGATAGAAATGGTGTGTTCTGTGCAGTTTTGTGTGGGTTGCGAAGTGCTAATTTGGTCTTGGCGGCGAGGGGCGTTGCCCTAGGACCCCGCCCCCTGGACCCCCAGTCGTTGCGGATATCAGTCGTGGGAGTCTGATTAGTTGAGAAGAGTTGAAGTTGTTGCAGGCATGGACTTTTTGTGTACCAGAGGCACTGGGAGTAGGTGTTGGCCGGCTGTCTTGGTGGATGCGTAGAGAGCTCGGGAGGAGCTAATCATCTAGTTGGAGGCAGCGCAGCGACACTTGGTTGAGGGTACCGAGGTATTGAAAGCAGAGAAAGCAGCACAGGTGGCTATCAAGGCCAGCTTCATCAAGGAGGCAGTGTTGTGTTAGCAGAGGCTACAGGAACGGGATGAATATGGAAGTGATGTGACAGAAGCCGATTTATCTTGTTGTAATTAGTCCGTTAATGTATTTTGTTTGTTAATTTGTTTCAGATATTTTGTAATTGTTGTCCGGAGACGACTTTTCTTTTTGGGGGGATGGTGTCAGCCAACTGGATGGTCCTGGCGGTGTTTCTGTAGCCGACGGAATGATTGTTGTCGGTGTTTTGTATTTTGTAGCCGACAGGTAAATAGTTTGTAGCGGACATAATGTTTGTGGCCGACGGACTCCTCCGGGATCATTGTAAATCGTCTTCTACTATCAATAATCTTATCAAACATAATGTATGTGTGGCATGTGCGAATATAATTCTGCTGTTCTTGTTCGTGTTCATTGTCTCTATGCATTGTTTTAATTTACCTGTACGGTAAACAGATCTCCTAGGGCTGGCATGGTCTCTTTGTTGACCTCCACCTCACTCTTGTCGTTCTTGTTCTTACTACTTGTTTGGTTTGGTTTGTAATTTGTTTCTTGTTTCTTCTTCTTTGCTTCCTCGGGCACCATTTGTTGCCCTTGCTGTGGGCTGGTCCCTTGTTGTAATCTTAGCACTCCCTTTGACCCATTTTGTGTTCATTTGTTGGACTTTAATAAATTTATCTTATCTACAAACCAATGTAACACCAGCACTGGGGTACGTTGGAATGATGGGATACTGGGATGAATTTCCAGGATGCAGGGAAAATGGGCCCCATTTTTGGGACAGTAGGTTCACGGCAAGGGGAGGACGAGGCATGAAGGGGTGTTGTATAATATACATATAGAACTTGAAATGCTAGTTATGAAATAATGTTTTAGTAGAACATGCAAAATTAAAATATTTGAACATAGCAAAAATGTAACATGAACTAGAACCATTGAACATTCAACATAGTAACATATTACATACCCAATAGTGACATTAAAAAATCAAAATTCAAATAGAAATTTAAGTACCCATCCCAACTGCAGCATGGTTGCAGAATGGCGGAGGTGGGGGTACTTGGTTACTTAAGTACCTGGTGCAGGGACGTCTTAGGGACAGGCACTTCAAGGTTTGGGAGGGGGCTACAAACTAAAGTACAAACCTACACATTTGTTTTACACCCTAATTCTTTTTCCTTGAATCAAGTTAGAAGACACCTTTAAATTTAACTTGAAAATATACATTTATGGATGCAATTTCCAATTTTTTTACAATTCTCACAATGTATAACATCCTTTCCAGACATGGTAGAACTAGCATTTTTCTTATTGTTCACTTAGCTCTATCCTAAGGTTTGGATTTTTCTATGCTGTTCTAAGAAAATTAATGAATTGAAGAGGATGATGGAGCCCTATTTTTGCCCCTCACGATGGTGATCATAAAGCCCTCCAATATATTTCATCTAGGTGTCAAGATGGTAAATTTATTTGTTCATTTGGACCACTTGCTTGTGAAACTCGTCAGTATAATCCTGCACAATGCGGCCCTAGTTTTGTCTAAAATATTTTCAACAAATAGCTTTTCACAAAATACAAAAAGGATACAATTGCTTTTTAATTGATCATTCAAAATCTTTTTGTTTAAGAATGGGTAATAATATCATTATGGTCGAAGATGGAGTATAGTTTATAATTCAAATGAGTGCACGGCTATCCAATCTCAAAATAACAAAACAAATTGTTTGATTTGCACTAAAATTATACAAATTGAAATATATGGAAAGTAGAGACACCAAATGATTAAGTTGTCGGCATTTATCTCCACATTGTATGGCAAATTTTTCATTATTGGCTTACACTCTAGATGATGCAAATGGAATGCAATGACTGCTTTTTGTCACCTCTTTATTTGCTTTAGATGTAACGATGGATGCTAATTTTCCCATGAAAGCCTACCACTCTGTTTGTGCTTCCCAAGAGATCAATGCAAGCTTTGCCACATCCCTGCTTAAATAGTCTATTCTCCCCTTAAGGCATGCTTTCTTATTCATTGGTCATGCTTCTTTCTTCATTATTCAACTTCCTACTGGGCATCTGTTCTGCAATGGGATCAAAATATATTTATGTCTGGTACAATCTGCACTTGTGTACAAATGGTCACTGCATAAGAAACAGTATAGATATTGAATGAATTATTCACTAACATGAATCTGTTCTCATTCAAGAAATCCTGTCGTGGCATGTGAAAACCTTTTTTTCTCAAGCAAATGTATGTTAAGCATGAAATTGAATACTGCATTGGCTTTGTCCAGTTCCATCTCATTTTATTTTTCTAATATTATTTCAGTTCTTGTTTTTTGTTTTGTTCACGCAAATTACAACAAGAGTAAGGGCTGACCTTCTCAAAACCACCACGACCTTTGATGACTTTCCTACTCAAGACTTACAGGGACAGCTCAACATTTCAGATACTGTAATAACCAACTTTATAACTTGTCGTACACACACGTCTAACTTGCATTGAACTTCTTAATAGTACTAGCACTCGTCAAATGATGGATTAAGAAATGCCCAAGGGTTACATGTTTACAGGAACTAAGGCACACATTGGAGAAGCCTGAATGTGATTAGAATTTTGAAGGATAGGACTTCAAACACTCAAGTGCCTTGAAGTCCCATGGACTGCTATTTTATCCTGTTTTGGACGGTTTCAATCACGGTTGAACACACCATACCATTTTGCCTTGAACTCATTTTGAACTAACCGTCCAAATGCAACTTCCAGTCCTGAATGTCCAGCTCATCCCTGAACACTTTAAACTGTGCATTTACATTTGTCTTACAACAAGCTTTGTTACTTACTGGAGTATTTAGAATTCTTTCAAGTTATGTGCTCACTCAAGATGATCTCGGTGACTTAGCTATTTTCTGTGTATGATCCAATTTTGGGTTCGCTTTTAACTCTAATGTTGTACGTGTAACATAATTTGCAGGTGAAATCATACTCGAGTCATTCAGATGGTGCTGATGTGATATTTCATATGATTGATAATTTTCATATATAGAAGGGACTGAACCTATTTATTGAAAGATAGATCCAAAATTTATTTTTAATTTTAGAGTACATATTCTTTGAAACTACTAATCTGTAATACATCTTTTGGTTTTCTCCCGATACATTTGGCTAGTTACAACTATTATCATGTGTGCCCTAATTCGGGTGACGCCTATACATGCCCCTTTTATATGCATGTCAAGCAATGACGTAGAGGGGACATCGTCTAATTCCTGAAAAAACAATACCATCATTTTTAATGATTGGCGGGCATTGTAACTGTAACAATTTATTCTTTCTGATCATGATGGACATGCCTTGGTAACTGTGATAATTAATTTTTTTGCAGTCTCACCATGTGCATTTCTGATTGTTTGACCTATGGTAGTTTTTGGTTGATTTATTTCATAAGCAATAAGAGGAGAAATCTAAGGGAAGTTTTTTATCATCTGTATTGTGGTTATCTACCCATTCAAAATAAAAGCATCATTCAATCAATGGAAGGTCAAAATGAGGTCAAATCTCATACAAAATGAATTGAATAGTTGAGAAACGCGAACAATGCAAAGCATACAAATGTTGAGAAACACGAACAAATTTTTCCTTAAAAGTGAATTTATGGAACATGCATTATTATTATCTTAAAAGACATGATATTTTCAGCATTGCTATGCAACAAAGGTCATTTAAATTAAAATTAAAATTTCAATCTCCTAAAGAGTAAAATAAATATAAATGGCCAACAATTTTTTTACCGTTGTTATGCAACAAATGTGGCGATTAGTCATAAGGAATACTGTTAAGATGAGTGTTATGGCCATCTTTAGCAATCTTTACCAATGAGAGATGAGTATTGGCATAGGGGTTGTCATGTAATGGTAATGCAGCTTTTTGGGGTATTGGTGAGCAATATTTTAAAAAAGAGGAAGTTATATTAATTTAGAGTTTTAGAGTTTTTGTTTGCAGGGCCAAGTTGTTAGCAGATAGAGATATCAATTGAATGAGAAAAATTTGTTTGCAGGGTTAGGTTTTTTTTTTTTCCAAAAAATTGGTAAACGGCCAAGGCCTTGATTATATTTGTTAAATCAAAATAATAAATTACAACAGCATATCTCCGTTCAAATGGGCACTGGTAGGAAAGAATGAAAAAAAAACCTCTAGTCTAGTCCAAGATTAACGTTGTTTATTGTTACATCATAAAAGGGCATACCTCAGTCAAATCATATATTATTGTTACAACAAAGATGACTACAAAATTGATTGGTAAGGTCGTCAAGAGTACATGAAAAACATTTGACCATTTTAGTGGGAGCCATCTTGTCATTATGCTTCACGCTCCTCCCATATTAAGCGATACACTCATCCCTCCTCCTTGGCTTATCAATCAACATTGTTAGTGAAAAAACTACAAACATCTTTATTAGTTAATGATCACCTTGAAAAAGATAGACGAATGTTTCTAATAGTTCCTTAATTATTTAAAAAAATTCCAACATGATAAATATATTCATACCTTCATTAACTCCTTAAAAATTCGATGATATTGATGTTGGATAGCTTCCTCGCAATGCCTAATATTTTGTATTTTGACGATAAATCTAGACTTTGATATATTAGTTTAGAAACCTCAAGCCAATACCTATAATATGCAAATAGAAACCCAATAATCTATATTTTCTCAACAAGTTTAATACAGTTAGTTTCAATCTGCCAGAAAACATAGAGCATCATTAAATGGTCTCTAACTAATTCCACAAATCTAAATTAACATAAACTAAATAAATGATTATTGGCATCAGTCATCACCTCTAAACTCTACACCTCAGACTAGGGTACTTAATCATCCATCCTTGGACTAACAATGAATCTAAATCCTAATCCCTCGTACCTTGTTTGGAAGGCATAAGAAAATAGAGAGCTTTTCTATGATGCAGATGCTGAAATAAGCATTAGAGAACTAATTTTTCAATTTACATTTTTATAATTACTTTCCATATCTATGTAAGGATACAACTTTCATGAAAAGAAATGCAAAGTGTACATGTCACAAGAGGTGCTTAGAATCTACTATCTGAGCGTCTTTAATTAGTCTCGATTAGAAAGATTATCACTGAAGACATAAACAAAATAAATACTACTAATCACCGATCATATCCACTGGACTTAATACCTCAAATTCGGGTACTAAATCATCTGACATAGGGTTGGTAATGAGTTTGAGTTTTAAACCATCACACCCTGAGATTTACCCCATCAGAAATCTTAATTTTTTCAGAAAAAACAGACCACCCTTAAAGATTTCAAAGAGAAACTTAGAAATACCATATAGTTATATACAATACTACTTATGCCTTGGGACTTCAGGTTCCTCGATCCCAAACCATATTCAGGCTGTTTAGCAATTGCACTAACCAAAGGATCTGAATCTTAAACTATCATGACCTGCTAAACAGAAAGAAGACCCAAAATAAACTTATTGCGAAAACTACGAGTCTCTAAAATATTGGATTAGAGTGAGATTCAAAAGACAGATCTTCATAACTATACTGTCTAACCTCAAATTACAGACTGAATTTTTCATGTTTAAATTAAGGTACATTACTATAATGATCGAATGCAAATTCAATAAACATTACACCAATCATTGAATCCCTCTCCAAATTTTAAAATAGATCTTATATTAATAAATTCTCTCTTTAAACTATGAATAGAGACATAACATTTAACACCAAGACGCTTACATTCGAAGGCAACTAAAGTGCCCATCACACAATTACATGCCTTTTTCAAACTGCTATATTTACATTTACAAAACCAAAACCCTATCGTGAAGAGATAGGAGCTAACTAGGGTTTAACATGAATATCTACTAAGGTACTAAGAACTAATAGAGAACACAATGGACCTTACATTGTTCTCATTACAAGCCGAAGACTATGTTTTATGCCCTTGTTATCTAAAACGCTCAAAAAACCTATTATCAACACCTCCTTGTAACACCTCACTTCTTCCAGAATATCATAATTACCTCCACAATGTCATTCAAATTTTCTGCCTGGAAATTGGGGTGAAATTCGAAGGACGATTTCTCTCTATTGGTCTTCTCGATGTTTGGAGTACAAAATTTCGACCTATCCAGATTTGCGAGATCCACACCCGGATGTATGTAAGCTTTGTGTAGATCTAGGTAATTTCTGAGCCAATTTTGTCTTGCAACCACTGAAATCTTTCTCCATCCCAAAAGGAAATGAAAACACGCCTCCATCTTAGGCCAAGCCATATTGAAAGCCACCCTGTCTTTAATTATTAAGGCTGGTCTCCTAGGGATGTTTGGCACAATGAGACTCCCCGGGGGGTGATCCATATACATTTCCGGTAGAGGCACACACTGGTCTTCATCTAGACCCGTTATTGCTTCCACTATGCCTTGGCACCAGGTTGAGTTAAAAATGTTGAGGTGGAGTCTTACCATTGCCCACTTACTAATCCCTGCTTTCACCATACAGTCGATGAAGACACCTATACTATCACTATTAGTCCTCCAGGTATATTCATACTTAAACACTCCTTCACCGATGGCTCTGCTGACTGCAATGCGGGTCATACCGTCAACGACCCTAAGGATTTGGTTCCATCGCTCTGGCTTGATATTCCCATGAAACGCCATTGTACGAATCTCGGTGGTGTGAAAAACGCAAATGTTCGTTTTCATTTCCAAAACTCTTGGTCTAAATACTATGAGCAAGAATCTCTATCACGATAAATATATCCGAGGATGTAGCCTCTGGAAACTCCTCAAATACCCTGGCTTTTCAGAGAAGCAGAACTATCACCTAAAAATGATTGTGCATACAAGCTTCTCCAAATTATGTGCCTCATAATAGTATCGACATAATTCTAGAGGTCTGTTTAAACCAACTTAAAATTTGTTATTTCTTAGCTGGAGATCAATACCATGCGTCCCAGGCTCACCCTACTTGTCTCGAAATCTTACTTTACCGACTATTCGATACCTAGATACTAATTACCCTATTGGGTGATGATGAAATGGAGTGGACTAAGAAACAAGACTCTAAGGATACTATAACTAGCCTTATCGAGCTATCTTGTGAACTCCCTCATAAAAAATGACTAACATAATCTAGCTAACCAATAAAAGTTTATAGCAAATACCAATTATATTTTTGAAAAATAAAAACTTATCGAGATCAAAAGCTTAGAAATCATAGCCCTTTTCTGATTCCTATAAAGTTGACACCATTCACACCTTTATTAGCTAAATGGTCTGCCTTTTGATTACCTTCTCGGTAAATGTGACATATTCTGATATCCTCAAACCTATCTAAAATATGTATGACTACTTCTAACTTCAAGTGAGAACCCAATTTGGAGTAGTTTTCTTTCTAATTGCATTTAGAATGATTTACGAATCACCTTCAATGATAAGTTTAGTTAAACCTAACTGAAGACTTAAGCTTAGCCCTACTTCTAGAGCTTCAAGCTCTGCCAGGTTATTAGATGTAGGACTAATAGCCATAGCTTTTTTAGCAATCCACTGACCTGTATTATTATTGATGATGCATCCAATGCCAGCTAGCCCTGGATTACCTTTGGTTGCACCATCAAAATTAAGCTTTGCCCATCCCTTCGAGGGTGGGGGGGGGAGAGGAGGGGATCCATTTACAACTTTTCCTTGCATCCTTGTTTTCCTTAAAGTAAATGAGCAGAAGGTTTATCGAATTGGGCCAAGTCTTTTTGATTTGACCATCCCAGATAGAAAAGGAGCCTTCTTCCATTTTTGTTTTCCTAAGATAGGAATTAACTATTTCAATTATACTAGCTTCTATCTTTTGAGTTAGCTCTTCTGCTTTCATCTCCATATTACTAAAAATTCTTCTGTTCCTTTCCTTCCAAACTTCCCATATGAGAATGGAAGAACATATGTTCTAGAGCTTACTATAGATACCTTTGCAGAGGTTAGAAGGTCACCCAATGAGAAAATCCCTAAAGGATTTAGGAAATGTTGAGCTCCAGCAAACACTTTGACTTAGCCATTCCCAACAAGTTCGGGAATATGGATAGCTATATAGGAGATGATCTACATCTTCTATATCATGGTTGCAGAAGACACACCTTGACTAATCTACCATACCAATTTTGTGGAGTCTATCAGCTGTCAAGATCCTATTTTGGAATGCTAGCCATAAGAAAAAACCTACCTTCAGCAAGCAAGCAGGGTCCCAACATAGTTTGAGTGGGATTTCCACCTCCAACCATCTTTTAGAGTTTAGCAACGCTTTGTAGCCATTTTTCACACTATATTTACCATCATTTGATGCCACCCAAATGAGCTTATCCTTCCTTTCAACCTGTTTAACTTTCCTATCTCATATTATCTTTTCATATGCCTTAATCTCAACTTTATGCAGCTCTGCATCTTCCAGGGATTTCCATATCCATACAGAGTGGTCTTCCATACTAATCATTGTTTTATAATCACTTACTTTCTTGCCCCATCGTTTAGTTAATTTTTCTTTTAATTTGCTTGGAATCAAGTTGTTATCTAATGGTGGAAGCCCATCCCATGAGTCTTCCTAGAAAAGGGCATCATCTTCGTTACCAACATCCCACGTTAAATAGTTACTAACTAGGTGGCAATATTTAACCATGAAATTCCAGCTTTTCGATCCTTTAGGAAGCGTCTGCATCCTAAAAATTGAAATGGAGTCTTCTGTCTTTAGATACTTGTTATATAAAATCTTGGCCTATTTATGCTCACTTTCCATGTATAGGCGCCAAATTAAATTTTCCCCTAGCACTTCATTTTTCCAAAGAAGATTCTTGATACCTAATCCTCCAAATTCCTTGGGTTTGCATATGTCATTCCATTTGACTAGAGCTTATTTTTTTATCTCCTCACAGTCATTCCAAAGGAAACTTTGAAGCTTAGATTCAAGCTTATGATGGAGATGGCTAAGGAGGGGGAGGCAAGAGAGTAGATAAGTAGGGATGGCTGATAAAACCAAACCTATCTTAATACTCTTTCCCGCTTTGGTGAGCCACTTATCTTTCCAACATCTGATCCTAGCTTCCACTTTTTTCAAAATATTACTCCAAACCTTGCCAGATTTCTTTCCCTTTTCTAACTCAATGCAAAGATACTTACATGGGAATGAACCTTTGTTAAATTCCATGATATGACATATCTGCTTTTCCACTTCAACATCTGTATTGATGAAAAATATCTCTGATTTTAATTCATTCACTTTCTGGCCAGAGGCATTCATGTATAGTTCTATGATGGATTTTAATTTGATTGCCTCTTTATTGGAACTTTCAGCTGGCAAAATTGTATCATTAGCATATTGTTGATGGGTAATGTTCAAGATATTACTGGTGATAGTTATTCCTTTGATTTCTCTTCTGTTATATGCCTCAGTTATAGCTCTCCCGAAGGCTTCAACCATAATAATATACAAGAAATGTGATAAAGGATCACCTTGCCTTATACCCCTAGAGATCTCAAAGAAGCCCTCAGGAGATCCATTGACAAGGATCAAAATCTTAGTAGATGAGATGCATTTGAAAATGAGATTAATCCACTGATGCGAGAAGCCAAAGGCTTCCAATGTCTTGCATAGAAATCACCAATCTACCATGTTGTAGGCTTTTTGGATGTCAATTTTCATAAACATACAAGCCTCTTTATTCTTTAGGGCCAAATGAATCGTCTCTTGAATGATTAGAATCCCATCCATTATAGATCTTCCTGGAATGAAACCCATTTGTTCGGAGATAATCTTTGGAAGAATTGGTTTGAGTTTATTTGCTAATATTTTTGAGAATATTTGGTAAATGGTATTACATAATACGATAGGCCTAAAATATCCTGGGCCCTCAGGCTCTGACTTTTTGGGAATTAGAGTGAGAAAGGAATAATCAATTTCGAATAACAAAGATCCACCTCTCCTTGATGCTTCAATAACCTCCCAGAGATTTGTACCAATGATATCCCAACATTTCTGGTAGAAAAAGGCCTGGGATCGGTCCAAGCCTGGTGATTTGTCTGGATTCATATTTGTAAGAATTTGGCTTAGGCCAGAATTCACCTAAGATTGAGGAACTCAAACACAAGCACAACAGTAGACCAAAGAGAGAGTATGATCAGAATGATGATATATTCATTCAATATGCCATATATGCCATATCAGAGTACACTAGGAGTTCCTGTATATAAAAGCCTCTAGATAGCTTCTAGAATGCATAGAAGTCAACATCATGATAAGTCATACAACTAGGCACATGTCCACTAGATATGGGTTATCCTCCATTAAGCACAGAAGTAAACACAATGATGTGAGGATAAGCCTACAATGGTGTAGCACGCAAATCAGTGGTGTAGACAACATGTGCTACACTAGGAGTGCGAATAACTGTGTTGTCTACATGACAACTCAGTGAATGATGCAAACTCCAATGTTATAAACACCATGTGCTGAAATAGAGTTCCATACTTCTGTGTTGTCAACATGACAAGTCATGAGAGTACACAAAATCCTATGTGTCTCACCTAAATAAATAATAAAATAATGTAAAATAATAAAATAATGCATTAACCTAAGTAAACTTAAGTAAGTGTAAATAGTAAATACTTATTTACACCAACACCCCCCCTTAAGTGCAACTTAGGGGAATGCCCTTAAGCTTACGAGAACTAGGATGAAATGCATGATAGGTCCTAGCTACTAGGCCATGTTAGGTACCCATGTACATAATGCAAATGCAATCTCTCATAAAGCAGAGAAAGAGGGAAAACCTCATGGAAAAACCCCCCCCCCAAAAAGAGAGATAAATAAGGATGCATGGATAGATGGAGTAATCAAGACCCCCCCATTACGACATACATCCAATATATACATAAGAGAATGATGAGAAGAGGAAGAGAGACAGGATAGGCTCCCCCCCCAAAGAAGAATGCCTACCAGTGACTGCTCTGATGAAGAAGTTGATCCAAGATTGCAGAATGGTGTTCCTTCCCTTAGGAAGAAACAATGCCAAAGGTACAAATGAGATGCTTCCGTTGTGCGTGAAAAGAATTCCATTGATGTATTTGAAAGCTACTCAATTGGCTGAAGAACCTATCTCAAAGAACTGTCTGTCTGCTCAACTAATGAAGAATCCCTCTGCAACTGCTGATCATAAGTATCCACAATCACTTCAACCTGTGACGATCGATCATGTAGAGAATGAACAAGAGTGTCGAATGGAGCCCTCGTGACAATTGAAGAAGGTGATTCTGCATCAAGAAGAAGAGGCAGATCATCAATACTATCCCCCAAATCTGTCACTGAAGCTGGACCTGGAAGATTGGATGTACCCTGCTGTGCTGGACTTATCATTGTGGCTATATATGCATGTGGACTGAATTGATGTAGTGACCTCTCGCTGCAACTGTCGATAGAACCCCATGTGTCTGAATTTGTTGAAGAACTATCGCTGGTGTCACTATTAGTTTCCACTCGATATGATGTGCAGAGAGGATTAGAGGACAAGCTAGGTGAACTTTCTTCAAAGTATACATCCTTCTCCACAAAAATCTGATATGTCTCAGGATCCAATAGTTTGTATGCCTTCACACCATCCTCATAACCAATGAAAGTACAAGGTTGAGGTGACTGTGCCTGGCAACCCCTGGAAGATATCTTTGCCCATGCAAGACAACCAAAGACTCTGAAGTGTGTCACAATAGGTTTTTTGCCGCACCATGCCTCAAAAGGAGTCTTTCCATCTAAGGCTAGATGAGGAGACCTGTTGAGAATGTGAGTGGCACTACTAATTGCTTTGACTTCAAGTGATGGATCTAGAGACTTGGCTTGTATCATGCAAATTGCCATAGACTTAAGAGTTCGGATCTTCAAAGCTGCAACATCTGTCTTATGCAGACTAAATGCTGGTGGAGTCTAAAGATCAATGCCCTCGAGTCTGCAAAAATCTTTTAGTCTTCTGTTCATATACATGCTTCCATTGTCCATTCTTAGAACTTTGATGGCTTTCCTGGATTTTTGTTCTACATGAGTCTTGAAGGCTAGAAACTTGTCCAACACTTCATTCTTATTATGAAGAAAGTAGACCCAAGTGTATCTTGAAAAGTCATCAACAAAAGTCAGTATGTAGCGACCCTGGCTTACTACAAAAAGACCTACTAATACCATGTGAACCATTTGTAGAACACCAAGTGCTCTTGAAGACTTCCCTATGTGTAACTTCCCCTCTAGATGCATATCCACCAATTTTGTTTGACATTCACTGTGAGAAAAGTTGATTTGAGTTAGACCTTTGACCATTTTGTTTGTGCAAAGTTACTGAAGGTAGCGAAAGTCAAGATGACCAAACTGTTGATGCCATAATTGGATTGAGATAAAAAGGCATTTGAAGGAGACTTGGGCACAAAATGAGAGAAAGAGTATAACCTTTTGTTATGATTCACTTTCCCCACTGCAATCAATGAGTCGTCTTTAAGATTATGCACCTGTATTGAGTCTGGAAGGAACTCAACTCTATGTCCATCTCCAAGGTGAGTGATTTGGTAAATTGAGAGGAGATTTGAACTTAGCCTTTTCCTTCAACTTCCATTTTTGTATCATCTCCCACAAAGATGTGTGGTATCTTGGATTGCTTCATTGAAGAAAAATCCTCCTTTGAAGATCCCATGTGATATGAGGCACCTGAGTCAAATATCCATTCCTTTGAAGAATTTGAATTAGCCATGAGTGCTTGCCCTTTGCCCTTTGAATCAGAAGAAGACCCTTTATCCTTATACGCATTAGGCAATGGAACATTATGTTTCTTCATGATGTTGGTCAACTCATCAATCTTTTTAAGATAACACTCATGTTCTTCATGACCCATTTTCTTGCAATAGGCACACTTTTTATTCTCCTTATTGTTGTCCCCCTTCTTGTTGGAATTCGAGGACTTGCCTTGTTGATTGGATTGTGGTGTTGTCTTTTCTGCATCCTCTGATTTGTTCTTTCACTTCTTCTTACCCTTTCCTTTATTTGAAGACTGTCTAGCTGAATTTTGAGAACACTCATTGTTGGCCACCAATGCTTTAGACTTATGTGATTTGAGAATCCCCATTGATTTCAACTTCTTTTCTTCAGTATCCAACAGATCAACATATTCATCAAAAGTGACTTTCTTATAGGCAGACCCTAAGGTAGTCTTTGAGGTGTTAAAAGAAGATACAAATGTGGAATACTCCGATGACAACTTGTTATGTATGAGATAGATCAATCTGCCATCTTTGATAGAACTCCCACCATCAGTAAGCTTTGTCCTTAGTTCATTCACCTTAATGATGAAATCCTGTATAGAATCAAATGACTTAGGATCTAAGGAGACAAGCTCATCTTCAATTTTGAACACACCCTCTTCAAACACTTTACCATATAGGCTTTCGAGGGTATCCCAAGCTTCTTTGGATGTAGAACACTTCTTAATTTGATACATGATCTTATCATCAACCTCCAAACATATATCACCTAGGGCTTTCCTATCCATTGCTACCCAAGCTGAAATATCACTTTCTGATACCTTATCACTTGTTGGTTTAGGAAGAGTACCATCTACATAATGTGAAACTCCATTATGCATTAAGTGATACCACAATTTAATGGACCATGTTGCATAGTTATGAGGAGTTAATTTTGGAAACTTAAAATTTTTCATAATGCATAAAATGAAAGAAGAGTGCAGAAAAGAGAGAACACAACACCAAGAACACACCCCCCCACCTTCATTAAATCAAGAAACCCCCCCAAAAGAGATGCTTCTGGCACTTTATTAGTAGTGCATGGCCACTTGCCAATTTTGGCCTTCATGGACTTTTGATTTTGCTTGTTACAACTTCTTAATGGATTACAAATCTGGAACTTTACCATGTGCTACAATTCTGAAGTATTACAAAGCAAAGAAAGACCCTATTGCTGAAAGTGACACTTTTTTTCATATAACCCTACAATCTGATAGTAGATCTGGAAAGTAGACCAAAAATAATGCACTTTAAAAAAAATGGAACTTGTTTTTTACTCCAGATGTGCCCATACGAAGCGTTTGAAGTTGCAAAATGCAAGATTATGTAGGTACAGTCGCAAAAAAATGCAAATTTTGACAAATCTGTGCACCAAACCAGAAAAGAGCTGCACCACTAAATTTTTTAGGAAATTCTACCCAATTTAAAAAAAAATTGCACTTGATTTGGAGTCCGGATGTTCAAGTTATGGCCTCCCAAAGTCGAACTACAAAATTCAAAATCAATCTGGAGAGGGGTTGCATTAGCAAAAGATGGGGTTAAATTTGATGGTCATACGACCGTCTCATCAGTTCTATTTTTCCCTAGAATGATGGTTAGATGACCATCAAATTTAGGCACGTGAAATGATGACGTCAATGACCTTCCACCCTTGTGATGATGTCAGCATCTATGAAATCGTACATACATAAATGACAAAAAAATGTTGTACGAACTGCTGTGTCAGATGCTTGCGTGTCCACCCACTAGTGCATTTTACCCTAAATTGCGACCAAAAATTGCGACCAAGTATTTTAAATGGGTTGGTTGGTCGAGTTATAAAACAATTTTTTGTTTTTTTTTTATAACATGCCCGTGTTGGTCGCAATTGCGACAAATTATTTTTGTCGCAATTGCGACACACACCGCAACATAAAACAAAAAAAAAAGGGGGCAAAAATATAACACATTTCATTTGGCGTGAGGGTTGCTTCTTGATGTGCCGGTGGTCGACCTCCATTGACCCACCACTTCAACTCTTTCACTTCCAACATTTCGCTCGTAGGAGGGCATAGATTTTCAAGGGTGGGTTTCGGAAGAGAGGACTCGACATTGTGTAGGGACCATTGTAACATGTAAGAGTTTAGCACTATATGGTTTTCTTTACCACGACATTGTGTAGGGTTGTAATATATAAAATTTTGGTGGTAACTCCCATAGTCTAGTTTTTTCGCCCTCTATCTTGTCCAGACTCCACACAGATTCACCATGAATGGCTTCGTCCCCTCTTCCAAGCACTCAACTCCTCATGCACGATCAAGCCTTGGATCGTGCCTTTTTCTGCATTCAAGCCCTTGTTTATGTATTGTTAGTTGGTACATGATTTACATGATTTATTATCCTCCTATATTCAATAGTAGAAAGTGTTCCCTTCTACGCCATGTGGTGTCAATTCAACCACACTATAAGGGGTTTCATAAGAATGTGCTTGGGGACTCCATGTTGGCGGCATTTTCTCCAAAATCAGTGGTTTGAGCACTCCATGCATTAATCTTGTGCTACTTTTCCAGTACTGACTGCTTAATGCATCTCGATCTTCTGCAACCACGTGTTGTATTCATCTTGTGGAACTTCTGGTCCATCAAACTGTCCATTGGAAGGGCTTTGAATGTGCATTACAAAAACTTTCAAACAACTGTAATACTATGTACCATATAACAGCTGAAAACAACAATACTTATGAAAAGAGATTGAAGTTATATTGAGCCCATTGAATTGAACAAAGAAATTAACCAAGATAATCTTTGATTTCATGTGGAAAGTGGCTTGGTGAGATATTCATTTACGCTGTCCTGACAAGGCAATTTTTTTGCTGTGGCATCCTATTTTTGGGGAGCTGAAAAAGTGACAATTCAGATCTTAATTCAGTGTGTTGAGCAAGTTCTACCAAAAACATTTAGATTTTATGAACCTACCTTATAATTGACTTCATTGACTTCAACTATTTCACTATTTTAAGCTTCATGCAAAAATTTGGCTCACGTTTTGTGTCAGCTGTACAATGCAATTTCTTTTAGACACTCCAATGGTTTGAATCTGCAGCCTGTGACCTTTTTTCTATCAATTACTTTGGTTATTGGTAAAACTGATGAATAATATTCTGTATTTGGAGAAGTTATTATGGATTGAAGAAATCTTAGCTTGTTTAATAATATTTTATATAGGGTCATGAGCTTTAGATTGGAACTTTTTATATTGGGAGCAACACAGTAATTATATTTGTTATTTGATATGGAAGTAGAATTCTTAGAGTGAAACTTTTTGGATTGACAGTTGAGAATGATATTTTTTTTTTTATTGGATATAAGAGTATGAGTTGTAGAATAATATTTATTGGACAAATAATCAAGAATAATAATAATTTTTTATTGTTTGATATGAGAGCATGAGTCTTAGATTAGAGCTTCTTCAATTGTAAGCTAAGAGCAATAATTGTTTTTGTTCTAGTCTGTATGGGAGCAAGAACCTTAAACTGAAACCTTTTCAGTTGAGTGCCAAGGACAATAATTATTTTTGCTACTTGGTATGGAAGCCTGCAACCTAGCTTGAAAAACCTCTTTGATAAGAACCAAGAACCATAATTGTTTTTGTTACTTGATATGAGAGCACAAACCTTAGATTGGGATATTCTTAATTGGTAGTGAAGAACACCAATCGTCTTTGTTACTTGGTATGGGAGTGCGAGCCTTGTACTGAAACCTCTTCAACTGAGAGCCAAGAACAATAATTGTTTATGTTACATCACTAAGAGAATTTCCCTCTCATTTGCTTATAGGCCCCCTCTAGAACTGGTGGAAATCAGGAAACTAATATGCTGACTGGTTTGAGATTTCTTTTCTTCTACATTAACTGGAATCTGCTTGAAACTTAATGGAAGTTTGGTGCTTTCGCTAATTGCATGTTATTTGCAGGGTTACAAAATAGTGTCAGCAAAAAATTTCTAGTTGCATTTGAGATGGACAAATCTTAGCTTTTTCAACTAGTTATGGGTATTTGTAAGGGTAATTAAAAATGTCACGTTTATCACTTATAGTGGTGCATTGACTGGCTGGATTGGGGGCATCATAGAAGTTCAATTCATTGACTTTATTTTAATGTTCTCCACGAGCAATTTAGTGTGCCTATTTAACAATTTTCTCCTATATTTCTTTCCTTCTATTATGTGGCCTTATCTCACCAAGCTTTTCTTCTTTTGTTTTGCATTGATCTGTGTCTTATCAATACATATGTATTTTATTGATGGAAACTTATGACTCAGAATTAGTGTTTTGTGTTTTAGTGAGGAGATAATGGAAAATGTAGAAGTATCCTTTTAAATGGAAATGTTGAAAATATGCTTTCCATATATACAACTAAGCTAGTCTTGATACCAAGGATGTCTATGAGATAAGGTAATATCTTCCAAAACTCATAACACATTTGTACATGATCCATAAATAAGCATTACAACAAGTGAACAATAAGGTAAAGGCCATGTGAGATAAATGTACATTTAATATATAGTAATTATTCTATTACAATTTGAAATGATTAGAACTCTTGAGTAGTAGTATATGGAATACTATACATCTCTAATGTAGTTTGTCTAGCATTTAGGAAAAACATTGGCATCATAGAATATCATTTCTTTAATATTTTGAGAGTTAAAAACTATGGTGAACTACTTATATATTTTTAATATTTCAAAAGTGTCATATAAATGTGGAACCAATTTTTGTTGTGTTTTATAAATGTGGAACCACGTTACAGTGCGAGTTTGGTATATCTCTACCTTACCTTCACCCATTCTGTTAACGAATTTTGACTGCAGTGAAAACAAAACCTTCCATAATTATTAATTATAAGTTAAGTAATATTTTGAATCATAACGATTTTGGGATTTATATACATAAGTTGTCTATTTTTATATTTCAAATGTGCTTTACCTGCTGCAGTTATTTCTATAAATTAGATTTTTCTAAATGTAATTTTTTGACATCTCTGGTAAAACTTAATCTTGTTTGGCATCCTCTTGGGTGATGGAGTTAAACAATCACAATATAGGAGTTATAAACTAGTATAGGAGTAGTTATGCATATAATTTCATACATCTGCATTGTAATTTTCAGAAATGTGGAAGCACAACACTGCAATCACAATACCAAATCCAACTCCATAACTTAATATGTCAATTTCAACAACATGTATTGAAGATGAGAGAAGTTCTCTGTTAGATTTCAAGGGTGGCCTTTATCTTTCCTCGGGTTAGTTATCCTCTTGGCGTGGATTGAATTGTTGCCAGTGGGAGGGTGTTGGCTGCGATTATCATACATCGCATGTGATTACCCTTGATCTAAGCAATCAATTGAGTGGTGAAATTCATCCATCACTGTTTGATCTGCAGCACCTGCAGCACTTGGATTTCAGCTGGAATTACTTTCAAGGTATTTCTATTCCTCCACAGTTCTCAAAACTGCAGAGGCTTTCATTTCTTAGCTTGTCAAATGCTGGATTTGGCGGTGAGGTTCGTCTAGTGTTGGGAAATATGTCAAGCTTGCGTCATCTAGATCTTTCATATAATTGGGAATTTAAGGGTGGTAAGTTTGATGTATGGGCTAGAGGTCTGAGAAGCCTTGAATTCTTAGGAATGAATGAAGCGAACCTAACAATGGGCTCGAAGCGCTAGGGTGAGGCCCTCAGTGGTCTTCACAATCTCACCCAGATTCAACTATCTAGTTGTGGGCTGTCAGGTAATATTCTAGATCTATCAAATCTAACCTCTTTGTCCCATCTGCATTTATCATGGAATTCATTCCCGTCCAAACTACCATCTTGGATTGAGAATGTGTCTTCGTTGGTTTCACTTGATCTCAGCTACAGTAATCTAAATGGCTCCATCCCTTCCAATTTCATGCCCCATTCGAAATTGAGAAATCTTGACCTTAGTGGTAATAATGACTTGAAGGGAAACCTTTCTTTCATTTTAGGCCATTCCAACTCACTTGTTGCTCTATCTCTTTCTAGCTGCAATTTAAGTGGAGAGTTTCCCCACTTTGTTGCAAACTATTCAAAACTTGAGACCATGGATCTATCCCATAATAATTTGGAGGGAACTATGCCGTCCTCTTTTGACAGCTTGTTATCCCTTGCACATCTGGACCTTAGTAACAACTAGCTGTCAGGAAGAATCCCAGACTCCAATTCAAAGCTGGCAAGTTTAAGAGTATTGTTACTCAGCCATAATCATCTGACTAGCTAGATTCCACCCTCTCTATGTGAGCTTTCAACATTAAGTGAGCTGCATCTGGGCGATAACCAGCTGTCAGGAACAATTCCAAATTCTCTTTTGAAGATGGCCAGTTTGAAAGTGTTGGCACTTGCTTCCAACAGATTAAGAGGCAACATTTTATTTCAGATGCTCAAAAATCTGACTTGCTTATGAGGATTGGACCTTTCTGAAAATCAGTTATCTATTACTATTTCTGCAAGTTGGATTCCACAGTTTGACCATTTGGAGTACTTGGCATTGAGGTCTTGCAATATAGAAGGTGCTTTCCCTGCATTTTTGTCCCAACAATATCAATTGAAGGAACTAGATCTTTCAAGTAACAACATTGTGGGAAATATTCCTTCATGGTTGTGGGATCTTCCTAATCTTGATACGCTCATTCTTTCAGATAACAATCTGGAAGGTTCTCTACCCTGGCAGATATCCCATCGATTTTCTGTGGTGGATTTGCAAGGGAATAGATTGTATGGCACACTTGCTACTCTAGATTTTATTTCATTCCTATTAGATTTGTCAGATAATATGTTTAACGGCTCGATTCCAAACATTAGACCTCCATCAGATATTTGGGCATCGATCTTTCTGTCATTGTCAGGAAATAACCTCTCTGGAGAAATTCCAAGTTCTACTTGCACAAATTCAGATAGAGTGGGTATTTTGGACTTGTCAAATAACAAGCTAACAGGCAAGATCACTGCAACTATCAGGTCGTGTTCTCAATTAGTGGTTTTAAAATTGGCTCACAATGATTTGGAAGGGGAGATTCCAGAGGAGTTGGGAAATCTCACAGCTCTTCATGCACTAAATTTCAATGGCAATAGGTTTCAAGGTAATATTCCTCTATCCCTTTCAAATTGCACAGGTCTCAAAATATTTGATTTGGGAAATAATAAATTTGCAGGTAAAATTCCAGTTTGGATTGAAAAGCTGAAAGATTTGAAAATTTTGAGCTTAACCTCTAATAATTTTGAAGGTAAAATTCCATCCCAACTTATGAGGTTGCAGAATCTCCAAATTCTAGACTTATTGAGTAATTGTTTATCAGAAAGTTTCCCTCAAGATCTAAGTAATCTATATGCTATGGTCAATCAATCTCAAATTATTGATGAACGACTTACCTTCTCTTATGTCACTGATTTACATCTAGACTCTCCTTATGAATCAAAGTTCGAGGATGAAGTAACAATTTGGATAAAAGGAAGGGTTCAAACATATGAGAAGATAATCTATGGAGATAAGTTCATGGATCTCTCACATAACAACCTCTCAAGCAATATTCCTCCAACATTGGGAGTCCTCCAACGTTTTACTTCTCTCAACTTCTCAAATAATCAGCTATGTGGTTCAATTCCTGAATCCTTGGCAAACATGGCTCATTTGGAGTCTCTAGATCTTTCAGAAAACAAGTTGTTAGGAAAAATTCCTTTCAAATTTTCAAATCTAACCTTCCTCGAAGTATTGAATCTTTCAAACAACATGTTGTCAGGATTAATACCACAGGGAAAACAATTCACAACATTTGAGGCTTCCTCCTTTTTAGGAAACCCCAACCTTCATGGGTTTCCTCTTGAAAATACGACACTGGGTTGTGGTTCAGGTTGCAGAGAGCATCAAGCAGAATGGAATAAGACTATAGTTGGTAGTAGCAAAGATATAGTGGAGAGTCGATGGTGGGCAGTGGGATTGGGATAAAGTTATGGAGTTGGATTTGGTATTGTGATTGCAGTGTTGTGCTTCCATAGTAGTTATAAACTAGTATAGGAGTAGTTATGCATATAATTTTATACATTTGCACTGTAATTTTATTTTTATGCATGGTTAGAACACTAGCTATAGTTTCTTAGTTTAGGAATTGAAGCATTATATAAACAAGTATGTACAATGTAAATAATATTGACGATTTTTTTGCAATAAAGCTTTATGCAATTGTTGTTTCACTCATGGTGTGAGAATGCTTATATCTATGTCATTTGATTTTTTTCCACATCTTGTTCAAAACATATAATGCAATATCATCTAGGAAGCGTATTAAAAGATAAGGATTTGGAGTGACTCGTATACAATTCATTTTTTGTCATTTCATTATATGGTTTGAACAAGTGTGGAAAAAATCAGATCTTTATTATGAATTTTCTGTTCACCAATCTATGTTAAACTAATCAGCAAGGTCACTTTCCTAATACTTTATGAACTGGATGCTATTTGCAAGGTCAGTTTTCTAATAGTCACTATAGTACTTGCTATTCAATTGAGATAGACACGGCTCATTAGTTTGTTTGTATTTTGTTTGGATTTTGTTAAAGAAGATAGCTAAATGCTATATGAACTAAAAGTTATGTGGTGTCAATAGGCTTGTGCATCTCTTGAGCCAAATTACCAGCCCCAGTGACATTTTTTGTTTTTCAAAAGCGGCACCATACTAGACTATTTGCAAACAACCATGCAGATAGGCATTCTATAGATAGACTTGGGAACATCTTGCCAAGTCTTCAGTACATACTAAAGCAACTGAATTTCATAAATTGTTTTTTTGATAGTTGATTTGTTTAAATATTGCCCATTAAAAATTACTTAGTACATCTCATCTTTTTTCTGCATAGGAGCTTGCAGTTCTGAAGAATCTGATAGCGAAGAATTTGAAGAAGATATTGTAGCAAAGGTATATTTGGTGTTCTTTTTAAAGTGAAAATGTGATTGGAAATTTTTTATATTGTCATATTTCACTTGCAGAAAGGTCAAATTGTAAATAGAGGTGAAGTTGTATGGATTTAAGTTTCTTCTTCATTATTTATAATCCTCTTGATTCCTCCTTTGTAGCTGTAAAAATACTTGTTTATTTTCACCTTTCCAGATACCCTTTACCAAGATTCCAAAATATCTTGGGCTGACCCACTCCAGCATGTCCTAACTCCTACTTGGTTCAGAGACCTAACTCCTTTTTATATGTGTCTTCCTCTTACTATTCCATCTGCAGGTTGCAAAAAAATCATCCTTCTTCCACAAACAAGTCATTCCATTCAAGAAAGACCATGTCTGACGATATCAACGCACAAAAAAATAGGGAGACAATTGCTAGACTATGGTCTAACTTAAAAAGAAAAGGTTATGGAAAATGTTATTGTCCTTGCAAAATGTGTAAGGGCTTAAATACTCGAAGATATCTAATCACAACAACTGAGCAACATTGTAGGCAACATGGTCACATTGAAGGGGGAAATGAGTATCGCCCATTGGTATGTATTTTAATAGTTTATAAATTACATAAGACATGATTTGATGATGAAATCATGGTCATGGTTAATATAAGGTCATCATTTTCATATAGGTCAACATCCCTGAGTTTCATGTTATGGACCATGACGATTTAGAGAATGCAGATTTCCAAACGAGGGAACATGGAGGTGTGAATATTGAAGTAGAAGGTAATGATACCATGGAAGAAGACTAGGATGATGAAGATCACGATGATCCAGATGATCATGATGATCAAGATGATGATGATGATGATGATGATGATGATGATGATGATGCAGAGCTTGATGTACCTTTACTTGAGAAGGCACACTAATCCCTATATGAAGGCTCCAAAATAACTCTTCTTTCTGTTGTATTGCTATTGGTGAACTTGAAGGTTATGAATGGTTTATCCAACGTAGCAATGACACGTATGTTAAGGTATGCCATCTTCTTTCATTATTTTACTCGTAGTTCCCTTACAATTAACATTGGGTTCGTGTAGCAATTAATATTCTTTAACTTAAGAAATTATTTTTTTGGTTGTAGGTTGATAGTTGAGTGTTTGTTACCACCATCAAACATTCTACCTCGCTCATACTAAGAATTATTTGCCATCATGAAAGATATTGGAATGGAGTATCAAACAATACATGCATGTCCAAACGATCATATTATATATCATAAACAACATGAATTTGCAACACAATGCCCTACTTGTCATATCAGTAGATATCAATCAGATCGATTAACAAAAAAGGTGCCTCGCAAGGTTCTTCGGCATATTCCCATTATTCCACGTCCGCAATGATTATTCAAGTGCAATAGCGTGGCACAATTTATGGATTACCATGCACACAATAGAAGTCAAGATGACATTATGCGAATGCCTGCAGATGGTTCGGCATTTAGGGAAATAGAAGAAAAATGGCCACACTTTAAAGAAGAACCTTGTAATCTCAAGCTTTCATTGGCAGCAAACGGTGTCAATCCTTATGGAGAGATGAGATCTACTTACTCAATGTGGCCTGTTTTTGTTATCAACAATAACATACCTCCTTGGTTGTCCATAAAGAGAGAGCACATAATGCTGACACTGATTATTCTAGGTATTTTTTGATTTAGTGGTCATCTAAATTAATTTATTATTGCTAATCCATCAAATGGTCAAAATAATTATGTAATGTTTTTGCTCATTCAACTATGTAAGTACCAAGTTAAAGATATCAACATATATATTGAACCCCTTATCGACGAGTTGGTGGTGTAATGGAATGGGGTTACTATGTATGGCATTTGTAGACCAATAGGACAAAGACAATTTCAATTTCATGCAATGCTTGTATGGAAAATACATGATGCCCCTGGGCTAACACATTTTTGTGGTATGTTCTCTTCTTGACACCTCTTTTTTGGTATGTCAAATTTAACACATTTAATCCAATTATACACGATCTCGTAGGTCTTCAAACAAAGGGTAAATTTGCATGTCCAATTTTTGGTCCAAACATGAAATCTCCTCATTCAAAAAGTTTAAGAAAGCAGGTGTTTGATGAGAATAAACACTTTCTACACAGAAATCATAAGTACCGAATTATCGAAAAATATCTTTTCAATGGTCTAGAAGAGACTACGTCAAAGCCACAAAGAATGACACCTCGCCTATGGAAGTTGGCATACAATAAAATAAATCATCCAGGTAATGTCATTCCATTTGATGGTTTTTGTTTCAAATTTATATTTCGATATTGTGTTTTGTTTATTGATGATGTGATTGATACTTGTGAAGGTCGTCAAGACATCAATGACCAAATTTCAAAAGGACTAAAAATTTATCCTACGCAATTTACTAGGTTGTCGTACTACGAGAAACTCCCAATTTTGCATTTGTTTGATCCTATGCATATTAGAAAGAATGTAGCAGAGACATTATGGAAAATCTTGGATGGAAGGCGTGACAAAGATCAAATTGTCAAAACTTGCAGTGACATTGAAGAATCCAACCATGCAATGAAAAATGACATTCAATCAAATAACAATGGAGACCAGATTGATACAAGTGCCCTTGGTTATTGTCAGAGCAGCAGAGCAATGCTATAAAAGAAGTCATAACAAAATACGATTTCCCACAAAATTTGCTGTGAACATAAACAATGTCATATCAAATAAAAGTGAATTTGGGCCAAGGTTGAAAACACACGATTGACATACATTTGTTAAGGTAATTCATGTTATTTTGTATTCACTATATATTTATATATTGCATGTAGTTTCAATTGCATTCTTTTATAAAATATTGACAAAATCATTTTACAAATATTGCAGTACGTTCTACCTCTATCTCTCCCACGCCACTTCACCAACAATGTTAAACAGGTTATATATGATCTTGGAAAATACATGAGGTGGATGTCATCTAAAGAAATCAATAAAGAAGATATAAAATATTGGAAGAGAAAATTCCTCTTCTGATGTATGAAATGCAAAAGTGTCACCTCCAAGTTTTTCCATTGCACAAGAACACTTCCTCATACATCAAGTTGAGGAGATTGAATTGTGTGGACCTGTACCAATCAGGTCAATGTGGATGGTTGAGAGGCACTTGAAATTTTTGAAAGGCTTGGTTCAACAGAGAGCACATCCCGAGGGTTCTATGGTGGTGGGATATATGGTATACCAGACCATGGTGTACATTAGCGAATATCTTCCTAAGTTTGTAGCAAAGATCCATGTAGATCGTATTTGGGATCCCAACTCAATTAACAAATTCGAAGGGGAGTACTTGATGGGAAAAGGTAGATCGAGGAAAGTGAGAGGTAAATCTAAGATGTTATTGTAGTTAATCAATTCTTATAAATCTTCAATATAAGTTATTTTTAATTGGTGTATTTTTTTGAAACAGGTGGTCGAGAGTGGGATGCAATACATTTGTATATTGTGAACAATCTTGATTGGATGATGGAATGGATTGAACGATGTCAACAAAATGGTTGCTCATTAACATGGGGAGGTGTTGCTTCATTGGTTACAGAAGCTCATCATAATGGAGATTCCAATGTTATGCCGATGGTAGTTGATCTAGTAAAGGGTTTAAGAGGTGGAGAGGTACGTAGAAATTTATTAATGATCATAACTCGACGTATGTTTCATATCAACTCACGATGCAAATAATTTACACAAACTTCAAAAATTGTAGGTCAAGCACCACAAAGCTATGTACTATCATGGCCACAAATTTCGCATAAAAAGGTTGGATGACACAAAATAAACTTGTGATTATGGGATAATTGCAGTTTTCAAGGTCACCAATATATCATCTAGAAACGACATACATCCTCAACAATCTCAAAATCAATACTATGGCATCTTGGATGATATAATTGAGTGTGAATTTAACACCTTCAAATTAGTTCTATTCGTTGTCAAATGGTACAGGTTACGACTAAATCAAAATGATCCAGATAGAACGGTTATTCAACATGATAATGGATTTACAATGATCAATACAAGGTCGTTTGAGCTAGTTGGAGATGAGCCCTATGTTCTTCCAAGCCAATGTGAGCAAGTGTTTTACTTAGAGGTTCCACATAAATAGGGTTGGTCATTTGTTGTTAGACATGATGTAAGAGGAAGGCCGATAAAGTATAATGTTATGGAAGAAGAAGATATTGAAGATGATGAAGAAGCAGATGATGAAGATCAAGATGATGGTGATGACGATGATGGTGATGGTGATGATGATGATGATGGTGATGATGATGATGATGGCGATGGTGATGATGGCGATGATGGCGATGATGATGGCGATGATGATGGTGATGATGGCAATGATGGCGATGATGATGGCGATGATGATGGTGATGATGACGATGATGATGATGATGATAATGAAGAAGAACAAGATAATCAATGACTACAAACGTCGTCATCCCTTATATTGATGATCTTGCATTCCATATATAAGGTAAATTTGTTCATGTTTACGATGTTGCATATTGTTCATGTTGTCTTCTAAGTTATTTGTAGCATACATGTATCATGTAATTTTTAGCTAACTTAAGATAAATGATTAACATATGCAAGAAATTTGATTACATATTTATTGTGTTCATTTCTAATGATTACAACATATGTTATTTATAGTTACTAATGTTTATGTTGTGTTTGATTATGACCCTTTTTGCAAACAGTCAATTGACTACAAGTACATCGTCACCCTTTCTGTTGACGATCTTGCATTCCATATATAAGGGAAATTTGTTCATGTTTGCGATGTTGCCTATTGTTCATGTTGTCTTTTAAGTTATTTGTAGCAAACGTGTATCATGTAATTTTTAACTAACTTAAGGTAAATGATTAACATATTTAGGAAATTTGATTACATATTTATTGTGTTCATTTCTAATGATTACAACATATGTTATTTATAATTACCAATGTTTATATTGCGTCTATTTGTCACCCTTTTTGCAAACAGTCAATTGACTACATGAAATTTGACCCATTTGGCATGGATTGTGCATAGTGACATGGATCAGCAGGTATAAGTCAATAAATAGACATAATTTTCTTATATTCTTCTTGTTTATCATTGAGCACGTATGTTATAAATAGACATATTATATAATCATATAATGTATATATAGACAAAGAAGGTCCGTATAGAAATATAATTGTATAATCACTTTCAACTTACTACATTTTATATTTGTCACTTTCACTTTCCATTTGATGGATTGCAGGACCCACCAAATAGGTACTTGTCAGATCTATCTACATCGAATGAGGGAAATAAGGAACTAATAGATGAAAGATCTACATGTAGTACGACTAAAATAGGGAGATCAACTAGAGGTCAAAAGAATAGAAGAAAATTTGATAAACGCATGCAATTTTTTCTTGCTAATGGGGGGTCATGTTCTTATGATGATGAGATCAAAGGCGACATCAAGGTGCCCTTTCGGTACTCACACATTGAGAAAAAATGGGTACCCAATGAACTACCTCCAATTAACACAAATTTTTGTGTTAATGAGAGGATATATCGCATTGCTCCATCCTCATTACATGGTTTGGGCCTATTTTCCATGGATGGGATAAAGGTATGTTACAACAAAGTTGTCAAATTGTTCAAGTATGTTGGTCCATGTTACAATTACAATAATTGGATGTGAATTGTTCGATATAAAAAAAGTATGCATAGGTATGGGGTATTAGCTAATTATATACAATGGAAAGAAAATGATCAAAGTAAAATATTTGCTATGTACATTGATGGGAGACCAAATGCAATAGGTAATATTGTAGGTTTTATAAATAGTACGCGACCTTCTTCAACTAGTAAGCAACCCAATTGCATATTTGAGGCGCATGAGGGGAATGAAGTTTTTGTTTGTGCAATAAAATCAATAAGTGTAGGGGAAGAACTGCTAATCGATTACCATTTAAATCACATAGATACAAACAAAGTTACTATCATGAGGGCTGTAAGTACTATTTACCATTTTGTTAATAAGTTTTTTTTTGCTGTCTATTGCTTTCAGTTAGCCGAATTTTTTATGTTTAATCTTTGTGACAGAACGATATGGATCCAACAGATGATAGAGGTCACCAGGATGCTACTCCCACCCCTTCTTTAGCGAGGGTAAACCTTTTTGAAATTGTACAAATTAGATAGTTGAAAAATGTTATAGTATTATGTTATTTTATTTACGGTGTAAGTACTATTTATCATTTTGTTAATAAGTTTTTTTTTGCTGTCTACTGCTTTCAGTTAGCTGAATTTTTTATGTTTAATCTTTGTGATAGGACGATATGGATCCGACAGATGATAGAGGTCACTAGGATGCTACTCCCACCCCTTCTTAAGTGAGGGTAAACCTTTTTGAAATTGTACAAATTAGATAGTTGAAAAATGTTATATTATTACGTTATTTTATTTACAATTTTTTAGTTTTTATGATAGTTTTATTGATATTCCTCTCACAATTTGATGTCCAGGATAAGGGTAAAGCAACATTAGTAAGTACCGAGCCACTAGCTATGCCTTCTGATGAGGATATTGTTGTAACTCCCAATTTCATAAAAATGTTGAAATTTTTAAAAAAAATTAATTTAGAAGCAATGAAAATTTTGGATGAGGCAAATATGGAATCCGAGGAGATGATGAAGAGGCTATTAGATTTGAGAGCGCAAGCTCGTCGTTATGAAGTAAGCTCCAATGAATATTTAGTTATAAAAAATGTTCAATAAATATTTATATTTTATAATCTTATGTTGTGAAGTAAAATATGTAATATGTTCAAAAATACTTTATTGATGCAAATTTTTTAAAGAATTGTAAGAAAATTTAACTACTAAATTCTTGTTATATAGGAATCTTTGGCAACTGATCCACAACTTGGTCAAGGACAATGTGGTGAGGCCGGTAGTAGCAGATCTTCGAATGCCACTGGTAAAATAATCTTTTAGTTGACAAGTTAGAAAGGAATTTTTTATTTCGAACATTCAAAACTTCTTAACTCTTACTTTTATTATTTCAGAATGTCTTTGCTAACAATGTATTGTTCAAGTCATCCAGTGCAGGAGACTCCTACGAGGTTGACGGACGCCCGTACGAAATTGCCGACTGCAATGTCGGCAACAAGGGGATGTCTAGCTGGTAAATCCTTGTTTTTCTATATTTGGTTTTGTGTTAATTATGAGTTGCTAATATGTACTTTAATCTTGGGTGCATCACATAGTGTATTTTTTTTTTTGTGGTAGGAGATGCACCATCTGGTACACTGCCAAATGCGGATCATAGCACATGTATTGGTGATAATTCACTGTCATTTCCTGGAGCTACCCGTATTTCTAGCACGAGAGCTATGCAGACATTGTTGTTGATTGACGATAATGAATCAATGCCTTTGAAATGTCCTAAGATTCCAGGTACTTTAAATAATTATTTTTTATATTGTAATAAGGATTTTCTTGCAAGACGTAAACATGATAGGAAGTGGTGAATGCAAGGGCTTTTGATGTGGAGTGATGCCTCATGACCTTCTTTAGTATGTCGTATTGTGCAAGTTGTTTAATTATTTTGGAATTCCTTTTTTATTAGGGGTTTGGTAGGATCATCTGAATTATCAATGACCTTTTGTCTATACTAGTAATTCTCTAGTTTAGTAATTCGGTACATTGCAATTTCATGCTTTCAGTAGAAGATACTAACTTCTTTTTTGGTCAATTTTGGTCAAGTTGATCCTCCAACCCTGAAATAAATCACTAAAAAGATGAAATGTATCTCATTTTATGTATTTGTTATTCACTATGAAAAGTATTCTTTGCATGATTCATTTTAATGGTTCTTACTATTAATTATCCCATGACATTTTTTGCAGGAAACGATACATTTTATAGGAGGCTTTATGACCTCACGCTACGAAGATTCGGGCCCACCATACGTAAAAGATGGAACATCATAACTGAACTAATTTTATCCCACTATTTTTTTCATATCATTAATTGGTGCAACATTTTTCCTTTCATTCGGGTCTTTTCTTATACTAGCTATATCTAACAATTTTATGTTTTTTCTTAAAAGGTGTAACTACCAAGATCAAAAATTAAAAGATGAGATCATCAAAGATATAGAGCATAAGTTTGGTAGTAATATTTTTTATCATAAAAAATTGTTACAAAAAGTTTCCAGACATCTTAAGGTTGTGAGGGACACATATAGAAAAAGCCTCGTCCTAAACTCGAAGTACAAGTGTCCTCCCTTTGTTTTAGTGAGGGACTGGAACGAGTTCATTTTGGATGCAAAGGAGAAAGGGGAACATCCAAAAGAAAGTACACCAACAAATTTGAAAAAGTATGCAATAGTATTAACTACTAGTACATTAATGAGAAAATTTAGGGTTCAACTTCAGTATCAACAATTTCAACTAGCTCAATTTAATCTATCTATTGATGAAAGGTATGTAATTCATATGCTGACATAATTGCTTATAAATCTCAATCTCAATCTGGGCATAAATCCTACATAAGATATAACTGACACAACTGCTTATAAATCCTAAATTCATATGCTGACACAATTGTAAATCTCAATCTCAATGCTGACACAACTGTATATATCTCAATCTAGGCATAAATCCTACATAAGATATAAATAGTGCACTTATAACTTCACATATAGCTATATTATGTCTTGAAAATATAGTAATGCTCAACTACATGTACCATAGTTGTATGTGTTAGCAGTATAGGTGATAAATGATATTCAGTAATTGTAATGACAAGTACAATTTTTTTGAAAAACTTTGCAAGAATTTTACTAATGGTCAGTCTCCTAAAAGTAATAAGCATCACGTTCAATGCCAGAAACACAAGTTAATGACAAGAATCACGTTCCTATCTTTGAGGACTGACAACAACCCTTGTAGATTTATATTTATTGGTATTGTGGAGAGATGATCCAGCCTACACTAGGTAAGACAAACTATTTGAGACTTCATTTGGATGACATGATGTATGTTACCTATAGACCATGGCTAGGCATAGAGCCATAAGATGATGTCTTCTCTTAGCTAGGATTCATGTTGGTATCTTAGCCACTAAATGGCCATTCTTCATTGAAGATAGAGAGATTTCCGCTAACCCATGTCTAGAGACAGTTCGACTATCAATACAATATATCATAGGAGTACTGTAGTTACACCTGCTTCACCAAGGACATAAAGAAAGGTTGTTCTCCTAGATTGGACCCAATTAGATGTATGGAAGATGTTAGTGGCCTTACCATTTATAGGTGGGACTACTTTCTAGATGTAGTGAATGATGGTGTCACTCCCTAGTACATAGAGCATTTGGCCACACATTCATTTCCTCATATAACTGATCCTATAGGGGTAGTTAGTAAGACACCACACCCTGATGTTCAACAACCACAAGAACATCCTTTGAGGGAGGAGAGACCATTATAATGGCCACTAGTAGTTCTTGTGACAATTCCTTCTCATACTGTTAGATTGGATCTTAGATCGAGCAACAATGAATAGGCACATAGGCATACTCATATGAGAACTCACAAAGAGATGAGCACCATGGGTGTAGTAGGAGGTGATGCCAGTAGACATAGGGTAGAGGAGCCACCACAATAGGATGTGGGTGGAGGAGGGGATGATGACATGCCAAATTAGCCTCCACAGGTTTCACCCATAGGAGATGTATTAGCACAAACTCAAGATTCTCTATGACATGTGAGGGAGAGATTGAAGACTTCTCAGAGGTAGGTGGGCAAGTTACAGGTGCAAGTTATAGTTAGAGATGCATGACTAGCTAGAAAAGGGGAACTGTGAGATAGTAGATCTATGGTCTGAGATCATAGAGCTAAAGAGATAGATAGAGTTAGAGCGAGATGAGACCTGTCATCATACCTCTCAGGCTTCTCATTATTATGTAGTATATGAAAATGCAGTACCTCTAGCTCAACATGTCTCAAGGTTCTTTGATTATGCTTGAGCTTCTAATGGTGTAGTGCCTCCTGCACGTGCAGATGTTACTCCTCCTCCTCTTGGTGATGAGGGGGAAGGCTGTAGTTAGGTCCATGCTATCTTTTGTATCTTTATATTGATCATGAGATTCATTGTATATTTGATGTATCATTTTGAGACTTGAGATATTGATAGTGCTCTGATTAGCACTTAGTTTTGATCTTTTGATTGTATCACCCCTCCGACATGTCAATGATATATATATGACACTGGATGTGAATTTTCCACTCTTAGAAAGCATTAGAATTATTGATTGCAGTTTTCCTAGTAAGATAACGGTGAGCTTCTGTTTACCTAAATGTCTCTATTTGGAAACTGACACTCAACTTCTAAAACATTTTGCACAAGTGAAATCAATCAGGAAAATCACCTGTTCTGATGATGAAGATTTTGCTAATGTCAAAGTTGTACAATGCTTTCCTTATTTGGAGGAGTTGTGCGTGCATTCTCCATTATTGGCTGTGTCCCCTACAAATGTAAGCATTTATGTTATTTTAATCTGCATGAAAAAATTTGTTTGCAAGCATTTAAAGTTATGATTTTTTTTTTTGGAAAACTCTAAACCAAATTTCATTCTTATAAATAATGCTGATAATTTCTACTATTTCTTTCCACTCTATGAAATTTACTATTTCTTAAATTCTTAGACCTTATTTATAGGATCAAAATTATGTGGCATTATTAAAGCAAATGGTTTAAACATGATCACATACTAATCTTTGTAATTTCTATAGTAAAAGTGTTAAAGTTGACTTTTTAATTTTTTTCTATCCTCCTTAATTCTTCTTTTACTGTGTGACTTTTAAGAATAGTTGAAGCTTATCTAAACATTTTTCTATCCAACTGCCAGCTTTGAAATCATTTGTTGTGGATGTAGACTATACGAAACATCCTCCAAACTATGATGTAACATTTATGATCTTCTCAAACATTCTGAATGGTGCTCCACTGCTAGAAGCAATCAAAATAAACATAGATCAAGACAAGTCTTAAGTCATGAGTCTTCTATTGGAACAATGCTAGGTAGTTCTTGTTAGTTGCTAGTTATCTTAGCAAATCAGTGGGGATTTTGTTTCAGTTACAACCACCATTTATAAAATCAGTTCCATGCAGTGTGGAGGCTAAAGAAGTACTTGATGCACAAAGGTGATGTCTTTTAAATTGGAAACAAAAAAATACTTACTTTTCAGCTACGGTTAAAAAGGAATGCTACTAAAACAATATGAAATCTGACATTTGCCCTCAAGTTTATACCTGTTGTAGCCTTGGGGATAAAAACACTTTGAGTGTGGAACCTATGGATACTCTGCAGGACATCAAGAAGTAGCAGGTAATGATACCAAGGTAATGCTACCAAACTCATGCCTTTCCACTAAGCGTATAGACTCTAAACTATAGTTTGAACCAGTGGTTCCTCCATGAAGTGCACCCCCCCCCCACAATTTACCAAATATGTTCACATCCCATTCAACTAAATTGACTTATCTTTGATGGAAAAAAAATTTGATCTATAAAATCTACTAGCTGTTTGAACTTTTAGCTTATCGTTTACTTTGTGTGACAATGGATAATATAGACTATCAAAATTGATGTGTAATTTTATGGAGAGGCATGTCAGAATATGGATAAATAGCATGAACTCCATGGATAAATAACATGATTACACATGTCAATTAAAGGTATGATGCTATAATTTCTTCTCTTTTTTCATATTTTTGGTGGAACATGCTACTTTATGCTAAAACCTTCATACCAATATATAATAATCCACTATTTAGTACTAATCTTTATATCTATATCATCTAACATATTTCAAACTTTTCATAGGTTGTAGGACACATCAAAGGGAACAAAGGTGAGGCTGAAAAATGTTAGGCAGCACAGACTTGGCTCTAGGGGATATTCGAAAATCAAAGCACACGTTGTAAGTAGCAATAAATGAATTGCAAAGAAAAATTATTTATAAAATGCAAATAATTTTGTTAATTAATAAAAAAATGTAGGGCACTGATTTTAATCTGGAGGCCACAAAAGAACACAAAAAAATTGCCTTCAAGCAAGGCTATGCAGTGGTGGCTGAATGCCTACAACAAACTTCTATTGCCCCAACCGAACAGTCTCCTGCATCATGTGCACAGGTAAATATGCCAAAATATATATTAGAAATTGAATACTTGAGCAACAATTTATTTGATAATAATGTGCATGACATTGCAATGCAACCTGTTAATCGTGACACAGATCATACGCAGCATCATGAAGCCCCTGATGTGCATTGTACTATCGATGGAGGTGCTCATTTGTTATTTAACACTAATTATATAATTATTAATACAATTTAACATCTTTAATTGAACTTGGTGTAACCTTTTTGTTGAACGAGTGCCGGAGGATGTTCAAACTGATTAGCAGGTAGATCATGTCACACATTCAGGTAAAGAAAATCTATGTTTTGTTCTTTTAAATTAATTTTTTGATTTATAGTTCTTTTACTTAAATAAAAATTCGTAATTCACTAATATAAAATGGTGTGAATTTAACTTATGAAGTACTTTTTATTGCAGCGGACCCCCCTTTGGTGCAACAACCTCATGATGTTCCTGAACGGATGAGGAGGAGACATGTGTTAGAACCAGTAGAGGAGGGGGATGACGAGGACATTGATATTCCTCTTAGAAATTTTATGAAAAGAAGAAACGGCTAGAAAGCAAAAAAGATATGATTATTCATGAATGACTTACTCTTGAATATTGTGTTGATGAATATTGTTATTGAATATTATTCATTAATGTTGGGTGTTAATGAATATTGTGTTAATGAATTATTCATGAATGACTTACTCTTGAATGTTGTGTGTTAATGAATTATTCACGAATGTTGTGTGTTTATGAATTTTATGTGTTAATGAATGTTATCATGTGATTATAATGATTGAATGTTATATTTCAAAAATGGATGAATTGAATGTTATTAAATGTTAATGGGGATGACGAGGACATTGATATTCCTCTTAGAAATTTTATGAAAAAAAGAAACGGCAAGAAAGAAAAAAAAAAAAATGATTATTCATGAATGACTTACTCTTGAATATTGTTAATGAATATTGTGTTAATGAATATTATTCATTAATGTTGGGTGTTAATGAATATTGTGTTAATGAATTATTCATGAATGACTTACTCTTGAATTATTTATGAATGTTGTGTGTTTATGAATTTTATGTGTTAATGAATGTTATCATGTGATTATAATGATTGAATGTTATATTTTAAAAATGAGCTTCCACCTTCACGTGGTTGGCCCTGTTAAGTAGAGAATATTTAACTATTCTCGAAACCAAGTGAAGCTCAAACTTTAAAGATAAGCTTATAGTTAATAGTGACAACCAATTAGCAAGTCGAAATGAAGTTCTTCGTTACAGGTACCTTTTTAGTTTTTAAAGCACGATATCATGTCTTAATATTGTATATTTTTTTCCTTAAGTTAAAGTATTCTTTTACTATAACAACATTATTTATGACCATTTTAGTAACTATTCTAACATCACTTTATGATAAATCCTGTTTTGGCAAAGATGGCGATACGTGGTGTTGTCTATTCCTTGGGAGATTGGATTGCACAGGTCTGTATCTCAACATCAACATGGCAAACAATGTGAAATTGCACTTTCCTTAGTTTTGGTTGCATACCTACTACACTCTTTCGTTTGAAAAATGAATAGAAATACCATATCTAGTAGCTTCTCTATGTTGTATTCATTTATTGGTAATGATTCAATGTCATGCCATTTGATGGTAGCTTCTAGAGTTTCATTTAGTTGTAAGGTGTGTCTTATCTTTTCAAGTTTGTATACTCCATTTGGTAGTTTGGTATTATTTGATGATGTCTAGGATCTTCTACCTTCACTATAGTCTTCATCATCATCCAACTTGTTGTTTGGTATTTTCCATGTTATCCTCTATTTCCATTGTCTTCAGCATGGTTGTGTATTTTATCTATCTAGTTCAAAGACTCTATGCACCTAAGGTGGCCATTTAGAACTAATAGTTGGAGAGATCGTGTTCCCCCCTGTAAAACTAGAAAATGTCACGAGTTTAAGGTCAAGAAGGAAGAAGTCGTAACATTTTGAGTAGCAAAATATGCTTAAAATTACATATTTAGTTGATTCTTTGGTGAAGTTTCTTATTTCAATTCAATTGATTTTGGTTGTCAACCAAATTCCTAATTCCAATTTATATTGTATTTCGGTGCTACATTTTCATAGGCATCTAAGTAAAATGATAGTTGACTATTATTTATATTTGAGAATTTGTGTTGTGCCTTACTATGATCCTCTGATAATAGAGGAGAAATCAAATTGAATTTGTTTCTCATGTCCCATGTTGGATGCTTCTTCTTGTTTAACTAACCACTTTTGATGTGGGTTATGAACTCTGATGCTAGTATGCTATTACACTGCCATTTATTATAGAGTAGATATAATAAGTATCTCTAAATATATTGTAAGGATCTCTAAACATGAGTAAAGCAGTATTACATAACGTAGATCTAAACTCAAAATCCATGATGTTTTCCACTCTGGAGAAAGAGGGGAACTTAATATACTCGTAACACACCCCATCAGAAGAGATCCATTGGATGGTTTTTGTTGGGGTTTGACTCTCCTGGTGTAGTGCTAAGCTAGGCTTCTAGGTGCTAGGATATTTGCTCTTATTGGTGGTTCTAGACCCCCTGAATGCTCTAGATAACTATCTGTCAAATCTTGGTTGAAGGAGCTATGCTTGGGCTATCAAGTCTTATGCAAAGTTTGTCCTATTTTGTGGTGATAACATGGACTTTTATCAGTGCAGAAGTATGATCTATAAATTCTTAGAGTCTCTAGTGCCTCTAAGATTTACACTGTTGGGTGACTAATTCTTTGAAGTCCCTAATGTTTGGTGACATTGAGCTATACCTATGTGAGTTATGTTTGGGTTTTCCTTCCTCATCTTCATTTCACTTTTGTGAGTTGTTTTGCCCGAGGCCATTGGAAATTCCCTTTGCTAGTTCCTAAAATTGGATGGATCTAGTACAATTTTGGGCTATTCTATGTTTGTATTCTAGTTGAAATAGAGATCTCTCCACTTCAATCATGGTTGATGAGAGGCCATGGATGAAGCATTGAATATGAGGGTTTTCTATTTTGTTGTAGAGATTGCATCTCTATAGGATACATGCCTAATGATTGCCATTTTGTGTTGGATAGGTGTTGTCACTTGATGGAGGGCCATGAAAAATGACCATTTGACAATTAGAGCTTCTGATTATGTTTTAGATTTTCCTTTTGAGGACTTGTTTTCTAATTAAGAAGAAACTTTTTTTGATTATATTGATGCTTCTCATGCTATTGGTCTGAACTAGACTTCTATCGCTTCTATTCTTGTCACAATTTTGGATGTTAGACCGTATTTCAGGTGCGATGCCCACTAGCCTTGTGACCTATGTTGTTGAAGTTACTGCTCCCACTTCTATTTTGAACAAAATTCTATTGATAATGTTGACTCTTAAATAATCACTCTTGGGCCTTGTTGACAGGTTGTAGTGGGGTTTCCTTTGTTGCAATCCTAACAATAGCGTTGCTTAGACTTTTGTCCAAGTGCATAGGAAGAGGTTTTTTTTGTTGTGTTGTTGATGCCCTATGTTTATGATTTCATCCCTTGTTTTTGTAAAGGTCAACAACCCCTTGTTTTGACTGTTATAGAAAAATGACATATCAATATTATCCTTTCAGATTGAACAATACTAGACGAGTAATGATACTATCTTGAAAAATACAAGAAGCCAAGACTACAATATACACTCGTTTGATGAAGCAAATAAAATCCTTCCAACAATAATTAGTCAGAACTATCAAAGTGAATTTTTAGGATTGTATAAACACAATTGGAAAATGGATCAAGAAGATTTCATGTCTTTCTCATGGCAACTTTGGTTATTATGTGTAAAATTGGCCTCATTCTTTTAACAATTATTTTCATGTTATCAGTAGAATTTTTTTTATCATTTAAGTTTCTTGTTCTTGCAAGATGAACTATGAGATGTAGTGTTACTGGTGTTTGCAAATAAGTAGGATATTCCCAATGCAATGAATGAAGCAGAGATCATGATAAACTTGGTTTGCATTCTCTTAGGCAACGATACTTGTGGGTATTAAATTCTTTATAATTTTCAGTATTAAAAATTGTAGATACTAATCATCTATTATGCTACACTATTTCTACTTTGCATATAGTTTATCATCACTTTAGTAAACGAGAAAAAAATTGGAATGTTAAGTGTTGCTTGTGAAATAGCTTGTATCATGTCCTAAGGTATCTGTGATAGTTTGTTAGAAATAAATTCTTTTATTTTAGTTATTATGGCTTTTGTTTTATTTTGCAGGTTTGAAAGATTACAGTGGAATAGGGTTCAAGAATTTTGTATTACAAAAACGTCTTATTTCTTTATTGATATAGATAGATTGAGGAGGTAAAAATTCAGTTTTGATGCATACTCATAGGATGCAAACTTATTTTGATGTGACATTATGTGTGTTCTCTTTCACATTTTACTATCAATTTTCTATCCAATTTAATGACCCAAAACTACTAAGAAAAATTGTGAAGGCCACAATTGCTATTAAAATCTTGTACTACCTTTTTATGTTTATTGCTTACCTATCTGCAACTCCACAATCGATATTGACAGTCTCTTGCCCTCACCGTGCAACTGAACTACTTTAGTTTTATTGATGCAACTGAACTACGAGTGCCTTTTGTGTTCTTGACAAATCGTAAGCTTTCAACTTTTTTGAAGCCATTACAGATGCAAATGAACAACTGGTGAGGTGTCAATTTTAAGGCAATTTTTTGTTTCTATAATGTACAGTTCAATCTAGATTGTTAATTGATAGATTGTTAACTTTTCATGTCATTTTCTACTTTGGTTGGGTAGTTCTCCTTGCATTTGTAAATCGTAAATCTTGTTGCAGTCTTTAGCCTAATGACAGTTTGGTATTACATCTAGGGCGATAACATAGTTGACTTAAAACTTTGCATTAAAGAAAACATCAAGGGATAATATTTGAATTGTGGATATTTGTAAATTATGTTGGTTTTAGACATAGTTATAGTTATAGTTATATATGTGCTCTTATGATGATGTGATTGGGACTGTAAGTTTTTTTGTCACGTTTATCTATTTGAAAAATAGATGAAATTATTGGCTTTCATTCCTCATAAATAATTCTTTCCTAATTTTATTCTTCCTTGCAGGAACCAAAATTTAGACGCACTGTGCCAATTATTGCAAAGGCTTTGCTCTCATAGGAGCCTTTTAAACTGCACAAAATTTAAGTTGTAAAGCATAATTGCTCGGTGGAGACTCAGGATATCGTGCACATTTCTTCCTCCTTCCCATTGTTTTGTATGAAATAAATCATGTGACGAACAAAACAATGGTGTGGAGGTAGAAATGTGCACGATACCTTGACTCTCATGCACCGAGCAATTACGCTTTAGAATCAAGTTTTGTGCAGTTTAGAAGGCTCGTATGAGAGAAAAGCTTTTAAAATAACTGGAATAGCTCGTCGAAATTTCTACATATCTTGGTCTCAATTTCGACACAAATGCAAATAAGAATTGGCATTTTGGTCGCAATTTCAACACCAAATTGGTCGCCTTTGACATCGCTTGTATGGCACCGACGTAGAAAAGTAAGGTGTTTTTGTCGCAATTTCGACGCCAAATTGGTGTAGGTTTACGTCAAAATTTTAACCAACGACACTCACAAATGAGGAAATAACAATTCAACTTGGACTAGGGAAATCGACAAAATTCACGTCGATAAGTCCACCTTTATGAAGTCAAAATTTTGACGTAGAATGTATGTGGCAAAAAATTGACCAAAAAAGATCGACAACAAGCTTGGTCGCCTTATCGACCTACTCTTGTCAAAATTTTGACCTTTTCGCATCAAAATTTAGGCCTAAATTTACTAGTGACCATAAGTTGAGGTGGCAGTCTATGTGTTCCTGACATGGCGTATGATCAATATGTGATGTGGCAAAAGTTGGGCAGAGTTGGCAATGTCATGTGGCAAAAGTTTATTTGTCAACGGGGAGCTGATTGGTCACTGCACTGACTGTACTGTCGCAGGTGCTGTCGTATGACGTGTCACTTGCAGTCGCAACACTTGGCTCCTGGCAATGATGACGCATGGTAGGAATATTCAGCGTGGGCATTGTGTATGCTTTTGCCAAGAAACTGTAGAACACGAGCACCAGAGTTTGCAGTGAGTGCTGATAAAACCTTTTGTGGGTTGGGTTCCTTTGCATACGTCGAAGATTTTGGCATTTAAATCAGCACTCATTGGAGATTATCAAGCGAATGTCAGGATTCTCCAAACGGTGGCCAAAATGATTGCACAACACAACCAAATTTTATATACAAATATCCCACATTTGTGGGTGAAAAGGGCTGCGAACTGTTTAAAAGACAGTGCCGCGAGTATGTAAATAAAGAAGCCTACGGATTATAAAGAGGATGAGGGCTAGGCTTGATCCACCGGTGGAAATTGGTCATGGAGGTATATATGTTGAATTTTCGTGTTGTATAGCTGGAATTTGCAGAGGCCAAAAATTGATATTATATGCTTGCTAATATTCAAATAATCCCTACAATTAATAATAAATAATCTCCGAAATTGTAGAGCCGGGGTGTCACTGCCTGGTTCTGCTAAAAAAAATTTCTCTGCCTGGGGAAAATAGCAGAATAATTTTTCGAAAATATAAATTTGAAAAATGTAGAGAAATTGCAGAGATAAAAATAATGCAGATCTGAAAATTAAATAATCAGATCAATTAAATGACCATAACCGAATTGCAAATCAGGGCCTCCGGGTGCTGATTTGCAATTTTTTTTGCCTCACGATCAACTTTAGCCTAGTATAGGAAAATTTATAGTTGATCTTCATTGAATTGACGTTCCAGAAACAATGGTGAGGTCAGATTTGGCTCTAGACATTCCCAATTTCTGTGGATGCTCCAGATTCGGGTCGAGGTGCTGAAGCATGAACGATCTCAAACGAATGTGTGTAGAGAATCTCCCTCAACTTTGATACCATGTAAGAATTTAGCTTAGGCTAGAATTCACCCAAGACTAAGGAACTCAAACACAAGCACAATAGTAGACCAAAGAGAGAGTATGATCAGAATGACGATATATTCATTCAATATGCCATATATGCTATATTAGAGTACACTAGGAGTGCTTGTATATAAAGGCCTTTGAATAGCTTCTAGAATGCATAGAAGTCAGCATCATGATAAGTCATGCAACTAGGCAGATGTCCACCAGATATGGGTTATTCTCCATTAAGAATGAAGTGTGATGATGTGAGAATAAGCCTACAATGGTGTAGCATGCAAATTAGTGGTGTAGACAACATGTGCTAAATTAAGAGTGCAAATAACTTTGTTGCCTACATGACAACTCAGTGAATGATGCAAACTCTAGTGTTGTAGACACCATGTGCTGAAATAGAGTTGCATACTTCTGTGCTGTCAACATGACAACTCATGAGAGTACACAAACTCCTAAGTGTCACACCTAAATAAATAATAAAATAATGCATTAACCTAAGTAAACTTAAGTAAGTGTAAATAGTAAATACTTATTTACACCAATTATATTGAAGACCACCGCTCTAACTTCTTCTAGAGTTATTGGTTTGTTTAGTGCTTTATTATCCTCCATAGTGACCAGTTTGGGAATTACCTCAAGAAATTTAGTTCGAGTTGCTCTATTAGACGCTTCATAATTATTTAGTGTTTTTTGAAAATGTTCTTTGAAAATTTCCGCAATTTCAATTGGTTTGTCAGTTATGATGCCCTCATGATTCCTGATGCTTCCTATTTTACTTTTAGCTCTATTATAAAGAGTCGAGTTATGAAAAAATTTAGTGTTCTGATCACCCTCTCCTAACCATCGTTCTCGAGACTTTTGTCTCGAAAAGATTTCTTCTTTGGACAATATTTCTTCCTATTTGGTAATCAGTTATTTTTCTAAAAGGTAGCTTTCATTAAATATAGAGATATCAATAAGCAGTTCTTTTCTAAGGGTTATTTGTTAACATATAGAGATATCAATTAAATGAGGAAATTTAGATTATAATGAATTAGGATCAGCCTTCTATATATCATATATCTTAAATACACAATTAAAATCGTATCATTTCATTTCGATTAGTTGTTTATTAACATTTAATTATACTTGCGTAAAACAATTGGAAAATGCATATCTCAATCTGTGCATCTTAAGTTTTCACTCAAATAAATAATTTGAATTAATTTTACAAACTCCTTGCATGCAGTAGGGAAACTTTTATATTAATAGTTTCTTAAAATAATTTATTCTCTTAGATAATTAATAATATAAATAAAAAATAGAAATATTTTTTACAAAATAAAATTGAAAATATTATTTTGAAAGATCATCCATGTGAGTTTATTATGTGATTATGTGAGTTTTAAATAATCATAAGAGAAATACAACTTTCCTATCACATAATAAAGTGGTACCTTAATTAGTACAAACATGAAGTTCATTAGAACTCACTTGAGGAACCTCGTGTGGGTAGTTTAATTAGTACCCACATGAGGTTCATCCAATAAGCACGAACATGAAGTTCATTAGAATTCACATGAGGCACCTCGTGTGGGTAGCTTAATTAGTACCCACATGAGGTTCACACAATAAGCTCTTGAGATATATTGATATATTGTTTCGTTTGTTACATTTATCACACTTTCACATTCAATAGTTGTAGGTGAAAGTACCATGATCACTCCATGTCCATGATGACACCTATATTATATTTGAAGGCATTGTTAGAGATGGATCTCTTATCAATACCATAATCAAAAGAAATTAGTACTTTGACATCCAAATGAATTTTATTCTTGATGCAAGATGAATAAATACCATAATTAAGTGTACCTTATAAAACCTTACTATAACAAGAGCTCTGACGGAGCTAGAGTCCTCTTAAATATTTGTCTTGATATAACCCTAATGTCCAAGAGAGATAGGCTTGATTTATTATGACATAAGCTACTACCTAATGTTAGTGACAATTTCACTATTTAAACTAATTGTATCCAAGGTGAGCCAAAAGGCTTTAGCTTCTCAAATCCGAGCTCTCCCAACAAGGGTTGTATCATTAACAAACTAGAGGTGGGAAAGAGTGGACAAACCATTTCCCCATTGCCATTCTTGAATTAGATTTTGGGAGACATGAAACTTGATAAGTCTACCAAGTCCCTTAGCCATAATGATAAACAAATAAGGAGAGAGGGGATCTCCCTGGCCAAGACCCCTAGATGCCCCAAAAAGCTCCGACGGTTCACCATTAAGGACCAAGAAGGAAGGAGTAGTAACACAACTAAGAACCCATCTAACCCATTCTTGACTAAAGCCAAATGCCAGAAGAACTTTCTGCAAGAAATCTCAATTGACTCTGTCATAAGCCTTCGCCATATCAAGCTTAATGAACATGGCACATTCCCTGGAAGTACACATAGAGTGAATAGCTTCGGAAGCAATAACCACCCCATCCAAAATTTGTTTTCCTGCCACAAAACCCCCTTGTTCTTGAGAGATAACCATGGGAAGCCAAACTTTAAGCCTCTCTACTAGGAGCTCAGTAATGATTTTATAGACCACATTACAAAGAGCAATGGACCTAAAGAAATCCAGCTAATTAGTCTCTTCCTTCTTCAGAATAAGGACTAAGAAAGTAGCATTCAAGGCCCAAAGCATTTCTTTGTTAGAACAGGACTTCTGAACCACATCCAAAAGGTCATGATTGATAATATCCCAAAATTCTTGAAAGAATTCAACAAGGAAGCTATCAGGCCCCGAAACTTTGCCTTTCCGCAAGTTGAAGACCACCCCCTCCAAGTCAGACATACTATTTGGCCTCATAAGAGAGTCATTCATCTCCCTAGTCACAAAAAAGGGAATATAGGATAGGATTGTATTCTCCTCAATCTCCACTGGAGGTAAATCATCTAAAAAGAGAGCAGAGTAAAACTAAATAACTTCCCTGGATATAGCTTGAGAGGTTAGAAACGTCCCATTAGAATTAACAAGAGAAGAAATGTAACTCCTTTTATGTCGAGCCTGCACAAATTTATGGAAAAATGTGGTATTCTTGTCCCCTTCCTGAAGCCAGTCAACTCGAGCCTTTTTTTTTCGATAAATATCTTCTCTAAGATCCCACTTAGCTAAATCAGTAGAAGCTCGAGATTCTGCTATGCCAAGAGCTTCAAAAAAACCCATATCCCGAATCTGCCTAGTAATAACATCAAGACGATCTTGAGCCCTCTTCTTCATAACGTCGAAATTACCAAAACAATTCCTATTCCAATGCTTCAACTTCCTTTTAACATATTGCAATTTTTTAGAGAAGGAGAACATAGCAATGCCATAGGCAAGGGCCTCCCTGTCTCCACCAGTGAGCCATTAAGTCATGAAGAGAAGAGTCTCAAAGCCACATCAACTGGAACTTAAAGGGAGGCTTCTTGGGGACAACAACATAAGTAGCTGTGAGCTTAATAGACCAGTGGTCAGAACCTCTCCAATCAAGAATTTCAGAAGAGAGAGAAAAAGAGAGCCACATTTCCAAAAGCAAGAAACAAGGAACCCGTCCAAGCGTTATGAGATAGCATCATTTTCAACCCTTTGATTGTTCCAAGTAAAGAGCCCATTGATAGGTTTGACATTAGAGAGATGTAAAAAATAATATTTTGTCGAAGAAGCTCAGAAGGACCCAAGCAAGCCAGCCCACCCCTCTTCTCCTCCAAACCGAGAACAGGGTTGAAATCTCCTACCACAATCCAAGGCAAGAAAGGATGATAGCTTCTGACATGCCTAATATGTTCCCAGAGCTTGAACTTTCCAGGGAGATCAACAGGAGCATAAACATTAGTAACAAGAATCATCTCTCCAATTTCTAGAGAGGATGCAACCATTGAGAGAACTGAGAGGCAAGAGACCTAGTAAAGTGGCGTAACTTTCCTAGGATCCCAGAAAATGGTAAGACCACTAGAGCTCCCCAAAACACCAACACATTGACATTGGCCAAGAAACCAAATTTTAGGAGTACATCTAAACATGGAGTCCACTAAAAGCTTGGTCTCCTGGATACAAAGGATATCCAGAGAATGATCAACCACCAACTCGTGAATAACTTTTTGTCTGGGGATGCTATTCAACCCCCTCACATTCCATGAGAGAATAATCATTGAGTACAGTGGGGAAAATGCTCATCCAAGGTCCTGACAACCCCAAACTCTACCAGTAAATCTCCTGTAAGTTAAATTTTTTCCTGATCCTGCTTTCGCCCAACCCTTGAGGGAGTAGCAAAAGAGACCTTCTTAAATGGTCTTTGCATCTGGCCCAAAGCAAGAGAAGATCCTTTTCCTTTACTAGAGGCAAACACATCTTTAACCAAATCTGCTAGAAGAACATCCTTTTCCTATGGAGTAGGAGAAACCACAAGGGCACCCGACTCAGGGCCAATAGAAGTCTCTGGTATCTGCTGAGCTACAACATCCTAATTGCCACTAAGAATAGAAATCCTCTCCTCTGAGCCAATAGCTGCACACTGAGCCTCTGCAGGAATACCTTCTTCTATGACCATGTTGTCAAGAACCTCAAAACAATTGAATCCTAAGTCCACTTGTCGATCTAGATGAGACCGCTTCTGACCTCGCCCCTTAGCATGATTTCGAGCCAGGATAAAACCATCCTTATCAAGACTGGTAGTACTGGATGACCCTTGCCTCTGACTTGAAGTGTTCATTTGAGCTTTCTCTTTAATTGTACTATCAGTTTACTTGTAGATTCATAGTCTAGTTGTTGGATCCAAGAAGAAAAGCCTAGGCAAATTTCTAAAGAATCTAGCAAAGGATTATCTAAATCAATTTCAACACAAATACGGGCATAAGAAATAACCTTTTTGTCCAGTGATTGATGTGCTATGGCAGTCAGCTTTCCAAGCACAACAATAATCTATCGTAGGATATCCTCGTGCCAGAAATCCAAAGGAAGCTGCAGCAGGTGGACCCAAACAAGAACCCTCGAAGGAAGATCCTCAGCAGAATTGAATCCCATATGCCAGGGTTTGACAAAAAGACCTACACTGTCATAAAAATATGGTCCTCCCTCAAAGACCCGGTTTCGATCTAACATGCAAGAGAAATTCACTAAAAAGTAGCTATTACTAGCCAACATAATATCCATATCACCTTCCACCTGCCATGAACGACGAATCCAGGCTTCTAGAACTAACAAGAAAATTCGGATACCAAGAAACTTGCATATCAATGCATGTGTGGTCAAATAGTCCACATCTTCCATTACTACTTATGGAGGAATAACCAACACAGGCCGATCTTGACTACATGGAAAACAACCATTAACTTTATTTGACTTTTGGCGCTCGCTAACATAAAATGGCTCTTTCTCCTGTGACCTTGCCTTGGGAGAAGATCCATCACAACCAGAGGCTCCGGTAAGAATGAGACTCCTGGAGACCTTGCTCGTGGCCATAAGAGCCCAGCAAACAAATGTTGAACCAAGATCTAAGCAATCTCAACTTTCTGCCAAAAAATATCAAAAAAACCTTGTTGTCGTGCCCTAGTCGCTCATTCACCCGTATGCAGAGTTCCTTCGCAGGGAAATCCAACATCCACAAATTTCAAAAATCTCAAAACTTTTGATACTCTCTTTTTTCAAAAAACCCCAAGAAATGCAGTCAATTGTTTTAGAACTAGATTCCACAATCTTCCACTCACAGCCTCCTATGCGAAAAAATAAAATCTTATAATTGAAAAAAGTAAGCTTTTGATGATAAAAATATATAACTGTAATGTACAATAAAATTAAAATATTAATATGCAACTTAAGCAAAAATAATGTTCAAACTAAAATTCTTTTATTAGTTTAAAACTATTAAAAGGTTAAATTAGTAAAAAGAGTTGAGATATTGTCCATAGCTTTAAATGCCACTAAATTTGACATAATGAATTTTTTTTAATAAAGATCGTGTTAAAAAATGACACACGGTAGAAGATAATCTATAATTTTTATTTAACAATATATTATAATATATTACAATTCTTATTTTATTATTTATTATTTCTAATTTATACATATACTAAAATATTTATATTTTTAAGAAAATACTAAATAATAAAAAACCCTTAACAATAAGTCATAAGCAACTTGAGTTGAGAAAAATGATTGATAACAAAACTATTCAGATCTATGAGATTTCCACAATCCATGAATATGAGTTTTAGTTTATGGATTTGATTGTGCGTAGTTTTTTACCATCAACGTTTCAGATCATACTACATGATCCATCATCAAGATACCAGAGAACATGAAGAACAAAAAATCTACTAATTATTAGTTGTGTAGTTTTTGTTCTTCATGTTCTCTGGCATCCTGATGATGGATCATGTAGTATGATTCGAAACGTTGATGGTAAAAAACTACACACAATCAAATCCAGAAACTAAAACTCAACAAAACTATTCCTACAAACAAACTTTAAATCAATCTACTAATTATTAGTCGATAGAATATTATAGGTGGAGATTTCACTCAAAACTAGTCCGTCTCTTAAAACAACTAATAATTTTTTAGGTGATACCAAGTATTGAGTAAATGGAGTAGTTAAGTGTGCTTGAGACGAGGTAGTATTGGAATGAGTGACCTCTTGGGAAGTCCTAGTGCTTCACCTATGTGAGCATCACCTAGATCCAATGAGTGCTAAGTGTTCCATTCATTTTTATAAGAGATGGGTTCATGTGAACCGCTACTTGTGAAAAATGGGTCAATAAGTTGGACTCAAAAACTAGATAGTTAAATCATGATGGCAATATCACAATTTGGCTTGATGTGGAAAATATCTCCTACTATGGAAACACAGTCTATCCCAAATGCTAGCTTACCATACACCTCATCGGTAAAAGTCAAGATATCATTCTAAGCACAGTTGTGTTGGTCAGTTACAAGTATTTTTGGAGAACATTTCACAAATCTCCTCTTATGACTTCCTCAAATATTTTAGAGAAATAAATAAATTTTACATATGATCCTCACAATCAATGAAAATTCCATTTTTTAACATCTAATATAAAACTTTACAAAGACCACAAAGTTTCAAGAGTATATTGCTTCATCAAAATTGAAAACAAAAAGGAATGCATAATCGTCTTATGTCTATGACTTGAACATTTTATTTTATAATTTTTGATAAAACATTGAATAGTAGTTTGAATGACTTTTTAAGAATTTTTAAATCTATTTTCTATTTAGTAAGATTAGAAATTAGATTTCCATCATTTAATACAAGGCAATTTAGATGAAACAAGGGTTAAGGTAGCTATTCATATATTTTCTTTTGGAGGACCGCTTTTATTTAGAGAAGAAATTTAATTGTTAAGTATAAATTTTGGTTATTGTTAAGAATTTTGAGGTGGTCATTGTAAATGTCCAATGTTTTAATATTGTGTTGGGATAGGTGATATTTTGGGAAGATCCAATTCTTCACCTTTGTGAACATTATTTATAATTGCTAAGTGTTCATTCATTCTTATGAGAGATGGGTTCATCCCAACCATTAATTACAAGAGAAGAGCCAATGAATTTGACTTGAGAACTACACAATTGAATCTTAATAGCAGTTTCATAACTTGACATGGATCAATATAACTATAAGAAGCATCTAGAATTTTCTCATTCAAAAGAAAAAATGTTTCATCTTCCATAGTTTAATCCCTTAGCATTATCAACTTAGTATGATTATATTTATATATTTATATAGATAATATTAGATATTCATAGCTAACAAAACCTAAACTACAATACATGTACCAAAGTAAATATTTAGAAATTTTATGTTCTAATTATATTATCATTTATTTGAATTTTTATTTAATATTAATGATAATGTAAAATAAAAAAGAGGAAAGTAAGAATCAAATTCTAAGATTCATAATCCTTCAAACCAGATTATCCAGTAATTGGATCAACACATGCTTCCAAATCAAACAACAATGTAAGGAAAATCAAACAAGTAGTTCATTAAGAGTCAATGTAAACCAAATTTGAAGAAGTGAAACATGACTTGATTTCTTTCTTATAGAGGTTTATATGTTGAAACTATATTGATTCGAATGATAAATTAGCTCTTCCATTTGGTCTACATTGCATATATATGAAAATGGAAACAAGTTATGATAGAATATACTTAAAATAACACATGATACCTATGTTTATTATTCGAGTAGGCAATAGTGCATTACACAAACCTTACCATGTTTGTAGCTATAAGAACATATTAAATATAACTTGTTTTGTCTGAAGAAACCATGCCAAACAACATAAAAGCAATTGTTATTTCCTACAGTTTTAAATTATGTTGTATTTTGGCGTTCATCCACAAGTTCTCAAAATAGGGTTTTATGAGTAGAATGTAGAATGGATACTCCTAGAATACATCTTTCATTTAATATTCTTGAACTTCTTTTGAACCTATAGCTAGAAAATGAATCTTATTTCAAATGGATGACTTTTGTCTTACACAAGCTAAAGGCAGTCGAGGATATACAAACCAAATTATTGGAAACCTAGAAGGAGGCAACTACTTATAACATGCAATCAAAATGACTATCTTTTCCTAATTTTATTTGAATGATTTACTTAATCAACCGTCATCCTTCATTTGTATGCATTTCTAACATGGTTTCTAAGCAATAGAAATTATAGCCTACATAGTTTCAAACCTTTCAATGCCTTTAATGTTTGTTGTAAACTAAATACTCATGATGTTAGGCACAATTTTAAACATACAAAAAAATATAAAACCATCTTATGCGAACTTGCACTTTTTCTCTATCGAAGTACCCCTTGCACCTACTTTGACTGCGAGTACTAGTTAACTTATTCTTAAGAGACACGTAATATGGTCCCTACTATTCATTACAAATTTACAACATCATATTGTAGAAGTCCCACACTGTGGATCGAATGTACATGGGTGCGACAACATAAGGTGGATGGAAAATTTTCTTGCTTGCTGGAACACGATGTTATAAATCTGTGGAAATATTATATTGCATGTCATCAGTTTATTAAGCAAATGGGCACTACATAAAAGTAAACTATTCGGTAAGAAAAGCACGCATTCAATTTTATACCTTCTCCTCTATATTCCTCATTTTCATGTTTCATTTTCTTTTCTTCCCGAGAAACTACGGGAGATGGAGCTTGAGAGCAGTGTAAATGGCTGGGATGGCTTTTTACCGTTAAGAGCAAGAACTACCTAAGAAAGAAGCAGAAAGCACCTGCAGGGGAATGGTTGACAAGTCCACTTGAAATCAACTGGGATCTGAAATCCGTTGGCTTGGGCTAAATATCTTGCCTATGGGTACTTGATTTTCCCTCCATAGGTGGATAACCACGGTGGTTTTGCTCAAAACTTGCATGTTTGGTTTTAGAAGTGCCTATTACACTTATTCTAGTTTATAGGGTACAGGGAAATGACATGGAGGAGGAGAATATTGGCTTATCCATAAGAAGTAGATGCAGTGTTGTTAGTGCATCTGACTGTTGCTCAAGCAGTGGCATTTGTTGTACCAGACAACAAATTGTGTTGCTCAAATGCCACAAGGGTTACAATGTTCTTAGGATGTAATTGATAGTGTGTTTGCATAGATTTTTGTGGGGTTACAAGGGGTAGGCATACTATTTCTGCACAAATTTTCTTTTGAAGTCTGAAAAGCATGGGGTGATTGCATGAAAGGAAGGTGTAGTTTTGGGCAAACAAGCTCTAGAGGCCCATAGGAAAGTTGTAGAAGGTTGTAGAAGAGAAGAACATTCCAGAGTTTATTTTTCCTCTAATTTTGGTGTTAAAAATTTAATTTTACCCTTGGTAAAATTGTTGATCCTGGCCAATCAAAAATGAGGAATTGCCAATTGAAAATTAATCTCAAAATAAAATGATTTTTAACCTTTACAAACTTACCAGTTTTGATTGTAAAAATAACTGGAACACTTACCATTCATTGCATCTAGGTGATGCTCATAGAGGGGAAGCACTGAGACTTCCTAGGAGATCACCCATTTCATTTACTCAAAAATTGCACAGTTGAATTTTTATAGCAATATTACAATTTGACCTGTGGAAAATATCTCCTTATCAATTAATGAGCATAAGGGGCATTATATGAAATGGTTCATAACACTTGTAAAGGTCTTGCATGCAAAGTGGGCTTCACCTTGGAAGAAACTTTGTGGTTAAATGTGCTTGAGCTGGAGTAGTAGTAAGATGGGTGACCTCTTGAGAATTTTAGATTGACTGATGGATAAAAGGGGAGGCATATCAATGAAATTTCAGAATAGATTGTGGGTTTTATTCCTAAGCAACAATGATTTAATGCCTACAAGGCTAGGACTGCTTTAATTTTTCCTTATGCAATTTCAAAGCACTGACCTCACATTGCAGTAAAGCAAAGTTGGCGACTGCAAACCAAAGGCTACATATTGGGGCTGCAACCATATGAGTCGAGCTCAAACCCAACATAAGGATTTCTAGCATCTATTGGAGGATTCTATTGGTTTACAAATTGCAGGTCATCCATGGGATTTGTTGGATAAAAGGCATTGGGAGCTGATTGTGGAGGTAAAATATTATAATAAGGGTTTTGAACAAGAGCAAAGGGCATGTCATTTACATTGAATGAATATGAATCAACATTCACATTCAGCCGAGGAGTTGACATATTCAAAGATTGAGCATTCATGTCTTTCCACAAGTCTGTCTCGACCTTTTTTCTAGGGTTGTAAAAGAACAAAACAAAACATATCAATTCTTAACTCAATTCGAGCAAGATATAGCTCAATAGAAACAACAAAAATCGTAAAATCAACCGGGGAGAAAGAATCCTTTCCTTGACAATATCAAAATGTCCAAACTGAGACTATAGGGTTTACTGAACACAACCTCAGGCATAGCAAAAGCTTCAGTTCAAGAACTAGGGACTCAAACAATGGTCACATATAGCTGGAGGAGCAAGGAGAGCAGGAATTAGAAAGCAATGTCCTTGCATATATACAGAGCAGGTCGAGAGAGGCGATGGTGGCAGCGACCCTCTAATTTTTATATTTTTTTGTAAATAAATTTAAATTTTTTCCTTACTTTTTTTTCCAACAGCCAAGAACAAAACACATTATTGACTTTTTCTTAAAAACTATACGACAAACCTATAAGCATCCTGCAGGAACTAATAAATCATGCTAGCCTCCATTGTCAATTTCTTATCATTTTCTTAATGGAATCAGATTGGGACAAATAAGATGCAAAATACTTATGTTGTACGTAGCACTCACAAAACCTTCATTAGCTTCTAACAAAACCCTTTTTGACAAGCAAGAACTATTAAAATAATTAATTTCACAAATATCTGTCCTCAGGTTACACCAGCTATCACTTAGTAAAATGCTCCACCACACCAAGTGAAGCAGCTTTGATCGATTGTGTATATATTTATGCCAAAATAAGCTAGAAGGTTTACTGTCCATGGTATCGGTACCTACACGTTGGCCTGTCCCAAGAATCGATTTACACCCACCCACTATAAAATGTTTTTTCAAGGTTTAAATATAGAAATTGTCATTTGATCAAACCTAACAGAAACAAAACACCACTGCAAATTTTCAAGATTGATTATCAAAAGATTTCCTCTGTAAGAGATGCGTAGAGTTTACTGTATGCAGGAAAATGATTTTACATTGTATGGTCTTGCATATTCAGTCCATATGGCTCTAGAATTGGTTGCTCAACCAATTCATGTGCACTTGCATCTTCTAAGTACGGAACAATATACTTTAGCATGCAATCATGAGTGATATCAAGGTGATTCCCAGGAGTACTGATATATTTCACTTTTCCAGCATCATCCAAAGCTTTTAAGCCAATCCAATCTTCTTTATATAGTGCAGTCTGCAAATTAATCAAGCAAGAAATGCTTTGTTTAGTGCAGCAATCTTAAAAAGCACACAAATTCAATCTATTTTCCAGACGGATGATGATTTACCTCCTGTGCAGGTAATATCACACTGAAGTTACCATCCGGATAATATCCAAACCATGCAGTTTCTCGTGGGATCAAAACAGTATCATGCTCGAACTATCACAAAAACAAGCACATAATATATCATCTTAACATTTTATAAATGCCTCCTAAAATTCCTAACTTGATTATACTTTCAATTCATTTTTAAGCTAACCATAATGTAGGCATTTTTTTCATGATAACTCTCCACTCACTCAAATCTGATACTCACCATGACCAGGATCAACTTTTCAAGACTACTGAAGCGCTCCTTATATGTGGAATTTCTATGACCAGGCAACTCATTATTGAGCTTCGGGAGAAATTTGCAACCTTTTAAGTAATTAGATATATCCTGAAAACAAAGTCAATATACAGTTAGCACATTTGACATCTCTCAGCCGAGACACCATACAAAATAGAAACCAAGATATGTCCTCTTTTCAGAATGTTGGACTTGCATTCTAGTCAACAGAAATGATGACATTAATATGCATGCAGCAAGCTTATCCATTCCTTGCCAATTTACAAAGATTTAATTACTATTATTATTTTATAAATTTAATGAAATGTTTAGTAGTTAACCATAGGTAGAGTTGGATGTGAATTTACTGTTCATGTTATGCAACTTTTGACATACCGTTGGGATTTTGAGATAACCACTTGGAGCTAGGTGTTCCTGCATAGAAAACACACATTAAGAAGTATGAAACAGTTCAAATCCCTTATTCTCATCTTTCTAGGGTAGCTTTCAAATTTTTGTTTCATCACAATATCCAGAAAAATCAGCCAATCATGAAAAGAAAAGACTTTGGGCCACAAAAATGCATTGTAAGTGTAAAGATAAATGAATGAAGAGCAAACCTGTACAAATTCGGAATACAGTTCACCCTTTATCAAGGCATCAACAAGTGCGCAGATAAATGATGTCTGAATAAAATATCAGTAATCATAATAAGTATTTCATAGGAAACTGAATGAAATCAAAGAAATTTACCCTTACCAAAAAAAACATCATTGCAAGTCAAAAATGTATCCTAAACTGCCGAAGATGAAGCAAACATTTTTTCAAAGCACATTTAATGGTGGGTAATAAAATTGCACATAAAATGAAACCCTTCATCCTCATATAATGTCCTAGCTTTTTTATTTTATCGGTATATAGCGTCCTTAATTTTGTTCCAAAGATGCAAGTTGCACTTTCCAGATACTTAGAATTCTTCTTAGTGCATATACCTTAATCTAATTTGCTATCACAAGTTTCCACATATGTAAAGAAACCCTTTATCCTCGTAAAATGTCCTTAATTTTGTTCCAAAGATGCAAGTTGCATTTTCCAGATACTTGGAATTCTTCTTAGTGCATATCCCTTAATCTAATTTGGTCTCATGAGTTTTCACATATCCAAGGATTCTAAATGATGAAGAAAATTTTATAAATATTAAAAACTAACTATTTATAAAATAGAGGTCTCAAAGTATTTCAACATAACAGATGAAGCTACCATCTTCATATAACTTCTATGCAGTAGGTGAAAATTCAACCCATAGTTTGCAGACTCCGACTTGAAGAGTAATTGTCAAGCCCAACCTTTTCTACTCCGCAAAAACCCGACTTAGAAAGAATTGAAAAAAAGAAATTCTTAAAAAACTTCTTTTAAAAAAAAATTCAATTACAAAATGTATTGGAAATTTGACAACTGGAAAGAGAGAATGCACAGTTTTATAGCAAAAACATGTGTGAAGAATGTGTTTTAACCGGCCTTTACCAGCGTCAGTGTTTTTACCTATGTTTTTTCTGTGTATGTAAGAACTTGCACAGCTCGGAAATTGGAGAGTATTCACAGAGTTCGCAAACTATGCTTCAATCCAAGAAAAAACACCTCATACTGCTTGTAATATATTATTTTGACCCCATGCTATCATCATGTGTTGACCAATGAACTGAAAGTGGTTTAGAGGCATCCTACAATAACTTAGTCTTTGCAACACACACAATGAACTCCTCATTCTATTTTTGGTTAGATGTGTGAGTTTTGTGTTTTGGTTTGTGGTAATGTATGTTTGTGTTTGAGAGCCAGATCAATCTATAGCTTTATCATCAAAGAATCAGAGATGTATTCACTCCTGTATACAACCACACAACCTGAAAAAAACACTTTCAAAAGTTTTCACAAAGACAATCCTTGAGAAGCTATCAAAGACTGAAGTGTATGGCTTGCCGAAGAAGAGTCGAGTGTACAGTTAGATGGAGAATAAGAATAAAAATACTTGTATAAATGTCCACAAGTGACCAAAGGTACACGAATGTACTCAAGAATAAATTAGTTCACAACAGAAACTTCTAGGAAAAGAGCACCCTAGGGAAGAAAAATAAATAAACAATAGCAGTAAAAATAAAATGTAACATTGGAACCCAAAGCAAGTGGTTAAGAAGACTACAAGGATAAGGTGCAACTTTCATTAAATATCTTTATCAGCAGAAGGAAAGAATCGCCCATGCCATTGTCCATGCCATTGCCAATCATTTCAAAAAGACTAGTACATAATGTAATAATAATCAACGAAAGTGCCAAGAGTCAGTGAGCAAGGCATGGTGGCACAAAGAGGAAACAAACTACAAAGTACTCCCTCTAAAATATCTTCTAGTATCCAAGGCTGGTGTAATTCCTATAGTAGTGAAACAACTTATATGCATCTATCCCTATGGCCTGAGCAGGGCCAAGACAAAGCCTATCCCCATTCTCAAGGAGCAGAACCACACCATCAAGGAGTAAAATCATGTTGTCAAGGGAGATTGTGAAGAGGCATACGAGTAGTAATGAAATTTTGGGAGAAACACGATGTATGATCAGGTAAGAGAGAGTAAGTGTGCAATCAATTGGACAGATGGTGAAGCATACAATTGACTAGAGATAGTGAAGCATTCAATCAGATGAAGGGAGTGAAGAGTATGGTTAATTGCCAAGAAGGAAGCACATGGTTTGCTAGAGAAGGGGCGATGAAGCAATTGATTGGTTTTGACATCACACTTGTTGAAGCTACAGCCACTCGAGTGGGATAGATCGATTCTTTACCCAACAAATCTTTGATTACTTGCACACCAGAGAAAGACCAAGTCACACCTACCAGTAGTTTTAATGGTTGAAGAAGATAGGAAGCTTGGAAAGGGGAAGAGCTTGTGCTATAAGAGAGAATAAAGTGATTCCTAATCATAGTTGGGCATGTGTAAAGGAGGTAGATTATGCTACAAAGAATACAGAGGTAAGTTGAGTATCTCATTGGGATCAATTTTGGCATAGCCCATAAGATGTATAATTATTTTGCAATAACAAATAGTGTATTTTCTGAGTTCTTGTTTCTTCGCTGTTCTTTCGTTCATTTTATGCCTTTGCCATGCAACTCTAGGCACCTATTCACTGGTTCATTTGTACCACTTGCAGTTTGTACCAAGTTGTATCATGAGAGTTGCTTGAGCTCTATAAAAATGTGCATTTGTGTGTCACATTGCAGATGAACTAGATGGGCCATGATCAACAAAAACAAACAAGAATAGGAATTAACAACAATGACAAAGCACATGGCAGAACAAATGTCAAACCTGATGGCATTTTAAGAGCCCTTCAATTAAGGCTCAACGACATGGAGATTACAAAAAGAAAAACAGTGATGGTGAAGGATTTTGGTGAGGATGAGAGGATTTATGTTGCCATAGAGGAACCGATAGACTTTCAATTTGAGATAAAGATAAGATAAATTTATTAATGTCCAACAAGAGATGACAAAGAGGGTCAAAGGGACTGCCAACACACAACAGAGGCCAGCTAACAGCAAGAACACCAAATGATGCCTGGGGAAAGAGAAACAACACTAACAGAAAACAAAAGAAGAAGCCAAGAGGTAGACACCCGCAACTGACTAAACAGGCCCAGCAGTGGAGAGAAACCCAAAATTGAGGAATACAGCCAAGATCGAGAAGAAACCCTATGACGCTGCTGAGTGCTAGTAGAAGTGGAGGATAGTTGTCGAGAGTAACTCTTGTTGTCCTCCATTTTGTCATCACAAAATGGAGGCAGCACTACATTACTTTTCCAATTAAATTTCACATTTCTCTGAGATAACTCATTATTTGATTGGCGAAAATTGATCAAACAATTGTCACCAGTCCATATAATGAAATGTTTTACTGAAGGTTTTTATCAAGTCATTTTCGTTTTCCTAGTTTGTTAACCTATACTTAATTTTTGAGACCTTCAAGTCCCTTTTGCATTTTTAAGTGTTTGTTTTGATTGTTTTCATCTTTTTGCTTCCTTCAATCTCTTGTCGGTCATACCTTCGATTCGAGATGTCTTGGGGCTTAATCGGAGTTGTTAGTCAAAAGATATTAAGGATTAAGTGCCCAAAAAGTGGGGTTGCAGCTTCAATTGCATATTTAAAATATTGACCTTGATAGAGAGAGTTTTCCAAAGGAAATGAGCTCTGCTAAGGTTTGTACGACCTCCGTCTGAATCCTTGCTGGTTACCACTGTTTGTCACACCGCATTTACTGCAGGAATAAGATTTCATTTATAATGAGTTCGGCCTTCTCCAGCCCAGCAGTTGATGTCGGTGTTGGAGTTGCTATTGCTATTGGAGATAATGGCTCCACCGACCAAACGCTCGCGCAAGTTTCTTCCCAAGGTGTTTCATGAGATAATTCCTCTCCTGATATTATTTTGAGTGCTAAGGAATTTGATATTGCATGCACATGGTTAGAGCAGCAAACCCTTATTGGGTATTTTGTGGGTCGTACTCCTTCTGAAAGCACGCTATGAGAATGGGTTTCCAAGGTTTGGACACCTTAGGTTGTTCGCCTTAAAGGCATTCAAAGCCTTACCAAAGGCTTTTTTCTTTTACGCTTTGGCAATGCTGGCCAAGCTGAACATGTTTTTGTGTAAGGGCCCTGGACTATCAGGTCATCCCTCTTGGTTTTTCAATGTTGGTCGCGAGATTTTGCTGTTTCCGATGATTGGAAGCTTAAGGTGCCCGTTTGGATGGAGTTTCTTGGGCTTCCCATTCCTTGCTAGTCTTTTTTACCCGCTATAGTGCAAATTGTTGGCAAGGTTGTGTGCCTTGAACCGGACAAGTTTTTCAACGCTTGTCCCCAACGTAGGGTTTGTGTTGAGGTCGACCTGTCTAAAGACCTGAAAGATTTAGTGGAAATACAGATAGGTGCTATACCTCAACCTTCTGAATACTTGCTATTGGTGCCAGTCAGTTGAGCATAAGATTAGGGATTGTCCCTTGTTGGACCGTAACCGTCCCTCAGCTTCGGAAACCAAGCTCGCTCCGACTGCCAAGAAAGATGAATGGACTACGGTGGTGAAAAAAGGGAAGGGTTTGACTACAGCTAAGGCAAGCTCTTTGCCTATGGATCATGGTAAACCTATCTCAAGCTAGATACCAATCGACTCCTCTGTTCCATTGCTCCCTCCGCCTCCTGTTTCAAACCTTGGAGGCTAGGAGACAGTGGGGGTTCCTACCTCGGATCCGTGTCCTCTTTGGACTCACGCGCCGCAAGCGGTGTCGATGATTGCCAAGCAATAAGTTATGTCAGTCTTGCAGCCCAGATGGCCGCGAGGAGTTTTTTGACAATGGGGAGAAACTTTGAAGGGTCATAACTATTGATGACCCCTCTTTTGAGGCTCCCTCTTTTTTGCCTAATAGTTTCTCCTCTTTGGAGGATGAGGATGACATGCAAGCTAGTTTACCATGAATTGTCTTTCATGGAATGTGCGAGGGTTGACAGACCTCCCTAGAAAATATTTTGTTCGTGATACCAAGTGTCAGTTTGATCTTGATGTTCTCTATCTCCAAGAAGTTAAAGTTGCTGGATTTCTTCTCTACTTAGCTTGTCTTGTTATTTGGCCGGATAGTGCCGTTGTTGCTTCTCAACATGAAGCTGGTCGAGGTGATGTTGTTACTCTCCCTTCCCCTCATTTAATTTCCTCTGTTGTTTCACATGGCTCTGTCCCTTTTCACAGGGTGATTTGGATCCTGCTGTCTTTTTAGAATCATTCTTTTGGTATTGTTAACATTTATGCTCCCAATGATGTTGTTGAGCGTTCACATCTGTGGCGTTGGTTGGTGAATCATTTGCTTCCTGCAACATGGGTTTTTTGTGGGGACTTCAACATGGTTGAGCAAGCCTCTAACAAAGAAGGCCTTCTGCCCTTTAGGTGGGCAGTTGGCGAATGGGAGGCCTAGTTTTACATGCGGAACAAATTAGGCCTTTATGATCCTAATGTTACTCATTGCCGCCTACATGGGATTTGGCACACTTGCTCCAATTTTTGAGCTGGGTCGGACAGAGTTTTAAAAAGACTTGACAAGGCTATGATTTTTGCATAGTCCTTTTTTTCCTTTTCTCAAAAGCATGCCTTGCCTGTCATTCCCCTACCTGATGTGACGTTGTTAGACCACTCCCCCATTCTCTTTTCTATCACTTGGCAAATAGCTCAGCCTTGCCCAAGTAAAACCTAGTTTTACCTCAACACTTCTTTGCTGGCTCATCCGCCAACTGTTGCTCACATTCAACATGTTTGGAATCTTGAGCCTCGGCCCCACACCCATGTTGGATGGATTCAATAATGGAATGATGCTATGCTCCGTACTGTGAGGTTTCTTTGCATTTACGGTAGACAACTAGCTATGTATTGCAGAAGATCTTATGAAGCCACTACTCTCGATCTGTGTACGGCCTCTAAGGCTCTTGCCATGAATCCGTTTGATAAGGATCTCCAAGTTCAACTTGCCAACCTTAGACACCAGAAACAAGTTGCAGATAACGATGCTGCTTGAGGAGCTCAGATCAAGGCCCGTCTCCACTAGTTGAAAGTCGGCAATCAGGTTTCCAAGGAATTTTTTAGTGCTTTGAGGGCTTGGCATTCTGCAGAGGGTATTAAACACATTCGAGAAGATCAACAAGTTTTCACCAACCTGCCGAATATTCTCCAAGCTTTTGTGCGTCATTATGAGCAGGTTTTTATAGCTCAAGGGCCCTCTATTGCGCATGATCAAGCATTGCGAGCCTACCTTGATGTTAGTCCTAATAGGCTTGCTCCTGAACAATATGCCTTTTGTGAGCAAAAGCTAATGCTTGCAGATTTAAAGGAAGCTATCCTTTCCATGGCTGATGACAAAGCCCTTGGATATGATGGCTTCCCCTGTGAGTTCTACAAGGTACTTTGGGATGACAATGGCCTCGATTTCCTTCATGTTTATGATGAAGCATAAAACTCAAATTCATTGGGTAACGTCATTAACAAAGGGAATATTAAATTCATACCTAAAGCTGGTGATCCTGAAGAAATTTGTAATTGGCGGCCCATCACCTTGTTGAATGTCTCCTACAAGATCATTGCCAAGGCTCTCTCTCTTAAAATTAAGCATTTGATCCCTCAGATTGTTCGACCTGAACAAACTGGTTTTATTAAGTCTTGGTATATCTTGGACAACATTATTGCTGTCTGGGAAGGGATGGAATGGGCTATACATTCCAAACAATAGGTCCTATTCTTGAAGATTGATTTTGCCAAAGCATATGACCAAATTGAATGACCCTTTATTTTAGCTATGCTTCAAGCTCTAGGCTTCAACCCAATATTTCATCAGTTGGTGCAAATGCTTTTTGGGGATGTCTCTGCTTGCATCACCATTAATGGTCATTATTTTGAAGCTTTTGGGCTCTTCAGATCTATCCGTCAAGGTTGTCCTCTTGCGCCTTCTGTCTATGTTTTGGCAGCCAATGGCTTTGGCTATCTGCTGGCCAATGCCATTTCCTGAGGTCTAGTGGGTGGTATTTCTTTACCGAAGTTGACCACTCAGCTGGTCAATGGCCATTTTGCAGATGATTCTTTCCTCACTTTGATTGAGGATGAGGAGAATATTGCCAATGCTTTGCAATGTTTGGATACTTTTTGCCTTGCTTTAGGGTCTGCCATCCAATGGCACAAAACCCTCTGCTACACCCAATCTTTTTTGCCCAAGCCTCACTGGTTGCAACAGTATAGATAGAAATGGGTCCAACATGGTGAAATTTTTTAATTTTCGGGCATTCCATTTGCTTTTCAAGCATCCCTTCTAGAGTTGTGGAATGTTGTGCTTACTTGAATTGAGAAGAAGTTGGAGTATTGGATCACTAAGCCCCTCTCACTTGCGGGAAGGTTTCAAATATGCTCCAAAGCACTTGCTGCTACTCGTGTATTATTCTTCTTGTTGGTCTCCTTTTAAAGCCTCGCACCTTAAGCTCGAACATCTTCTCAAGACTTTCTCTAGGCCTCTGATGCTGTGCGTCATGGCTTTCACAGAGTTGCCTGGGACTTCTGTTGTTTCCCCAAAGATTCTCGTGGCCTTGGTTTGCTTTCCACCTATAAGTAGGGGATAGCCCTCTGTGCCAAGTGGGTCATACGAGCTCTCTTCGGAGATGAAGCCTGGAAAATTTTGCTGCAACACCGCATTTCTTTAGGCTTTTCGGTTAACCGTTCGGCCTAGAAGGGGATTGGTCTTCAAACCCTTCTTGTGACCTCTAAACCTATTCAGATTCAGGGAACTTTTGTTGCTAAGAGCATTTGGAAATCCTAAGAAGCCCTCAAACCTTGGCTTCGTTGGGCTGGTAATGGATTCAAAGATGGGCTCTCAATGAATGAAATGTCCCTTTTTCTGATTTTATATGATATTTCAAGCCTCTAATCAGATTTTTAAAATCAAACAACCAATATTACAAAGATCCACCAATTTCTCAATAAACCCCAAATCGGGTATGCCCGAAATAGTGCCAAAAACTTCACAACTTCACATATTATTAATAAATCTGAAAGTGGACATTTTTACAGAAATTTCAGCAGCATAACGGCCTACAAAATGACATTTCCAGATCTGTATAACATTTAGACAACAGCTCCCAAACGGAGGACAAAAACAATGCTCATCGAGCTCCCGAAAATAACACAAAATAGCCCGGAATCACCACAAAACACTAATAATCTATCACAGAAGTTTAACGACCCAATACATATATTCAACTCTATTTTAACATCTAGAAGTCTGAAATATAGCAGCAACCCAAACTGATATGAAATACTCAACTGGAAACATCAAACTCTTACAAAAAAACACACCCGAAAACCCACAAATCTGCACTGTTCAGCACAAGGGCAAGCTCTGCATGAGCTTGCACATGGAATGGCTTTAAACTCCCGTCCTTAGCCTTCCTGGAAACCTGCAAACTCCCGTCCTTGGGTCTCCTTCTCCACAGGTTTGGCAGCCTCTGAAGAACAACAAAGCAATGAGCAAAAATCAAGTTTTGGAATGAGCCCAAAATGCCTCCAAAACCCTTAAAAGAGGGCATAACCCTAACTCACGTCCAAGAGGGGTTAATAAAACATATTTTAATGATAATTTTCATTTATTAGTCCATGGGTTTCCAAAGATTAGCCCCTTTTGCTGAAACTTCACCTTTTTGGGCCTGCCTACCTTAGCAAAGATTTTTTTTTTTTAATTATTTGAAAAGGGGACATGACAAGTCCGCCCCTCCCAAATATTGCTTTTCCTCAAGCAATGAAGGTTGGAATGCTCAAGAATATGTGCTCCTTCCCAAGTTGCATCCTCTAGTGGTAATCCTTTCCATTTGACCAAATACTCTATGATACTCCTATTTCTCAATCTTTTCTCGCTTGTATCCAAAATCTCTTCTGGTATCAAAACTAATTTCCCTTCATCATCAAAAGGTGGTAATTCTGTGGATACTATGGTTTGCTGGCCTAGAACCTTCTTCAGGCAAGATACATGGAAAACATTATGTAATTTGCTGTTTGGTGGGAGCTCCAATTCATAAGCTACCTCTCCTACCTTCTTGGCGATCTTATAAGGCCCATAGAACCTTGGCTTGAGTTTCTCTGCCCCACTCCTCTTCAAGGTGCTTTGCTTATATGGCTACAACCTAACAAATACTAAATCTCCCACCTCAAAAGATCTTTCGGTCCTTTTCCTATCAGCATACAACTTTTGTTGGTTCTGTGCATGTTGTAGATTATCCTTGAGGGACCTTATTATGTCTTGGCTTTGCTTGACGAAATCACTTGTTGCAAGTACTCTGCTATCTAAAAGTACTAGATCAACAAACGAAAGGGCATCATAACCATAAAGAGCACGAAAAGGAGGCATACCAATAGACATGTGATGAGATGTATTATAACAATACTCCCCTAGGTGCAACCATTTCACCCAAGCATGTTGTTGATTTGAAACATAGTTCCTCAAATATCCCTCTATCCATTTATTAACTATCTCTGTTTGTCCATCTGTTTGAGGGTGATAGCTAGTATTGGCAGTGAGTTCAGTTCCTACCAAATGAAAGAGCTCCTTCCAAAAAGAGCTGAGGAATCTACTGTTCCGGTCACTGACAATGTTTCTAGGCAAGCCATGTAATCTAAAAATTTCCTTGAAGAACAATTCGGCAACTTGTGATGCCTTGAAATCAGATGTGATAGGAAAGAAATGTGCATACTTAGTCTATCTACCACCACATATATGCAATCCTTACCTTGAACCTTGGGCAATCCAGTGATGAAGTCCATGGAAATACTTTACCATTTTTGTTCAGGAATAGGAAGTGGCTGCAACAACCCTGCAGAAAAATTTTGCTCACTCTTGCTTTGTTGGCATACCATACATTCCTTAATGTGTTTAAGGACATCCTCCTTCACACCCTTCCATGAAAACCGCTCTCGAATTTGCCTGTAAGTCTTGAAGTATCCCTGATGACCAGCCAAAGGTGTGTCATGAAAGGCCCTCAATATCCTCTCCTTAGTTTTTGATCCTGGCACTAAGAAGATCCTATTCTTGTAATAAATCAATTCATCAACAACCTTGTACCTGTTATCATCCACTAATTTATCCAAAATATTGGCGGCAAAGGGATCTTTAGCATACTCTAAAATTATGGAGACTTTCCAATCAGCAGAGATAGATGTTAAGGAACACAGAGTGGGCTTTCTTGAGAGAGCATTAGCAACCACATTATTCTTTCCTTTCATGTATTCAATATCAAAATCATAAGCTTGCAATTTGCTTACCCATTTTTGTTGACGATCATTCAAATCCCTTTGGTTCAAGAAGAACCTGAGGTTATTATGGTATGTCTTTACAATGAATCTCCCACATACCAAATATTGTCTAAACTTATGAAGTGCATGCATGATTGCCAACATTTCCTTATCATAGATGGAGTAACCTTTCTTTGATTGATTTAGTTTTCTACTTTCAAATGCTATTGGATGTCCCCTTTGAGTTAGGACAGCCCCTATACCTTCTCCAGAAGCAGCACATTCAACAACAAAAGGTAAAGAGAAATCTAGAATTGCAAGCACAGGCATGAACTCATTACCTCCTTAAGCTTATCAAATGTTTTTTGTTCCTCTTCTGTCCAAACAAAAGCTCCTTTCTTTGTCAAATCAGTCAAGGGGGCAGCAAGCTGAGAAAATCCCTTGGCAAATCTCCTATAGTAGCTACACAACCCGAAGAAACCTCTCAACTGTGTAAGATTAGTGGGTGGAGGCCAATCCAAAATTGCCTGGATTTTTTGTTGATCAGCCTGTACTCCTTTAGAACTTATAATATGTCCCAAGTATAGGATCTCTGTCAACCCAAACTCACATTCAGATAGCTTAGCATAAAAGGATTACTGCTCCAAGATTCCCAAAACAGTGTCTATGTGCTTTAGATGCTCTTCCCATGTTTTACTGTAAATCAAGATATCATCAAAAAATACCAAAACAAATTTTCGAAGATGCTGACTGAATACCTTATTCATACAAGATTAGAAAATTGCAGGTGCATTAGTGAGGCCAAAAGGCATAACAAGAAATTCAAAGTGCCCACAGTAACATCTGAAAGTAGTCTTTTCCACATCTTCACTCATTCGGATTTGATGGTACCTTGATCTTAAGTCAATTTTTGAGAAGTATACAGCAGCATGTAACTCATCAATGAGTTCATCTATACGTGATATGGGATACCTATTTTTTATGGTCTTCTTATTTAGAGCCCTGTAGTCTATACTCATTCTCATTGTACCATCCTTTTTCTTGACGAGTACCACAGATGATGCAAATGGACTAGAGCTAGGCCTTATGAATCCCATGTCCAGGAGTTCCTTAATAGTTTTTTCAATTTCTTCCTTATAACCTCTTGGATGGCGGTATGGGGTTGTTATAACTGGTTTGGCACCCTGTTCTAACTCTATAACATGCTCAAAACCTCTATCTAGTGGTAATCCTAGAGGCAAGTCACTGAAAACTATACTATGCTTATCAAGAATATTTTGAATTTCAAAATGGAAATTACCTTGATTCTTTGGAGAGCTTGTTGGATGGATTATGACTCCGGCTGCCCATGCTACTTGTCCTCTTCGAAAAGTCCTCTCCATCCTCTTTGCAAAGACCACCTTAAGTGCTCCATTCGATAAGCCTCTCAATAAGACTTCTTTCCCATTGGAATGAAATATAAACTCCATAGTTTGATGGTTCATGTAATTGCCTCCAATAGAGTGCAACCATTGAACACCCAATACAAGATCTGTCTCCCCAATGCCAACAACATAGAAGTCATCACATAACTCATTATCTCCTAAGGTCATCTTGAGTTGTTTCACCACCCGTGTGCAAGGCATAGTGAATCCATCAGCTACAGTAACATTGAATCCCTCAAAATCTTCTGCTTTAAGCCCTCTTTTCATGACAAATCCCTCATCAATAAAATTGTGAGTTGCCCCACTATCAAGAAGAACTGTCAACCTTTGCCCTGCTAGTACCCCTTGAATTCGAAAGGGATGGTATCTTGGGACTCCTGATAATGCTGCTAAAGTGCCATCCTTGCTGATTTCTTTTTCTTTCTCTCCTTCTTCCTCCTCCTTAGTGTCATGAAATTTCTCATGCTCATCTGAATCAGATTCTGAAGCAACTTCAATATAATGCACTTGACCTTTCCTCAAACATCTGTGTCCTGGAACCCATTGTTCTCTACAAGTGAAACATAGCTTTTTCCTTCGTAATTCACTCCTAGTCTCTTCATCTACCTTTTTTTTGCCACATTTATCACATCTTTTGGTGGTAGTGTTGGAAAAGTCTTTTTTTGAAAATTCCCCTTATGTTGCCAAAGATTTGGGGGTTTTTGATCAGTGACTGGTTTCATAGGCCCGCAAGTTTCCAATTGCAAGCTTCTTTTGATAGCTTCCTGTAAGGTTGAGGGTGAGAAAGCCTTAACCAAACCCTTAACAGAATCTTCCAAACCATCAAGAAAAAGATAAACAATCCTCTTTTCACTCATATCAGGTACCATAACAGCCACTTTTTGAAACTCTTCTATATACTCATTAACTGATTTGGTTTGCTTCAACTTTGACAATTCTTTAAAATACTCTTCATCATCCTTGAGGTCAAATCTATCTATCACTCTTTGACTAAAATCATCAAATGTAGTTACCTGATCATGACCTTGAGTAGTCATTCCATGATACCACCAATCATAGGCTGCATCTTCCAAGTGTAGACTTGCAAATTGAACAGCATCACTCTCCTTCATGGGGTTAAGTGTGAAGAAGGTCTGTAATTTTTGTAGCCATGCTCTAGCTGAAATTTTATTTGTTCCATGAAAAGTAGGTGCTGTAAACTTGCTTATTTTATTTTTGAGCTCTCTTCCACTTATGTCATGCTCCCTCTTGTACTCTTTCTTGGACATCAAAGTGTTCATTATATCCACATATTCTCTAAAAGGAACCGAACTGCGAAAGTCATCATCTAAGCCATTGTAAGTAGCTCTTAATGCAATCAAGTTACCTGTAACCTCTTCCACGGGATTAAGGGCTGGAATTGGCACTGGTGGCTCATCTGCAGGCAGGAAAATAGTTTTGGTTGATTTAGAGGGTGTGGGTTTCAGATTTCTTGGCTCCTCTGAATTGCTCCCTTTCTCATTAATAGATGCAACTCCTTGCAATTTTTCTATCAATATTCGCAAAGCCTCTCTAGTTTCTGCCAAACTATCCACTGTTTGCTTCTGAGTATTTTGGATGTCTTGGAAGAATTTCTTTGCCATCTCATCTGAATCAGCCATACTTTTTCCTTTCTTGGATTTTGTACTTTTACTTTCAACTAGAGGTTTGATCAAAATTTCTTTATTCTTTTCTCACTGCAAATATCTCTTTTCTCTTTGACTTAGTTGCATGCAGACTTCTACAAACCCTCAGGCTAGCAAGATCATAGCTCTGATACCACTGAAATGTCCCTTTTTCTGATTTTATATGATATTTCAAGCCTCTAATCAGATTTTTAAAATCAAACAACCAATATTACAAAGATCCACCAATTTCTCAATAAACCCCAAACCGGGTATGCCCGAAATAGTGCCAAAAACTTCACAACTTCACATATTATTAATAAATCTGAAAGTGGACATTTTTACAGAAATTTCAGTAGCATAACAGCCTACAAAATGACATTTCCAGATCTGTATAACATTTAGACAACAGCTCCCAAACGGAGGACAAAAACAATGCTCATCGGGCTCCCGAAAATAACACAAAATAGTCTGAAATCACCACAAAACACTAATAATCTATCACAGAAGTTTAACCACGACCCAATACATATATTCAACTCTATTTTAACATCTAGAAGTCTGAAATATAGCAGCAACCCAAACTGATATGAAATACTCAACCGAAAACATCAAACTCTTACAAAAAAACACACCCGAAAACTCACAAATCTGCATTGTTCAGCACAAGGGCAAGCTCTGCATGAGCTTGCACATGGAATGGCTTTAAACTCCCGTCCTTAGCCTTCCTAGAAACCTGCAAACTCCCGTCTTTGGGTCTCCTTCTCCACAGGTTTGGCAGCCTTTGAAGAACAACAAAGCAATGAGCAAAAATCAAGTTGTGGAATGAGCCCAAAATGCCTCCAAAACCCTTAAAAGAGGGCATAACCCTAACTCAAGTCCAAGAGGGGTTAATAAAACATATTTTAATAATAATTTTTATTTATTAGTCCATGGGTTTCCAAAGATTAGCCCCTTTTGCCCAAACTTCACATTTTTGGGCCTACCTGGCTTAGCAAAGATTATTATTTTTTAATTATTTGAAAAGGGGACATGACAATGAACCAACAAAACCTTTGGTAGTCGCCCTTGTTTGCCACACAAGGTGTGCCTTTAGCCAAGATTCAAGGAGCCAGTGCTTTGCGATTATTTCGCAGGGGTATTAAAACACCCAAAGATTTATTCTCTAGGGTTAGTATGAGCCTTCGCTCATGGGAGGATCTACAGGTCCAGTATAAGCTTATCCGTCTAGATCGACGGATAATTGATCTTCTAGTTTTTGCGGTTCCTCCCAATTTGTTACACAAGCTTGGAATTCACTCATCCCGCCCATGGTGGAAAGATTGGAAGTGGTACCCTGCCACTCCAATGACCAATTATAAACCCAAGTTGGGGTATCGGAGGCTAGTGCCCCATCTTCCAATGGTTGATACTCTCAACCAGCGTTGGCATTTGCATCCTTCGCATAAGACTTGGAGTCATAGATTTGCCACTGTCTGGCGTGCCATCACGGAGCCAAAGATTGCTCACTTCACCTATTGTCTCCTTTTCCAGGGTTTGCCTTTGGGCCCTCAGCTTCTACATTTGGGAGTCCCAGATCCTAGATGCCCTTTTTGTGGTTAGCCTGAAAGCTTTTTGCATGTTTTTTGGTTCTGCAAAAGAGCTCAAAATTATTGGCTTTGAATTTATGACTTTTTGAGGCCTTTTCATCCAGAGGCCTTCACTTGTTATATGGTGGTTCTGGGTGATGCTCCCAGACTCCCTTTTAGATATGCCCAAATCTAGCATGCTTTCAAAATGGAGATATTGTTTCCAATCTAGAAATATCACAATGTTGTTTTATTCTCTCACAGCTTTCTTGATATTCATATTGCAATGTACTCTAAAGCACGTATATGTAATGTCATGTTGCAGATTCAAGTACAAACTGACAAAGTCATGCTAGAAGTGGCTCACCTATAGGAGCTACTTGCTCACTGGGGAATGCCCCTTGTATGGTTGCCCGAGTACCTCTGGATACTTTTTCAAATGACTGCACTCCTCCTCGTGGTTGCCAGCGATGCCGGAGCAGTTCTACTCGCTGCTCACAGACCCCTAGGTCGCAGCCTCATCACCGCTCTCCCGATGGCGGCTTTTGTGGCCGTTAGCGCTTGGCCTCGCCTCCTCGGTGGCTAGGTTCGGGCTGGTCCCCGATGGCTCCCCCTGCTATCGCTGATGCAAGTTGGCCTTATGCTCACCGTGACCCCAAGTGGGCTTTCCCCCGGCTGGATCTTGCCATTTCTCCTCTCAGGGCTGAAGAAGACAAAGAGGTTGATAAAGATACTGCTAATGCTGATGGTTGGGCTCCTCTTGAGCCAGCCAATGACCCTAAGGATTTCTCGGGTTCTGCTCTTGCAACTTGAAGTTTCATGTTTTTCCTTTATATGTTTTTTTTGATGAATAGTTGATTTTTGGCCTTGGGCCGTTTGAACTCCCGGGGTGATCTAGTATCCCCTGGCCCCTTTTTTGTGAATATTTATCTTTAATATTTTAATTAATGGAAAAGCTCTTATTCATCAAAAAAAAATATTGACCTTATATTTTAATGTTGAGTTGCACTTTTTGAAAAATATAATTTAGAATAACTTAATGTTATGTTTTAAAGTTACTTTATGCTAAGTGATTAAAGTCATTATAGTGTACTTTATAGTCTAATTTGATGTTGAGATTTACTTTAATGTTTTAATTTACAACATTAAAGTTAAATATCACTTTTTGAACATATTTACATATTATATGTATAATATAGTGTAAATATGTATTTGACCCCTTTAAGTGAGATTTGCTTAAGAAAATCAAATAGACATGTGCTAAATAGAAAACTTTAGTAATGTAAGTCCATACATGTTTTTGTTTAAAATACATATAATTGCTCCTCCAAACCATGTTTTTTTGGCTTGCAAACAACTAGTTTCTCAATAAAACAACTTGCTGGGTGGTTTTACTTGCACTTTAAAACATGTAAATGAATCTTCAAACCCGATTTTCCTCTTTGCATATAAACGCATTACATGTAATGGCATTTTGTAACCACCATTTGCTGAAGGATTTCATTTACATGTAAATGCAAGTCACAAAAATATGCAATGACTCCTAAACCCGATTTTGGCTTGGGCGTCCAAATGCATTGCCTATTTTGAACATGCAATCACTTCAGCAAACCCCAATTTGCTAAAGGGATGAAGTTCTAATCAAACACATGCATATATATAGCATGTAAAGACTCTTCTAAACCACGATTTGAGTTTTCCATGGAAATACATTACATGTAATCCTCTCCAAGAACCACGATTTTTGTTGCAACATGGTTCACATGCATTTGCCTTGCATATTTTAAAACACGAATTTGAGTTTGGAGAACCCGATTTTGGTCTTGGAGAAGAGGCGTTATGTGCAATAGGACTCACAAACCCCGATTTTGCTCTTCCAAGTAAAAATATGACATGTAATCTGTCCTCTAAAACTCGATTTTGCCTTTGACATTGAAAGGAAAGCTCTTTTAAATGTATTTTGCAATATTGCATGTACATGTAAAGTATCCTCCTAAGCCCAATTTTGATTGGACTTGTTTCAAAGCATTTGCATTGCATATCTAAAACATGCATTTGGACTCTTGAATCCCGATTTGAGTCTTTAAATGCAAAAACACTATATGTAATAGGGCATTCAAACCCCAATTTGCCAAAGAACAAGGAAAGGCATTTGCAACAAGTTTCTTCACCATTTCATGCACATGTACCACTAATCTCTAACCACAATTTGCACTGAGGAGCATTTCAAACATGCAAACTTCTCCAAGAAGTGTGACCTACACTTAGGAAGACATTTTCAACAACATTGACACATCTCACACATGCATTTGCATCTCTAAACCACAATTTGAAGCTAAGGTTTGAATCTTTCAAAGGCATTTGGTCATTGCATGTAAACACACATGTAGAACCTAATTTTGGAGAGAACACGTTCATTCCAACTTCTTTTTCTTCCAAACTTTGCTCTTTGCTCTCCAAGTAAGTGCAAGATTTTGGTTTTGCTTGTATTTCTTGATCACTTTCCTAGTTTTTAGCTTCAAGTTATTTAATAAGTTTGAAACTTCCATTTTTTTTTGCAATTTTTTCTCAAAAATGAAACTGCATGCACATTGCAAAGTGAAGTTTAAGAACCTATCAAGTTTGAGTCAAAGCAAGAGGTATGTTCTTCTTTTTGTTTTTCATGTTTTCTATATACTTTGTTGCTTGTTTTTGGTTTATTTTTTATGAAAAGTTGGAGATTTTCCATTAAGGATGCAAGTACCTTTCCATGCTTTCATCTCCAAAATTCGATTACATTTTTGCACCAAGTAAAAATGATGAGTTTTTCATCACATGTAATTGCATCTCCAAAACCCGATTTTGGTAAAAAACTCACATTTTAAACATAAAAACTCTCATCCTACACACATCGATATGCTTCAAACTTGCATTCTTAGCCATCCAAAACAAAAGCCCCATCTTGCCTATATGTAATCCACCTTCCAAAACCCACTTTTGGTCATCTTTGCCCAAAATACAAGCTGTCCTGTTCATTTCCAGCCTTCTGTGTTCAATAAGTATCTAATCCTTACTTTGAACACCTATCCTTCATAGATCCGACATTGCAACTCAAATTCCAAAGCCTTCACGGATCCAATCCCATCAAATGATATGTCCATGTTGCAACATAAGATATGTCTAGACCTTCAAAAGCCAAAGGAAAAATGAAGTATGATTACGATAAGGAGCTAGCTAACACAACTCCATCACAAGTTTCATCTTCTTTTGATGAGATCTCCGACAAAGAGATTGGTCATGCTGACATGGATAATTTCTTACAAGGGGTTGAAACATCTTCCGGTCATGATATGCAATGGATCAAAATAAGTCACATCCATTGGGTATCCACCTTTCCTATAGCAGCTCTCGAACCCGAGTTCGTGTGGTAATGCACAAATCACTTTGATGTCAAGTCAAAAACAGTTAAAGATGCAGACAAGAAGGTAGTTTTCAGCTTGCATCCCAATGTGATTGAGAAAATCTTCATGTTCCTAGAAAGATCCTTGCAGTTGTGGAATCAAAACAAAATAGATTATCAGAGGCATACTAACAACAAGTGTTTGATCAAAAAAAGGTCAAACTTCTCCAGATGGCCAAGGACAATACACATATGATTTCTCCCAAGAGGTCAATGATCTAATCACCCTTCTAAGCAGGATCAATCCACCTTTCCTATGGCAGCTCTTGAACCCGAGTTCGCGTGGTAATGCACAAATCACTTTGATGTCAAGTCAAAAACAGTTAAAGATGCAAACAAGAAGGTAGTTTTCAGCTTGCATCCGGATGTGATTGAGAAAATCTTCACAGTCCCAAAAAGATGCTTGCAGTTGTGGAATCAAAACAAAACAAATTATCAAAGGCATACTAACAACAAGTGTTTGATCACAAAAAGGTCGAACTTCTCTAGATGGCCAAGGACAATGCACAGATATGATTTCTCCCAAGAGATCAATGATTTGATCACCCTTCTAAGCAGGATTTGTGGTCTCAAAGAATCCAATCATTTTGAGATATAGATGTAAAAATTCATCTATTAGATTCTTGAACACAGAGAACCCCTCTAGTGGGGTGAAATTACAAGTACAACATTATGAGAGTAGTTGGTTCATGTAGACGTCATTCTCCTTACACATGAATTCATACTTAGCATACATCATTGCAACTATGAAGACATTCTCAGGACTCTCTACCAAGGGAGACCGGACCCTGTTTCCCATCTAGAACTACTATGACCAACTCACTCTCACACAGAGCAAACACCACTAAGAAGGATGCAAGATGCATTCTACGAGTATTTCAAGTGTTGTTTCAACAAGGGGTTAGCAAAAAAGAGAGTGTCGGATGAGGCATGGGAGAAAATATATAAGTACAGATGCATGTTCCTACAATTTCAAACTTTCACTTACATAAGACTTGGTTACTTCGAAGGAGAACCATACACTTTGCCAAGATATCCTACTATCAGGATAATCTTCATGGAGTTAGCAAGGCAATTCATGACATTGCAAACATATCAACTCAACCAACACAGGCCTGGATTTGGGATCTCCTCCACAAAATCTTTGCAGATCGATAAGTATGCATTAACCACTATGCACAAAGCCAAAGCCATGGAGTCTGAACTTCAACTCATTACACTGAAGAAGTTCAAGGCCAAATCTGACTTTGATTATAGAGGTATGCATTCCAAAATGAAGAGGGCAATTACGCATGTTTATCGCATGGAGGATGTATGGTTTGATCTGCACAAAGAGGTAGACACAATCAGAATGGACCACTGCAGGCTCACTCTACTACAAATCATTAATCTTGACTTGGTCCCTATTCCAGAAGGGGTTGAGGATGATAGGATGATTCTAGACAAAGAATTCCACGACAGCCACCTGGAGAAACTTCTTCCCATTCCCATCCAATGGCAGCAGAAAGAAGCAATTTCTATCTTTGATGGATTCCAATCCATCTTGTTGAATGCTAACACATGGCTGAAAAGTAGGAATTTAAATAGAGTCAAGCTAAGTCATTTCAGACCAGTTGGAAGGAAATCTCAAGTGGAGATAAAAAGGTGTCATTACACTGTCACATTCTTCTCAAGCACCTCTCCAAGCACAAGAATTGGATGAAGAGGAAGAAGAGGTAGAAGTAATGATCATATCTCTTCCACAGCCGCCAAGCAACCAAGAGTCGTCGTCTACCCAAAAGGAACCATTCTTGGTAGGCATTCTTGACTACCATCGACAATGACATGGATTCCTTTTCCACAATATTTATGCCTACCATTCCTATTTCAGAGGTGAATATGTTAGCTTTGCCCGTATCTCTTCGGCGACCCCTCCTAATCTCACTTCAGAGCAATGTGAAAGCTTGAATAACATCTTTAAGGTTTTTTCTTCCTTTCCTGCTATACCAAAGGGACAAATTTCCCAACTTGATACCTCAGCTATAGGGTTTGAGATGTTTATGATAGTCATCCCAAAAAACAACCATGGTTCCAACTGTGCAAAGGCGTGTACTATGTTGACAAAGATACAATCACGATTAATCTCTGCCATAGCCACCATACCAATTTCAGCGAGCCCACATGGTTAGAAAACATTACCATGAAGAGGAGAAAGATTGAGCTGCCCCCAGACGATTTTCCTTCGAAGAAGAAGAAATCTAAGCTTCCCGTGCAAAGGGCAAAAGTGTCTCAAGAATCCTTGTTGATTCTAAGAAAACCAAATACGCTGAAATTGTGGAACCTCTGGTGGGTAAACCAATCAAAGAGCTTAATCGCTCTGATTACAAGTTCACCAAAATTGAACTTTGAAAACAATCACGGTTGGGGTGTCAATAGGATGCCTAGGATGGGGTCTCTACCTTCTCAAAGAGGAATGAAGAACTCTAGGACAAGAAGACTTAGTTGAAGTTGGAGAACGCTCGCTTGCACAAGATCATTCGCCAACAATCTTCACAACCTGTAGTCACCACATCACTTTTAGTATAGGTGAATCGGAGGGTTGAAGCGACTAAGGCCTAGTTCAGGGAAATTATCACAAAGGGAGCCCAATTTGTAAAAGATGTGCGCAAAGTACTTGAACGTATTAGAGGTATTGAAGAAAGGCTTCATGACATGCTTGCCCCCTTCAATCAAGAGACCAACACTCTGAAAGAAGATATGAGCACATGGGACCAAATGTTAGAAGCTGATTTGGACATTTTAATCACATATAACATCATTCCATCTCTGGACATGTTCTATGAATATTAGGGACTCAGGTCACAAACCACAAGTAATGGAAAAGTTGTTGACGAAGATACAAGAAGCCCTCGAAAATTGTCGAGTTGTATAAATTGAGATCATGGGTGATCTAAAGCTGATGGGATGCAAGGTGCTCACAGAGGATGACAATTTGTTCATGGAAGAAGACATGACTTCAAAATTCATTGACATGGTCAATGTTGAATTCAAATCAATAGGATTTTGGCGAACATACAATGAACAAGTTCACAACATACAAGTCTGCATTCAAACACATGTGGGATTCCACTGCAAAGAACTACCGGACTGTAAAAATATGTAATGCAAATGCAATCAAGGTTGATGCCATTTTGCAGAAGATGAAAATTCTGGATCTTCCAATGCTCCACGATTGTATTGCCAAACACAAGGCTTTTGTTGACAATCTTTAAGATTGATTCAACTTTATCCAGCTTTTTCTTTTAGTTTTTTAGCATTTTCAGCATTGTAGTTGCAAAAGATAGATTACGTGTAATCCTCTTGCATGCAATCCGATTACATGAACCTGCAATCATGTAATCCAATAGATCTTCTATCTTAGTTTTTGATTGAGTCAAGGTGGTTGAGTTTCTCCCACCTTTTTCTCCTTCCTTCTCACTCCTTTGCCTATATAAAGGAGTGCCCCCTCATTGTAAAAATCATCTTTTATTTATGCAAGAGAGCTCTGCCAAACTTGTGCAAGCATAACTTTGATTATGTAGTGCAAATTTGAAAGAAAAGTGAATAAAAAAAGCAAATGATTCGTAGCTTTGACTGGAAACAATTGTGACAGAACAAATTGGAAGTTGTGACTGTGATTTGTTTCTATTATCTTTAATTCATGTTATTATTGCATGTTTACTAGAGCATAGTGAGTACAAGAAACAATTGGAGCCGAAGCTTTGACTGGGATCAACTTTGGTAACATAGACTAGAAGCTTTGACTATAGTTTATGTTACTATCTCATATTCACGCAAATTGTTAGACTAAAATTATAGCCTAGAAATATTCTACTTCTGGAAGTTTGTGCACCCCAATGGTAGAGATTTTTCTTATATAAAAGAAAAACTATACATGGATCTAAGTTGGTACACTTTAAATCAGCCTTTAAGTTGGTGTTTGGTATTGGTATCACTATTTCCAACTATTGGATAAAAGTGTAGCCATAGAGATTAAATCTTGCCCATTTCTCCCTCCATGAGTAAGTGGATTCTCTCTTGAAATAAGAAGAAAGAATATCGATAACACCCGTTTACGATATCTCATAACTTCTTGTTTCCCTTGAGTTGATCCAAGGAACGGTGAGAAGGGGGAGCCTTCCCTTTGGGTTGGAGAGACTGTCTCATGCTGTGGTTGGTCAACCTATTTTGCGACTGAATTTGCATAAACTATCGGTTGCAAAATATCCACCCAACAACTCCGAGGTTGCATAGATTTGGTGTCTTGCTTGGAGGTATGAGGACCAAGAGGCCACTTGGTAGCCTGAAATTGGGGACCACTGAAAAGAAGGATGTGATGAGCTGGTCCGTGACTTGTCTTGAAGAAGACAGTATTTGAGTAGTGTGGTTGCAAAGTCTAATGGTCTCCTAAAGGTAAAGGGTCAGGCACTCCTGATCTTAAAACTTGAAGAAGGAAAGAGACTGCCAATCTCTAAATAGGAAGTCAAACCTCCCTCCAATCTCATAGTAATGAGGGTGTTGGAAAATGAAGTGGATCTCCATCTCAAGTTCCCCCATGTCACAAAGCCGACAAATCCTATCCTCTCTATATATCTGGGGACCTATCTAGATACAAATTCGATCAGAACCCACTCTAAAAGACCCTAGGGAGATGTGCAACACGTGCAACCAATGCCAAGAAAGGTAAGAAGGTAGCCCAATCACCCCATCATGAAGGTCAAGAAACTGCTTGGCGTAGAAGGCCATCTTGGGCCACAACCCCCTCGAAGGGTCGACCCAAGTCATATGGATATATTGTTTGTAAATGTCCATCCTAACATGCCCATTCAACTCCTAACGAGAAGGGAGGAGGTGAGAAAGTGCATCCAAAGAGTACTAGAAAGGGGGAAAAGACGGTCCATCTCAATCCCCACAAACCTTAGTAAAGCATAAGCTTGAGCAAACCAACATCGGGCCTGACCAATGGGGTCGACACCTGCAATTGCCTTCAAGGAGCGATATGCCAAGTAAGAGTACCTATGTCCCCACTCGACCGAATCAACAAAGCACCGAAGCCAATGAAGCAACCACACCAAGTCAAAGATTGCACCAAGTTTGAAAGGGTGTTCCCCAAACTCAGCCAAAACAATATTGTGGGGAGTGCCTTGGTGCCACCTAATGATATGCCTGAGAAGAATGCCTCAATTCCTCCACCTAAGATTTTGTAAGATCCTCATCTAGGTAAATCTTGGTTGGAAGAGGAAAAGGTTTCGCCTTGCTCTGAGAACCCAAAAGTGACTAGCAAGAGAAAGGAAACGAAGGAAGAGTGTGCTGTCTTGGCCGACCGAAGCCCTATCGAGCGCGAGTTTTGTGATATCAAATTGATCCTTACGGAAGAAGTATCCGATAGAAAGTGGCTCGAAGGGAGAAGGTGTTAAATTTCAATTAGAATTATAAAATATTTTAAAATTTCGAAATTACAATTATATATATATATATATATATATATATATATATATAATCTAAGTTTGTAACTCCTTGTAAATAACACTTAATGATTTTTATGTATTCCCAAGAAGGTTCTATAACTCCTTTATATATCTAGTACAAGTTGGGGTTATGACTTTTCATCTTCACCCCTCCAAGTCAAATCAGGCATCACTTCATTTGGGCGGACATACCAAACATTGGCCTAATAATGACGTCAACATAATAGTGCATTCTGCACGATATAAAAACATCATGCCCAGTAAAGACAAATGTGATTGGGTTTAGAAACATGCTCTTGTACCAATGCAGCCAATAGTACTATGTGCTATCCTAATGACTTAGCATGGATTAACCATGGTGGGTCCAAGATTTAATTGATTCAAATTAGGATAGGTAAGTACATTGTAAGATATAATATAAATAGTATAAGAATAATATTTATGTTAATGTATCATAATCTATTTTAATATATAATATACATTATTCTTACACTATTATATGTAAAGTTTCTACAAATTCTTTGATTGAATCAGAGCTTAGATTATACCTTCATTTCCTCCTTTGAACTTACTGCAAATAACTTCAAAGTACTGTCTTGAATTAAATTAGAAATATAAATCTGGAACTATCTTTTCTTCTGCAAGTTGTATTTGGGCAGTATTGACTAAGGAGCAAACTTTATTGTTCTCGTGTGCTCTTAGATTTCAACCATACCCTTAATATATATCGAAATCTTCCAAAGTCTACTTTGCCTAATCTCTAGAAGTCGGCGTCTTTCCATGAAATTAGTAAGTATCAACACAAACTAAATCAAAGGAGTTTAAGTTAGATTTAAACTAACAAGGATTGGTGCCGATATCCTTAAGAGGATAATGCAAAGACTTAGATCAGTATTTATCACGCAATATCAGATCAGACCGATCTGTTATGAAATCAGCATGTTTACAAGTTACAAAATTAACACTCCCTCTTAACTTGATAATCATATTAAGAGATATCATATCTAGCAACATCAATAAAGATGAACAAGCAAGAATTAATACTCTATATCTATTTGAATCTTCTTAGCATGTGGTATCATAGAACACATGATACAATGTCATATTACTAAACCTATGATATGACAAATCACTGCTACTAGTGATAACAGTATTGCAAAGAATACAATATACATGATAAATCTGAAGAATAATTTAAGTTCTTCATTTATCCAAGTTGTGACTCATAGATACTAGTATTCCTATATCACAACATGATCCTGAGTTACGATCTACCACAACATATGATAAACTCCGGAGAATAGTAAATTTCTTCCTTTATCCAAATTGTGATATATAGATATAGCAATGTCTACATCACAATGTGATCTTGAACTCATCTAGAGCCTACAGTAGAACTCTACTGTTTAGCACATTATCTAAGAGATTGTTATCTCTCATAATGTCTTTTATACAAGTGTTCATTATCTCAAAGGTCATCACCTCTTAAATAATAAAGACGAATGGCAGAGCCCATAACAGTCGATAGCCTGACAATAAAATTATTTTATTAATAATTAGAAGAATACAAATGGATTACAATTCAACCATACCAAGTCTTTTCCTAAAGTGATCTATCTTCACTCTAGAGAGAGGTTTGGTGAGAATATTTGTTGTCTAATTTGCAATGCAAATGTATTCTAATTTTACAGTATTCATGTCTACCATATCTCTTACATAATGATAAGGAATTTCAATATGCTTGGACATGTCATGAAAAACTGGATTCACCAAAAGCTTGATGGAACTTTGATTATCACAATGAATAATCGTAGGATTCATGGCTTGCCCAAATAATCCAACAAGTAACTTCCTTAGCCAAATTGCTTCTCAAAAGGCCATCACTGCTGCAATGTATTCAACTTTTGTGGAGCTTTGAGTTACTGAAGATTGTTGTCTGCATATACAAGATATCATTGCTGATCCTAAACTGAAACAACATCCTGAAGTACTTTTTTTGTCTTTAACACTTCCACCCCAATTTGAGTCGGTGAATCCATGAAAGTATAAATCAACTTTCTCATATTTGAGCCCAAAATTAAGAGTGCCTTGTAAGTATCTCATAATATGTTTTACTACAACTAAGTGAATCTCCTTTGGTTCACACATAAACTAACTTAAGGCATTAACAACATAGCAAATATCAGGTCTTGTATTTACCAAATACATAAGGGACCCAATCATCTGTCTGTAGAGAGTAGAATCTATGGAAGGTGATTTTGTTGCTGCTTCTTTAAGCTTATGTAGATTAGTCTCCATAGGAGAAGACATAGACTTGCAATTCCACATTCCAAATCTCTTCAAAATATCTGAGATATACTTCCCTTGATTAAGTATAATGCTGTCAGAATTCTGCCATACTTCCAGTCCTAGGAAGTAATAGAGGAGTCCCAAGTCTTCAATCTCGAATTCTCTAATTAGATCTTTCTTGCATTGATCTATAAGATGATCATCACCTGTTATAAGTAAATCATCAACATACAGTATCAAAATTACCATATCATCTTTATCTCTTTTATAATATAAATTTGGATCGCTATTAACCTTTTCTAATATAGAGTCTAGTGCTTCTTTGTATCTTGTTATATGACTAGAAGATCCACTATCAATTACCCATGCTTTACTTGAGATTTCATTTGATAGTGACAAATACAATACACGATTCTTGGGATCATAGTTATCTTTTTCCCTAGTAACATTTGTACAGTTCACATGTTGTTTAGCTCAGGACAATTAGATCTATAGTGTCCAAACTTTTCACATCGGAAACACTTTATTTTGGATAGATCTTTCTTGGGTTTGCCATTCTTTTGATTTCCCCTTTTCTTCTTGAAATGCTTCTTCTTGCTCTTATAGGAGTTTGTGTTAAGAACATGAAGTTCTTCATCTTCTGTTTTCAGTTTTCCTCCTTTCTTTAGTTTTCTGGATTCTTCTTGAAGACAATTTCCCTTAAGTCTGTTGAAGTCGGGAAGTTTATCTCTGGCACTTATTCCTTGTGCAAAAGTTTCTCATGAATCTAGTAATCCATCTATAGCCATTAGTATTAGTTTTGTGTCACTAATGATGATTCCTATACTTGAAAGTTCATCTCTTATGCTGGTAACCCTTAGGAAGTAAGAATTCATTGATTCTCCTTTCTTTATTTGTATGTGATTTAGTTGTCTTTTCAGTGCAAGAACTCTAGTTGCATTGTTGACCTCATATGCATTTAGTAATGCATTCATCATATCAAATGATGTCTAATGTTTTGTTAGCATAGATACAATATTATTATTTACTCCATCTAATATGATCTGAATGATTTCTCTATTTCCTTTCCTCGAGATAGTTTTATGAGGTTCAACATTAGGTTGTTTGGATGCTGAATCAACAAATTGTTTTACATCATTTTCTTCAAGAATCATCATGATTCTAAATTTCTAGGCATCAAAGTGTTCTTTCTCATCAAACCTGTCCTTGGTTTGATTGTGCCTGCCATTGAAGATAGGAGGATGATGCTAGATATATATAAGGTCTGATTACTTAATTTGCAGAGCCTAGGCTCGACTACTAGAGCTCTAATACCGTGTAAAATTTCTGCAAATTCTTTGACTGAATTAGAGCTTAGATTATACCTTCTTTTCCTCGTTTGAACTTGCTGTAAATAACTTCAAAGTACTGTCTTGAATTAAATTACAAATATAAATCTGGAACTATCTTTTCTTCTGCAAGTTGTATTTGGGCAGTATTGACTAAGGAGGAGATTTTACTGTTTTCTTGTGTGCTCTTAGACTTCAACAATACCCTTAATAAATATAGAAATCAAGAGAAGGACATGTCTATTCCAAAGTCTACTTTGGCTAATCTCTAGAAGTCAGCGACTTTCCATGAAATTAGTAAGTTTAAACACAAACTAAATTAAAGGAGTTTAAGTTAGATTTAACCTAACACACAAGGATTGGCACCAATATCCTTAAGAGGATAATGCCAAGACTTAGAACAGTATTTATCATGCAATATCAGATCAGACCAATCTGTTTTCAGATCAGCATGTTTACAAGTTACAGAATTAACATTATGTATTATGACATCAATATATATTTCTAATAAAATCAATTATATTGAAATGCTATCCTACATTAGCTATAAACATTAACACTCCCTCCTAGCTAGGGAGGAAAAACAAGATTCATAGACAATATGAATAACATATTACCTCAGCGTAATATTGAAAATGTTTTCTTGAACGTCAACTCATTTGACATTACTAGGTGTCTTTGAGTAATGGCCTCCCGAATGTTAAGATGCATAACATTCACCAAGTACTCTTAAGTAATGGCCTCCTGAACATCAAGTCATATGATATTCACCAAGTACTCTTGAATGATGGCCTCTTGAACATCAAGTTGCATCACATTCATCATGTACTCAAAATGTTTATAAGGTATGTGCACATGCATTCTCATAATGTGTACCATACAAACATTGTCCATGCAAAGTAAGATCTATCATGATCTGCATAGACATCGCAAGATATCCACCATTAAGTTATTGTAAGATCGTCAGCTTTCAATAACTTCTGCAAGTTCAAGTAATAATCATTTAGAATTCATCACTTCCTCATGATGTACACAGGGCCAATATTAAACAACTTTTATTAATAAGTAATTCATTTAATACAATAATCAAATATCCTGAGACTCTTCTCAATAATTACAACATACCAAGTTTACCTCAGAAGTGATCCACCTTTATTTTCCAAGAGGCTTGGTGCAAATGATAAGGAACTCCTTAATCTAGAATTTCACAAAATCTTAGATTTCAAGTTCTTTAGAATAGATCTTTCTCTCAATCCAGTTTTGAATTACTGACTTTAGCGAAGGAAGCTTGATGTTTGATTCTGTCAAGACATCTTGCTGCAGTGTGACCATATTTGTCGCATTTAAAACATTGCACATTAGAAAGATCTTTCTATTTCGTGAACAGTTGTTTATCATTCTTCCTCCTCTTTCTTTTCAAGTTTGTGGTAAGACCTTGAATGTCTTCATTTGTGGACTCCATGTTGATTCCTCTAGTTTTCAATTACACTCTTCTTGAATGCAATCAGCTTTTAGTCGGTCGAATTTGGGGAGTTCAGAACAAGAACCTATTCCTTGTCTAAAATTTTCCAATGAAAAAGGCAGCCCATTTAATGATACCATAATTAACTCTTTGCTATCATTGTTGTGACCAACTATTAATAGTTGGTTTCTTGACTCTATTATCTTGGAGGCGATCCACCTTTATTTTGCAAGAGGCTTGCTGCAGATGATAAGTAACTCCTTAATCTAGAAATTCAGAAAATTTTAGATTTGAAGTTCTTTGGAATAGATCTTTCTCTGAATCCAGTTTTGAATTGCTAACTTCAAAGAAGGAAGCTTGACATTTGAGTTTGTCAGGACATCTTGCTGCAGTGTGACCATATTTGTCACATCTAAAACATTGTACATTAGAAAGATCTTTATGTTTCATGAATAGTTGTTTATCATTCTTCCTCCTTTTTCTTTTCAAGTTTGTGGTGAGAGCTTGAATGTCTTCATTTGTAGACTCCACGTCGATTCCTCTAGTTTTTCGATTACACTCGTCTTGAATGCAGTCAGCTTTAAGTCAGTCGAATTTGGGGAGTTCAGAACGAGAACCTACTCCTTGTCTAAAATTTTCCCATGAAAAAGGCAGCCCATTTAAAGATACCATAATTAACTCTTTGTTATCATAGTTGTGACCAATTGTTAATAGTTGGTTTCTCAACTCTATTATCCTCATAAAGTATGAGGTAATGGTCTCTCCTTTCTTCATCTTTATATTATTGAGTTGAGTTTTTAGAGTGAGAATCCTGCTAGTGTTGTTGATCTCGAACATATCTTCTAGAGCTTTGAACATATCATATGCACAGTCTAATTTTGTGATAACAGGTAGTAGATGATCTTTTACTCCATCTACTAGTAACTCCATAGCTTTGGTGTTGTCAGTTTCTCATTCATCAATCTTCTTAGTTTTAGGAGCATTTTCCACAATTGTTGTTTAACTTTTGTTTTCTTAGTATCATCATCATATGTAGTTTGCAAGCTTCAAAATTTGAAGCACCTTCGAATCTGTCTTCGATCCTCATTCCGCTCATCATTTAGGTAAGTACGGTTTAATACTGTTTGAGTGCACTAGAGAAATAAATCCAATCAAGATCGTCTCTTAGCCTGGCTCTTATACCATGTTAAATTTCGATTAGATTTATAAAATATTTTAAGATTCAAAATTTACTATTCTATATATAATCGAAGTTTATAACTCCTTGTAAATAGCATTTAATGATTTTTATGTATTCACAAGGAGGTTCTATAACTCCTTTATATATCTCATACAAGTTGGGGTTGTGAGTTTTAATCTTCACCCCTCCAAGTCAAAAGGGGCGTCACTTCATTTGGGCAGATGTACTAAACATTGGCTCGATAACAATGTGAACATAATAGTAAGTTTTAGCAAAACAAACATTCTGTACAATATTAAAACATCAAGCCTGGTAATTTTGTGTTTTTACAGGGAGGAAGAGGTAGAGATTATTGAAGTAGATTGGAGTTTTTCAAGAGGAGTAGATTAGAGTTTTGGAGTAATTTTTTGCATAAGAACAAAGTGGATTTGTTCCAGGAAGATCAATTTTTGAAGGGGTGATTATAGCTCATGAAATGATCCACTCAGTCAGAACAAACAAATTATGCAAAATGATGGTCAAGCTAGATATAAAAAGAGCTTACGATGAGGTAAATAGAATTTTTTTATTTATAGTTTTAAAAAAATTTGGTTTCAAAGAGGATTGGATTAGTTGGATAAAAGGCTGTCTAAATTCAGTTAGGTTCTCAGTGTTGGTCAATGGAAGTCCCCATGGTTTTTTCGAATTAGAAAAAGGGATAAGACAGGGAGTTCCTCTGTCTCCTTCCTATTTATAATTTTGGCTGAAGTTCTGGGGAGACTAATTACAGAAAGAAGGGTTAAGGGCCAATGGAAAGGGGTTAAGGTTGCAAGGGTTGCAGACCCAATTTCACATTTACAGTTTGTGAATGACACCTTCCTTACGAGAGAAGCCTCAAAGAGGGAAGCTAAAGTTATGAAGAAAACTCTGAAAATTTATGGGAAAGTTTCAGGGTAAAAAATAAATTGGGCAAAGTCCAAAATTTTCTTCTTTAACACCCCTCTTCCTAGAAGAACTATAGGAAGAATTCTAAATATAATGCAAGGATCTCTCCCAAGTAAATATTTGGGAATCCCTTTATTCCAAAGACAAAATAAAGGATAAGTTTGGAAGGGATTAGCTGAGAAATGTCTAAGGAGAATGGAAGGTTGGAAAGGTAAATGGCTAACTTCAGCAGGTAGGATTTTGATGTTAAAATCTGTGGTTTCAGCAGTGCCAATTTTCTCAATTATGTGTTTAAAAATTCCAACGAAGGTGATAAATTTAGTGGAAAGGCAGATGAAGAAATTCTTCTTGAGTTGGCCAAGGGAGGAAAAAAAGCGGCCTTTATTAAAATGGGAGAAAATTTGCAGGCCTAAGAAGTTTGGAGGGGCAGAAATTAGAGATTGGAATGCAATGAATATAGCTTTAGGGGCTAAGTTGATGCGTCAGTTGGCAAATGATGTTGAGCAATTGTGGATGAGGATTCTGAAAGCAAAATATTTAGATTCTAATGAGAATTTACAAATTTTAACTATTCAAAGTCCGATAAGAGGCTCTGCAATATGGAATTTTATACTTTCATGCAGACATGTCATTACTGACCATATCTCTTGGGTCATAGGAAATGGCAATAGGACAAAATTTTGGGAGGATTCTTGGAACGGAAAATAATCTTTAGATGAGGAATGTGGTGATCAAGACTTGAAACGGACTTTATGTGATGTGGGGCAGGAATGTCAGAAATTATATGGTGGAAAATGATGGGGTTTTCGGGAAAATATGGCAATGGAAAGATTGGTGAGTAGAGGGTCTTTCGGATGGACAGCAACACTCCCTCAAGGAGACCTTCAAGGGTAGAAAGGTTTGCATACTAAATAAGGAAGATAATATTAGTTGGTGTGTAGCAGCCTCAGGTAAATACTTAGTTAAGCTGGGATATGAAATTTTGGATTCTAGGATGGATGAATGTTTTGAGGCAGGGGATATATGTTGGAGTAAAGAAATTCTCCCAAAGGCTGGCACATTTGCTTGGCTTGAATTTAAGGAAGAATCTTAACAAAGGAGAGAAGACGAAAATTTGGTTTTCAAGGCCCTACAAATGTTTTATGTGTGGGAAGTATGAGGAGAATGTGGATCGCTTATTGCTAAACTGTGATATAGCAGCAAAATGTTGAAGTCACTTGCAGGGAAAACTGGGTTGGATAGGACCATGGAGCCCCTCTCTCAAGGCCTTTTTCATTTCATGGCCGAGGGGAGGAAAAAGAAATTGTTTAGAATGCATTTGGAGAATTTGCCCCTCAGTTGTGATATGGGAGGTTTGGAAGGAACGAAATAGGAGGATATTTTAAGATAGATTAGAGACAATAGATCAGCTTTTAAAACGAATAGATCATTCTATTGAAGAAGCGGTAAATGCAGCAGTCTTTAGGAAAAATTTATCAAATTGTGTGTTAATAAACTCTGATAGGGCAATTCAGGATAAGTGGCTAGGGATTAAAATTGGAAAGGCTGGACATATAGGAATAGCAAATTCCAAAGCCAAGAAAAGGGAGGAGGCAGAGTGGGTAGCTCCTGAATTGGACTAGTTAAAAGTAAATTTTGATGGAGCCTCTAAAGGAAACCCGGGGAGCTCAGGTGCAGGATGCACTATAAAGGACAATTTAGGGAATATTGTGGCTTACGGAGCATTAAAACTAAAAGATGGGATAAATAATGAAGCAAAGTTCTAAGCTACATTGTTAGCCTTAAAATGTATAAAAAGATGTGGAGGGAGAAAAATTATTTAGAAGGAGACTCAATGGTGGTGGTGCAGGCAATGAGTAAGAATTCAATCCATGCATGGCACCTTGAAATTTTTTTGGAATCTATTATGGAGGAGTTAATTGATTTTGAGGAGTTTAAAATATGTCATGTTTTTAGAGAAGCAAATAGAGAGGTGGATGCTTTGTCAAAGTGGGCAGTAGGTTTAGCAGATGAAGGAAAGCCAAGTTTTGAATTTTGTAACCGTTGGGAAATTCCAGAGGTAGTACAAATTTAGTTTTTGATTAAATGATGACCTTTTTTAAGGCATGTCGAAGGGTTTGGAGAAAGCAAGGAATGATGACTGACATCATAAAGGACTGTTAGTAAAAGGAAGAGATTTGGAAGATCGACAATTATGATCTTCATTATGACAAAAGATGGCAACCAGCCTATTTGTTATGTGCGGAGAAATGATGGGACGTTGGCTTCAAGGGGAAGGCAGTCAAAAAGCATTATAAATTGATGATAGGAAAGTAAGTCTAATCACCTAAAACAGTAAACTGGAAGAAGGGAGAGTGACGGATTTAATAGCAGATGGAGGCGACATTTACCTTTCGAACAAATCAACAGCAAAAAGCCCTTTTTTGGACCAATGCAGGACAAATGGCTGAAATTGTTGTTAAAATGCTCAATGGCAGGAGTGATGAAAGCTGTGAAAGAGACAGTTGGAGAGCTTTTTCAAAATTCCACACATCATTGGAAGATCAACGTGGACACTGCAGCAATTATGATGGCGTGGGGACTGGAAATTGCAAGCCTAGTGGATGAGGTGAAATGGGTGATGAAAAACTTGTTGCTTGCTGATTTAATTGTGGGAATGGAATCCCTTTTAGAATGAGCTTGGCCGGGAAAAGGCTTTGACTAAAATGAGTGCTATGAAGACTATGAAGAAGGAATGAAAAGAGGGAGAGTGCGTTTACTGTGGTGGCATGGACAAAATTGGTGGCAAAAATTGAATGCTTCCTGGAGGAGAGTGGGCAAAGGGTTAGAGGTTTTTTCATAAACCACCTAAGGAAGAGGAGAAGTGTTGGTGCAAGAAGGATAAGGAGGATGGACAGGGTAAAATTCTTGGTGAGGGTGGAAGAATGATGAAGCAGAAGGGGAAGAATGGCAATTTTGTTTAGCATTTTTGTGGAGAAAATCGAAGACGTGTTTTAATTGGCTAAGGGAATTTTGAGGATGGCAATGGAACCAGGCAGTGAAGCAGATCAACTAAAAGAATAAAATGATAGTGTGATGGCAAGCCGTGGACGACCGGTAAACTGAAGCAGAGAAGTGAATGTAGGAAGATGGTCGTGACAAGGCAAGGGCCAAGCGACACTAGGGAAAAAGCGAAAATTGGGAAATCTCAAATGATGAACTTTTTGTTTTTGTTTCTTTTTTATTTATCCGATAAAGCCAAATTATTAATGGCTAAGATGTATTTGGGGTGGTTTTATTATGATAAGAGGTTGAGGGGTAGAGGATAGGTTACTTGTAAATTATAAAGGTTTCTAGTAAAGTAGAAGTATGTGAAAAGGCTGGCTTTTTTGAAGCTTGTATGTAATTTCGTAATGTTGATATTTCAATAATATATATAAAAAAAACTTATTACCGACCCAAAAAATAACCATCAAGCCCGGTAAAGGCAAATGTGATCAGGTTTAGAAACCTATGCTTGTATCAATGCAGCCGATAGCACTATGTTAGTGCTATTAGTGCTATCCTAATGACTTAGCATGGATCAACCATGGTAGGTCCAAGATTTAATTGATTCGGATTACGATAGGTAAGTACATTGTAAAAATAGTATAAAAATAATATGTATGTTAATGTATCATAATATATTTTAATATATAATATATATATTATTCTTATACTATTATATATTATGACATCAATATATATTTCTAATAAAATCAATGTTATCCGACATTTGCTATTAACATTAACAGAAGGAGGTGGAGGGAGACCCCTGACCCTCAGGTTGAGATACCAAACTAGTCGAACATGTTCATCTGGCAACTTTGCCTGGACCAGCTCTACCATCCCAGAAAGGGGAGCTGGTTTGGTGTTGTCACAAACAGAGGCCCACAACTTCAGTTGTTCTTCTGTTTCAATCTTGAGGGACTGTGATGGTTATCCAATTCAGATTGTTTTTCCTTTAGTGTGTGGATTTCTGACAGTTGTGTTTTGTTGTTGTCTGCTTGAGTTTTAAGATAGGCAATGTCAGAGAGGGCCAACTCAATCCTGGCTGTGATCACCTGGACAACATGTGCATTTGATTCTAACTGCAAACTCGTCTCTATCAAAACCATAGAGAAAGAGTGTGAACTGTCTCTGAAGATTTTGTTCTCATTTTCCAGATTAGCAATACAATCAATAAGGCACTGGTATGTAACAGGAGTTGTTGGAGGCTGTGGGACTGGTTCAAAACCAGACCCACCTTCAGACAAAGCAGCTATGAGTGCCACAGACTACGCACTACTGCCGGCTTGTATAGAACGAAGACCAAACCAGGAGAAAACTAGCACTATTACAGGCAGACAGACACCAGCAGCAGCCGAGCAGCAGGAAAGAACTGAAGGGATTTCCACATCACTCTCACAGCTCACAGAAACTGTCAACGGCAAACAAATGAAGTTCCTGGCAGGAGGCTGCAAGCTTACACCAACACCGGCAGAAGGGGCTAAACAGAGAGTCACAAAAAGACCAAGCCCTCCTTGAAAGGTGAAAGGCAATGCCGAAAAAGTTGAGAAGGAAGTCACCACAAGAAACAAGTTTGCAAGAGCCATATTGAAAATTGAAAGCAAATGTTCAGTCTCTCAAATCTATTCAAAAAGCTTGAATCCAAAGAAGTTGATAGATTGGAATAGAAAGCTTCAAAATCATTTTGAATTTGAATCAATTGAGGAACCCCAAGGCACCAAATATAGAAGCACAAAAGTTGAAAGGACATGTCATATTAAGACTTTGTGCAAAATGAATGCATTAAGCTGAATATAAGGAAGATAGTAGATTGGGACCAATGGTCAAGAAGCTCAAGGGAAAGCTTTTGCTACAAAGTCACACAACAAATCTATTCCAAAAGCTCCAAAGTTTATGCAAAACGAGACATATGTTAAAGATTATATGGAGTTGTATAGACTTAGCTTCTAAGTTGGTCACATAGAAAATGAAATACAAAAGGTCTCTTGGAGCATCAATGGATTGTGTCAAAACATTCAAGATAAAAGGGTTTTTCTTCATATACATTCATAGAAGAGCCCTACTAAACAATGCTCTGAGTAGATAGCTTGTCCCATAGACAACAGAGCACAGAAAAAGGGAAATAAGGATCTGAAAGATAGATCTACACACAGAAAGAAGTTGTATAACATGTGTGCAGAACCCTACATCTGAGCAAACTTCAAGCCATAGAGGAAGGTCACAAAGGAGGTAGCTTCAAAAGGACCTACTGCAAATAAACATGCCATTAGGCATTTGAGTTTCTATAAGTTGAGTGAGAAAAGGGTCACTGAAAATAGAAAGTGCACTTATAGAAGCTGTAGGGTAGAAGAATGAGGTAAAAAGCACAACTATAAAGAATGGAGAAAAACTGATGGCATGCAAAGAATTACTGAAATCAAAAAAATAAGATGACTGAACAAGGTTAAAAAGAGCATCTTCCACACCAAGTAAAAGTAAATGAATGATTGTTATAAGTATATAATTGATGATGGAAGCACAAATAACTTGGTGTTAATAGAAACAGTTTAGAAACTGGGAAGAAAATTATCACACACCCCAGACCATATAATCTGTTTGTTGCCAAAACAACAACAAATCACTCTAAAAAAACAATGCAAGGTTGCAGTCCGCATTGGAAGATATGTTACTGAGGTATGGTACAATGTAATCCTGATAGATGGATGCCATGAGTTGCTTAATAGGCCATGGTAATGCAACAAAAATACAGGACATAATGGGTGGAAGAACACTTTCACCATTACAAATGATGGCAAATGTTTAAGGTATTTCTTGGGAAGGTAGAATATAATCTCACAAGAAGTTAGGTAATGTTGGTATACAAGAAGTTAGTAATGAAGTGAAGGATCGTGGAATCCAATGTAGTAGTATTCAAGCCAAAACCAGAAGTTGTTAAGCGTCTCAAAAGAACAAAGAATTGTGCCATTATTCAAGAAGCACACAATGGTCATTGGTCGTGGATTTTAGCCATTATGAAGGATCTTACATTGTAGTGATTTGATGCCATAATCCGATTTGCACATAAGGCACTGTATGGAATAAGCCCAAACATGAGTGAAGGAAGTTTGATCAAAGAAAGTATAAGTCCTTGCGAAATACATGCACTGAAGAAAGATGGTGAAAGGAAAATGTACACTAACTCTAGTGTAATAGATAAAATTACCATTGAGTACCCCCTTTTGATTCAATGGATGGATGATCTCGTATATTGTTCAAATGGAGCCAAATATTTTCAAAGGTTGATTTCATAATTTTTTTGAATGGAGCTACATACTTTTCAATGGCTGATCTCAAAAGCAGCTATCATCATCTCAAAACCAAAGGAAATAAGCAGAAGACTACATTCAAGACAAAGGAAAGTTTGTATGAGCTGATGATGATGTCATTTGGGCTTGATAAATGCCCAAGTATTTTCATGAGGAAGAATATTCTCCTGACATCCTGATATAATATAATTGCCGTTACCTATAGTACAAAATTTAAACTTTAGCTAGTCCAAGGTCCAGAAAATCCAAACACTACTAGCAAATCAGCGACCAAAAATTAATCATGTTATAATTATTGGTAAAAAAAAAATTGAATTTTATTTTTGTAATTTATATAGATATAATTACATAAATGACATAAATACTAAATGCAGATATACACCAATTACTTAGCATTACAAGCGATCCAAAGTTTTGTTGCATATCCATACCTATCATCATAAACTCTGTCTGTATAACCTACTAATTATGTGACCATATTGATGATGATGGTACTAATAGTACAATTTGGGATTTGAATTCCTGAAGGCTAATTCATAAGTGAAATAGAAGATTTTTTCCTCGTCGTTGCTTGAGAATTTATTCCTTAAAGTTGTCTAAATGAAAAAAGCATTTTACTCCAAGCACATTTCTGCTTTAATTAAATTCATTCTCAACATTCAAAGTTTCTTTTGCAGATAGTTATTTTTCACGTAGATATTGTCATGGTATATTGCTCACTGTTATGTGATTATTGCAGGCATGATGCACAGCTTGTAAAAGATCTGTAACAGAGAGCTTCAGCTGGTTCTGAAATAGATTGATTTCAATAAAAATAAATGATAATGGAAAACACGGCAATTAATTCACATTAAAACTCACTATATATACTCCCATAATTTTTATCCTTAAAACGAGCACATAAAATGATAATCACTTAATTTAGAGACATCTTAGATTCTGAACCTAGATATGTAAAATATGTGCAAGTACATGAGCAAGACATTATAGAGCAAAATCGATCAGCACACTGGAAACCACCACTACCATAGCAACTTAACAGGAATTGTATTATTATTCAGTTTATAACTCTCAACCAGTGAGTTGGTGCAACGGCTACATGTCACATGTCATAATAACTATGTTAGTAAGCCATTTCAACATCCATGATATGAATTGACTCATAGACATATCACTATAGACAAAATTTTCACACAATCGATGCATTTACTAACTATTCAAAGTTAAGTGCAAATGTGAAAAAGCTTACCCCACAAAGAGGCACTGATGCAGTTCCAGCATGTGGTCCACCCAATGAGATCATATTTATAACCTGTCACAACATCAAATATTGCTTATATGAATGAATAAAGGAAGAAGCACAACGTGAATTAAATAACAGCAGATACAAAGTCCAATTTGTTATATTTATAATAGAAGGCACTTTTCCTTCTTGACACAGCAAAAAATGATGTTAATAATAAGTGTCATTCATTTCATTGGAAGATGTGTCCCTGATACTTATATCAGCGCTATCATCCATGGGATAGAGGTCTTTGATGATGCACACAGGGAGCTCCTCTCATCAAATGTGCAAAACCGAGCAAACAGAATTGCAACCAGGCAAAACTATATTTAAGTGCATCATTCAATCTTATAACTAGAAGTCTTAAAGTTGGAAATGAGATTGATTTTCTCTCTTTTTCTTATCTTAGCTATAAGGTGGCGAATATTTGGCGCTAAAACACCAAACCTTCAGAGGATTGCCATCTGCATATTGAGCCAGTCACGCAATGCTTTGGGTTGCAAGCACAAATCGACTATGTTTGAGTACATACGCTCCAAGAGGCGCAATAGATTGTCTGTGGAGAGGTGAGTAATTTAGTATTTGTTCACTACAACCTTCATCTTAGATAGAGATGGATTTTGGATAGTGACACCACCACAACCCACTAGAGGAGGCCAATCCAGAATATGATTCGATCACTGAGGCTGCAGATTTTGTCTTTAGTAACGAGCACCTTGAGTAGATTAACCAAGTAAATAGAGAGGTTGAGATAGCCATGGCAGAAGATGTCATGATCCAAAATTAGTATAAAATAGATGCACATGAACTGCTTGAATTGAAATCATCTCCTATCTCTAAAAATACATATCCTAGCCAATAATGTTAATCAATATTGTTAGTAAACAACTGTACATAGTACTTGTTCACTACAACCTTCATTTTAGACAGAGACAGATTTTGGCTAGTGACACCACTCCAATCACACTAGAGAAGGCCAATCCAGAATATGGTAGGATCACTAAGGCTGCAGATCTTGTCTTTGGTAATCAGGACCTTGAGTTGATCAACCAAGTAAATAGAGAGGTTGAGGTAGCCGTGGCAGAAGATGTCATGATCCAGAATTAATATAAAAAAGATGGATACATTCCCTATCTCTAAAAATATATATACTAGTCAATAATGTTAACCAATATTGTTAGTAAACAACTGTACATAGTAAATAAATGATATTTGATAATATTCAATAAACAAATGAAAAATAATAATCAGTGATTATTATTGTTAATAAAATATAAATGAAAATTAAATAGTACACATTCTAAATAATTAAATGTTAATATGATTCTAAGGACAATCTAAAAGTGGACTAAATGAAGTTAATTTCTATATAATATAATATGAAAATAATCATAAATAAGTTACATAACACAAAATAAATTACTTCCATTTAATATTATCGACTAAGGGAAGTGGTTGATGGAAAGAATTAGAAAATAGAATGTAGGAATTGACATGTCCGTAGTGAATTGGCCTGCCCAACCATCCCCCTAATATGCCTATTGTTATCTACCAAAATTGCACCCTGTTAAGTTTGCAGAAAATTTAACCTTTTGGAGTAACATGGAAACATTCCAAGGTTGTGGGTGAACCGTGGATGGAATGAATCTCCGGATTCTAGGCTGGCTTCCTATCTGGTAAATCACTTTACACTGCCTGAAATTTATTCTTTTTATGGAGGAAAAGGGAAGAAGGATAACAGTAAATAAAAATTCTAAATCCTAAGGGTGATGCACCAGAAAAGTATCCTTTGAGATCTAACATATAACCAGCACATAGTAAAACGGTAACAACGAAACTCCTTTGCACGACTCAATAATCAGAATCCTTGCAGCAATAACTGATAAGAAGGCTAAAATAACAGTTTCTAAAGGAGAATAAATTACTCACGATCTAAAACTGCTCTGTAACACAACTTTCAACCTGCAAAAGACTGAAAAAATCCTGTAGAAGGCATCAACATGACACACAAATACAGAAAAAAAAAAGGCACAAGCTAAAATCACTATCCAAAAGTGCTGCAAATCTGTATATCTCTCCGAATAATGGGTTACAAAGAGATCTCTACTACTGTCAGGAAGTCTGAAAACTCACAAAACAGCAAGACAGAGAAAAAGAAGAACCTCTACAAAATGAGCCTTCAACTCATACTTATCCACCTTTCACCCAACTGCATTTTGAAAGCCATAAATGTTGGGTCGGATTAAGCCCCAAAGGCCAAAATTCAGTCTTTGAAAAGACTCCAAAAGGTGTACAAAATCCCCCAAAAGGCATGGCTTGAAATATCTTCACAACTGCCCCTTATAAATGCAATCACATCTCCCAGCAGACTCCAAAAGATCTCCAAATTGCAATAACTCCACTTTAAAGACAAAAATCATCACCCTTATGACTCAACACTCAGTCATAATGATTTGCAAAATATCTGCTTTTAACTTTCTGACTCAGCAAAATATCTGTTTTAACCTTTTTGACTCAGCAAAATATCTGTTTTAACCTTTTTGACTCAACACTTAGTCATAATGATTTGCAAAATATCTGTTTTTAACCTTTTAAAAGAAAAGTAAACATTTATTTCTTTGCACAATAATAATTATTAAATGATTTATATTCCGTAAACAAAATATAAGGCATTTAATATTTATTAAATAATAATTTATTATAATATAGTTTATTCTTTTTGTTTTATAAATATTAATTATTTTATATAAAATATTAAGTGATAATATTTAATCACTTAACATTTTATCAGAATAATTAATATTTACTTAAAATAACAAAAATAAATTATATTATAATAAGTTATTTTTGCAAGAAAAAATGTTTAATTTTAAACCCTTTAAAAGAATTAAATAAAAATATAATCTTTGCAAAAAAAATTTAAAAAACACTAAGTATTGAGCAAAAGGTGAAAAAAGTGTTTTTGCTTTCCACGTATAACCTTCCTGCAGCAAGTCATAAAACCTTCCTACAATGAGTCGTAACTTTCCTGCAACATGTCACAACCTTCCTGCAGCAAGTCAAAAACTTCCTGCAGCAAGTTGAAACAGCCCCTGGATGCTGAGTAATCTCTTTCTATAATATTCGAAAGAACATTTTATGAGGTTCAAGCACGGGCTCATGACACTCATAAACTATCTTTCCGTGATTTGCATCTGAATTGAGGCTTGGTGAAAATTTGGATAACACCTATATAAAGCCAAAATGTGAGTGCTTAGAAACAAGGGCTTGGCGTATAAGAAAGTGATAAGAAATAAACATTAAAACTATCATTGGACTGCAAACCACATAGGTTAATGGTCAACTATCATTAAAGATTCGAATTTGATGTCTTTTTCATTACTAAGGCTTACGATGGAAAAAGTACAAAAATTAAGGAAACAAGAACCCAAAAAATAGCTCACATGTGAGGTAAGTCAGGAAATCAAATAAATTAATGGAGGGATTTTCTTTTACCTTGTTAATACTTGGGTCTCCCTTTAGACAAAGGGGCACATTCGACAAAATTATGGGATCAAATAACAAAAAAGATCAAAAGAAAAATGAATTCTTGGAAAGGAAAATGGCTCTCCTTTGCGGGTAGAGCAATGATGATAGAATATGCCCTTTCAGCACAACCTATTTATCAATTATCTTGTATTGATTTTCTCGAAAAAAATAGGGAAGAAATCAATAGTCTCCTTAGGACTTTCTTTTGGTATGGAATAGGGGATAAGGAAAAAATTTCCCTATTAGCTTGGGACAAGGTATGTAGAGTGAAAGATGAGGGAAGTGTAGGGATCAGGGATATCAAAATCCAAGGTAAAGCTTTAGGAGCTGAACTAATATGGAGAATGTATAAGAATCCACACCTCAAGCAAGCAAAGATCCTATTAAACAAAAATTTGAGCAATACTGATCCAATCAGCATTTTCACAGAGAAATCACTGCCTAGAGGATCAAGAATCTACAACTTCATGATGGATTGTAGATCCTCCATCTAGGATAGACTAACATTTAACTTGGGGATGGGGAAAGAAGCTCTCTTCTAGCAAGACTCTTGGGGAGGATATGGTGCTTTGGAAAAGGATGCTGAACTAGCCCAATTAAGGTTGACTCTTGAAGATAGATGGGGAAAATGTAATGTCCCCACTAACTAGGGCATTAATACCTGCAAAACCCATGTTAGAATATATACAATAATAAAAATGCATCTCACTATTCTACCCTCTATCCTAACCCAACCTTAAAGACATCTCTAGATCGGGTTACCTAACCCTTAGTTATTCAACTGTCTTTTCTAGAGTGTACCCTTTAAGGTTCACATATGCATATGTTGACACCATTAGAATATTCATGTCATTACACTTACTCAAGCATGTTGGTCGGATGGAGATAATTCTCGCATACCAACATTATAGAGGTTGTATCTATTAGGTAGTGTTTGGTCAAATGGGTGTTACACCCATCTCTGATAACAACACTTACATCCATCTCTGTTGTGTCAACCAAACAGGGAGTAATACCTATCTCTCATACTAACACTAAGAGTTTGCCATTTACTTCATCGTAATTGCCAAATGGGAACGAACCCATCTCTAATACAAAAATACGTGAAGCAATAAACTTGGATCATTACATGACATTCACAATGAAACATTGTTTGGATCGATTATTTTCCATAAGAATTATATTCATTTATTATATTGTATATCAACTCTATATATCAACGAACATAATACCATTCTCATAAGTTTATATAAATGAAAATTTATATAATTAATTACATACAATGATACATATGATAATTACAAAATTGATATTAACAACAATAATTAAATTTATAAACATATCTTTAAAATATACCTTCACCTTTGATGGGGTCCACGTCCTCCCTAATGTCATTGCCTTTATTAACTTATGATAGTGTCAATGCTCACTGTATTCGTTGATAAATGGATGCCACGTGAGTGGTAATTATGATTCGCAAACCCTCCAATTATATGTTGATTTGTCCTTCATATTTCATGCACGCGTTTCCTTCCTTCTTCGACGTCACACTCTATAGGCCTACTGACTAGACCATACTTGTCCTATGCTCGCAAGATTCTTTTAAAAATTGATGATTCCCTTGTAAACCTTCGTTGTTTTTGATGTCGGTAAACTTCCTATCAACAGGTCTACGTGGATTATATTAAGCAGGATGAAAGTCCATATTCTTAGACCATTTTCGTACCTCTTTGCCTTGACACCCGATTGTACTTTTAGTACATGAGTGCATCCTTTGATTCATCGCACCCTTTAGCGTTCTTATATTTAGTTTGGTTAAATACATAGTTTACTTAATATTTAAATTTATTATTGGGTTTGATATATATGTTTATAGTTTCATAAATCATTAGTATATGGATTGATTATTTATTCTTTAGTAATTATTTGAATTACTAATATATTCTATCAAGTCATTTATAAATAATTAAATAATTATTTTATTACAATCATTTAGATAATTTTATCAATATTTATTGTAATTGGGCTATCACAAAAAAGGATTTATAGATTATGTGATCTTTGAGGATGGACGAAAAGGTTGGAAATGTAAGGAGTTTACGGACATGAACCTCCCACCTAAGGAAGTGGAAGATCTAAAAAGAACCTTATCAAGCAAGAAAGTAACTTTCAACTTTGGCAAGGACAAATTGATGTGGAATAGAAGCAAGAGCGGGGAATACAACTCAAAGGAGGGCCATAAATTCCTCAGATCTCTCCAAATGTGCACAAAGTGCTCCCTCCCTACAACAATATGTTGGAATAAAGCATGTTTGCCTAAGGTAGGATTTTCCACCAATCTAGTTTGAGATCAAAAGGTCCTTACCTGAGAAAGATTTAAGAAAATGGGATGCCAAGGCCCAAGTGGATGTCCTTTATGTAACAACCAATTTTCCTAGGTCTTAATTAACAACTAACATACTCAAAGAAATACAAATATTACTTCATTTTCATAGAAAGACCGTTAAATCAGTTTCGTTCATATGAAAGAGATTGACAGTTAAAATCAATTAAACAAAATTTCATAACTAAGAATTGAAATACCATAAATGAATTTTCTATGGAATTTAAAATCCACATACCATGGAATTTGAACCAAGAAATCATTATAGGGATGCTTCTGCAATCACCCAAATTAATCCACAAATAGTACTATAACAATATCATATAACGACTTCCATCCAATACTCCTATATCAAAAATCAAATGACAATTATCATTAAATACCACTGTATAAAATTAGGGCATCTCATACCACTGTATCAATTAGGGCATTGATTACCATTGGATCATTTAGGGCATCAGATACCATTGTATCAATTAGGGCTTCAGATGTCACTGTATCATTTAGGGCTTCAGATGTCACTGTATCATTTAGGGCTCTAGATACCAGTGTATCATTCCTTTCCTTCCAATGCCTTCTGTGGCAATAACATAAGATTAGAAGATATTCTTCTATTTATTATTCATATAAATGAAAGGTTGATATAACAATTCATCAGATAAATCTGTCTCTCGCAACTAAATGTAAAATAACTGTAACGATGACATACCTCAATTAATCTTACCTTAGTCTTGCCTATACATCATAAAAGCAAATTTACCCATTTCCAACAAACATTTGAATTCGCTTAATGTTTGTCTATTGCACTTCCAACAACTTGTGGAGAGGTGAAACATTGTCAAAGGCTTAACCACCCAACCTCAAACCATAACTTATCCCCACACAATCTTTAACGAGAAAGACCCTCCTTACTCGGAATTAGACTTGGAACATCTGTCATCTACTGAGCATCTTGGTATTTAAACACACCATTTGACTTGACAGGAGGAGGATACAATTAACAAGATCATGCATGAGCTATTAAATAATTCAAACTAAAAATGATAAACATTGTTATGTCATATCTGATTTTGTTTCATGTTATTGCAGATTCTTTTCTCTCATGTCATCACCCATTTCCTTGGCTACAAAGCCAAGTGAGTCCCAAGTGTTCGAAATTCTCAAAACAACCGGTTCTTTCTGTTGATTCTCAACTATTTCATAATTAACATATATCCCAGCTTATCACAATCTGTGATTTGAGAGATTATATTCTTTAAAGATTTCAGAATTGATTGTTTAATTTTAATAGCCATTGGCATAAGGATCCATACTATGGTTACTTGTTATCACCTGCCATGAACAAGGCTAATTTAAAGAAGTTCAATCTATAAATTCAAACAAGATATCATCATGATAAATACTGAAACTTGCTGCAATCTGCTCTATGCATAGATTCGCTGCTTAGTATGCTTATCAAAACTGTGTCCAAAAGGTTATGTTCTTGAGACTATTTGGAAAATATCATTGGATAGTATATTTCATTCCAGATTTTAATGCATTTGGAAATAAGCTTCCATAAGGGTTGTATCTAATTATTACGAAAGTTTAAGGAAAAAGGACTGATAATAAGGACATTGAATAAGTAGCATCTCATATTGATTCTTGAAAATAAATCTGAAATGATAAATATCTTAGATGCCTAACTGGCCGCTTTGGAAAGTAATAAAATAATATGGTAATGTCATAACATGACCTGATGTAATCACTAGATATGCTTGAACACCCTGCAATTTCGAATTGGAATCTACTCCTCTTTTGTTGCTGACATATTAATGCAGACTTACTCCAAGGTCTGAGTTCTTACAGCAGAATTACTATTGCAATTGGATGCATAGACTGAAAGTAAATAAAAGGAATTTCGGCTCACGGGATTATGTGGATTCAATGCTGAAGATGTTAAAAGAGCAATGAACGCAGTAGAAATGGAATGCTGATGGTAATATAAAATAAGAAATGCAGTAAAAAGTCAAGTTGAGATATGCGGAATATCATTCAATGAAAGAGACTCAACGTTAAAGCCATCGAGCATAAATAATAAATGCCGAACTTCATAGACGGCTTAAGTTAAAGGAAGGTCGTGCCTTCTTGGCTTCCGCTGGTTATATAACATATGTCAATTCGAATACAAAGTATTAAATCGATTTATCATGCCAACTGTTAATCGGTTAAAAGCAAGAATATTAAAATGGAAAGAATAGAGTTATAATGGATATGTTGCACGCTTGGCCCCTCCTTAGAAAGGATAGTATCTATAGCTCTCTATGGATATCTACACCTTCCATAGTGCTATGGAAATTATGGAAGAAACGCAACCAAAGAAATTTTTAGGATAAGAAGATGAATGTAGAACTGTAAAGTTTTCTACAAATTTTGATTGATCAATTCTAAATATTAAGCCTTTACCCTTACTAAAGATGGTCTTTATCAATACCAGATGGTCTATTGAATGTTCTTGCTATGATGTATAGTTTTGTAACGTAATATTTATTCTACTATAAATCGTATGAGGCTGTAGATGCTAAAGGAGCATACTTGTGTTTCAATGTGTGTCCTTTATCCACATTTACACCCTACATAAATATAACAACCAAGGGGCATGTACTTCAAAGGACATGTCCCTCTCTAGGTCGGCCTTAATTCCAATTTCAAGAAATCGGCGACTATTCATGGATGACAACTAGTTAGTAACTAAACTAACCTAGTTTACCAATTTAGTCATTAACAATATTGCCTCAAAGAGACGCCAATCATTGTCAAAGCAAATAACAATTATATAGGCCTGTTTTACCTAAGGGCCCGTTTGGTGAGCGGAATAGGAATACGTATTCTGGAATACGTATTCCAAAAATTGTGAATTCCTTGTTTGGATGCACCAAAACGGGATTGGAATACGAAGCCAAAATGGAATACATATTCCATTTTTGGCCCAAAAATGGGGTTTTGCAATTCCACCAAAATAGGTGGTATTGGAATACGTATTCCTATTCCATTTTTTTTTATTTTAGAAAACATAAATTTTTGGGTCCGCGAATTCCCATCAAATATTCGCTGAACCAAACGGAGAACAGGAATATGTTTTATTCCAGAATACGTATTCTGGAATACGTATTCCTATTCCGCTCACCAAACAGGCCCTAAGGGATTTCATGCATAGACTGATCTATTCAATCTGCAAATTCAGATCAGTATGATATTAAAGTTTCATGATATAAAATTAACACTCCCTCTTAACTCGATAATCATACTAAGAGACAACATACCTAGTCCCATCAATTAAGATGAATAAGCATAGATTGATACTCTATATCTATCTGAATCTTCTAAGCATGTGGTATCATTGAACACATGATACTATGTCATATTACTATACCTGTGATATGACTTATCACTTATACTTGTGATAACAATATTGCATGAAATGCAATATATAGGATAAAACCCGGAGAGTGATTAAATTCTCTCTCTATCCAAGTTGTGACTCATAGGTACTGATAGGCCTATATCACAATATGATCCTGAGTTAAGATCTGCCAGTACACAGGATAAAGTACGGAGAATAATTAAATTCTTCTTTTTATCCAAGTTGTGATTCATAGGCATAGAAATGTCTATATTACAATGTGATCTTGAACTCATCCAGATCTAACAGTAGTTCTCTATTGTTTAGTACATTATCTCAGAGATCGTCATCTCTCATAATGTCTTTTATACAAGTGTTCATTATCTCAGTGATCTTCACCTCTTAGATAACAGTCAATAGCCTGACAATAATAATTTTAACACAAAATTATTTCATTAATAATTAAAAATAAACATGTATTATGATTCAGTCATACCAAGTCTTTTTCTGAAGTGATTTAACTTCACTTGAGAGAAAGGTTTGGTAAGAATATCTGTTGTCTGATCTACAGTGCAAACGTATTCTAATTTGACAATTTTCCTGTCAACCATATCTCTTACATAATGGTAAGGAATTTCAATATGCTTGGATCTGTCATGAAAAAATTGGATTTATAGAAAGCTTGATGGAACTCTAATTATCACAGTGAATGATAGTGGGATTCATGGGTTGACCAAATAATCCCACAAGTAACTTTCTAAGCCAAATTGCTTCCCGAGAGGCCATTGTTGTTGTAATCTATTCAACTTTTGTGGAACTCTGTGCAATTGATGCCTGCTTTTTGCATATCCAAGATATCATTGCTGAGCCTAAACTGAAACAACATACTGAAGTGTTTTTCCTATCATTAACACTTCCACCCCACTCTGAGTTTGTGAATCCATGTAAGTCCAAGTCAACTTTATCATATTTGAGCCCAAGGTTAAGAGTGCCTTGTAAGTATCTCATAATGTGTTTGACTGCAACTAGGTGAATCTCTTTTGGCTCACACATAAACTGACTTGAGACATTAACAACATAGCAAATATCAGGTCTTGTATTTACCAAGTATATAAGGGACCCAATCATTTGTCTGTAAAGAAGAGAATCTATGGAAGGTGATTCTGCTACTACTTCCTTAAAATTGTGTAGATTAGTCTCTATTGAGGAAGACATAGGTTTGGAGTACCACATTCCAAATCTTTTCAAGATGTCTAATGTATACTTTCCTTGTTTAAATATGATGCTATCAGAGTTCTACCACACTTCCAGTCCTAAGAAGTAATGAAGGAGTCCTAAATCTTTCATTTCAAATTCTTTGATTAGATCTTTCTTGCATTGATCTATAAGATGATCATCACCTGTTATTAGTAAATCATCAACATATAGTATCAAGATTATCATATCATCTTTATTCCTTTTATAATAGAGATTTGGATCAACTTCATTTTTAGAGAAACCTAAACTGGTGAGATATGAATCGATTCTTTCATACCATGCCTTGAGAGCCTGTCTAAGCCCATACAAAGCTTTCTTGAGTCTGTAGACAAAGATTTTAGGATTATGAGTTTCCAATCTTTCAAGTTGTTCCAAATATACCTCTTCTATAATCTTTCCATTCAGAAATGTTGTTTTCACATCTATCGGATGTACTTTCCATCCCTTCGATGCTACAATAGCTAGCACTACTCTTATAGAGGTGTATCTGGCAACTAGAGCAAAGGTTTCTTCATAATCGATTCTCTCCTTCTGAGAGAAACCTCTGGCTACGAATCTGGCTTTATATTTTTCAATGCTACCATCAGCAGCATGCTTGATTTTAAATATCCACTTAAAAGAAACAACAGATTTTCCTTCAGGCCTTGGAAAAATTTCTCAAACATCATTCTCAATAATAAATTGGTATTCTTCTGTCATAGCATCCTTCCAAGTTGTATGTTTAATAGCATCTGAAACATTGGTTGGTTCTGATTTAAATATATCACTCATGTTTGTTGCATAGCTAGAAAATCTTTTGGGTCTTTTGCTTTCTCTGAAGGTTCCAAATGGTGCAACATAGTCTTGTGCTTCCTCTATAGTCTTAATAGCCCAAAGTAGTTTTTTCTTAGGATTTTGAGTTTCCTCAAGATTAAGATTTTGAATTTCATCTTCAATTTCTTCAATGTTCTCCCTCTAAAACTCAGACTCATGATTTTCTTCAGAACTAGGTATGTGTAGGATATTCAAAACTTAGGGCTCTTTTGAATACTAAATCTTTTTCAAATATTACATCCCTATTAAGTTCAGTGTTTTTCTGCCCAGGTATGTAAACTCTATATGCTTTAGATGTTTCACTATACCCGACAAGAATACCGTTCCTCCCGAGGGTTCTAACTTAGTTCTCTTTTTTTTTGGAACATGTATGTATATAGGGCACCCAAATATCCTAAGACGATTTATATTTGCTTTAATCTTAGAAAAGACTTCTTCAGGAGTTTTATCTCTAAGGTAGGAGTGAGGACTTCTTATTTAAATATAGATAGCAATACAGGAGGCTTTTGCCCAAAGATAATACTCTAAATTTTGATCAAGCATCATAGCTCTTGTTGCTTCTATAATTGTTCTATTCTTCCTTTTTGCTACCTCGTTTTGTTGTGGGTTATAATGAACAGTATACTCCCTCTTAATTCCTGGTTCTTTACAAAAATCTTTAAACAAATCTGAAGTGTATTCCCCTCCATTGTCAGACCTAAAATTTTTAATTCTATATTCTGATAGGTTTTCAGTTAAGAATTTGAATTCTTTGAATCTCTTAAGGATTTCTTCTAATTCTTTACATTTTAAGAAGTAAATCCATTTTTTCCTAGAGAGATCATCTATAAAAAGTATATAGTACTAGAATCCTCCAAGGAAAGGAACAGACATAGGTCCACATAAATTTGAATGGACTAATTCTAAAACATTGTTAGTTTTTCTAGGGCTATCTTGAAATGGATTTTTGGTGTTCTTACCTAAAGCATCCTTTGCATATGCTCGAATGATCTTCATTCAACTTAGGTAAACCAGTAACCATCTTCTCCATAGTAGATAAGGTTTTGAAATTTAGAGGTCCTAACCTTCTATGCCATATTCCGTTTACATCAGTAGCTTCATGAATTAAGGCTTGAATAGGTTGACTAGGTTCAATATTAGGTTGCTTGGATTCCTTATCAATGCACTGTGATACATCATTTTTGTCAAGAGCCATCATAATTCTAAATTTTCATGCAATGCAATGGTGTTTTCCATCAAATCTATCTTCGGGTCTGATTGCATTAGTTGTTGCAACCATTGAGGGTAGAAGAATGATGATAGATATGTATTAAATATGATTACTAATTTGCAGAGCCAAGGTTCGACTAAAGAGGCTTTGGTACGATGTAAAGTTTTCTGTAAATTCTGATATAATGCCTTTATCCTTACTGAAGATGGTTTTTATCAATACCAAATGGTCTATTGAATGTTCTTGCTATGATGTATAGTTTTGTAATGTAATATTTATTTCTGCTATAAATCGTCTGAGGCTATAGATGCTAAAGGAGCAGACTTGTGTTTCAATGTGTGTCCTTTATCCACATTTACACCCTACATAAATATAACAACCAAGGGGCATGTCCTTGAAAGGACATGTCCCTCTCTAGGTCAGCTTTAATTCCATTTCAAGAAATCGGCGGCTATACATGGATGGCAATTAGTTAGTAACTAAACTAACCTAGTTTATCAATTTAGTCATCAACAATATTGCCTCAAAGAGACGCCGATCATTGTCAAAGGAAATAACAATTATACAAGCTTGTCTTACCTAAGGGATTTCATGCATAGACTGATCTGTTCAATCTGCAGATTCAGATCAGTATGATATCAGAGTTGCATGATATAAAATAAACAAAAACAACTTCTAACTAAAATTGAGACTTTTTCCATTGAACTTACCAACAGTCAAATTTTGAATAAACAAAAGAAGGTTATAATGTATCATTGGGATGAGAAAATGAAAGACAAGTGCATAGGTCTAAAATCACCCCCCTTTAGAGGAACAAAGGGGGAGCTTCAAAAAGCAAACGAGAGACGAGCCAATGGAAACCACCCAAGGAGGGATAGTTTAAACTCAATTTTGACATTGCTTCAAGAGAGAATCCAAGCAGAGTTGGCATTGGTTGTAGTATCCATAACTTACAAGGCATGGAGATAGCAATGTTAGCAAGATATATAGTAACATAAACTAATAATTGGGCGGGAATACTGACTTTAGTTGAAGGACTAGAACTGTGTAAATCTCTTGGTTGCAAGAATATAGAGATTGAAGGAGATTTTGCAATTATAATAAATGTTATAAGGAAAGGATTGTTAATGTTGTAAGGATCGTTTCTGCAAATGTATTTACACTGCCATTGTTATACGTGAGTTCCAAATGCAGGTCCAATCTGTTATAAATATAAGAGTAGGAGACATGTCTCTATGATTAACATTATTAGTTAATATATTAACAATATAAATAACAATATAACATATGTATTATATATAGTATATGTAAAATGTAATATATATGTAAAATATAATATATGTAATATAATATATATATATATATATATATATATATATATCAACATTGTATGTTAAGATTAAATCAATCTGACTGTAGCTATAATCTTAACACTCCCTCTTAGTTAGAGAGGATTGATATAGAACGCACTATGCTCTTAAGTATATGAAGAGATATCATCTCAGTATGATATTCTTGGAATGGTATATTTAAGGATATCAACATAAATCCATCAACAAACACACACACACACATATATATATTAACATATATTACAAATGGAATTTGCTTCAATTCACTATGAGGCTAAATTTCTCAACACTCCCTCTTTAGCAAAGAGAGAATTAAAGCAATTATAATACAAGATTTGAACACCACCTTAAGTGTGGTCTATGATAGATTTAAGTTATGGTGTCCGACAAGATCCGGCCCGAAGAATCATAACAAATTGATTTTCATGGTGTCCGGCAAAATCCGGTCCAAAGAACCATGATGAGTTGGTTATCAAGGTATCCAGAAAAATCTGGCCCGAAGAACCATGATAACACTTGCTCCAACACATTTTGGTGTTAGGACATAGACTGACTATTGATAAGGTCATCACCTTACAATGGTTACCTTCTAGTTGATATGTTTGTTATAATGACTTCCAACTCTCTGGGACACCAACTTAATGAAGTTTGTCATGATAATAGGTCTACCATTTATAAGATCGTCAACTTACAATTGTTACCTTCTGTTTATATGTCAATGAAAGATCATCACCTTTGATTACATACAATATGTGAAATAGTAACTACCATGAACCCAGTCAAAGGGTGGTACAAGGGCTTTCACCTTAATTTTCTCTCACAAAGAAGAATGCATTACACGGAGTTTAACTTAGAACTTCTCCTCACAGAGAAGATATCCTTCACAAAAAATTGCACCTCAAAAAATCTCCCTCTAAACAATGATCCTAGGAAGTCAAGTCTAGTAGTTACTTCCTTAGAGGCTCTCTTCCCCCATTGATTCTTGTCACACTCACTCTGAATCTGATATCAGTCTTTCAATTTTCTAGTGATAAGTCAATACTTCCTCATGATGCACTCAAGAGTAGGCCCATCAAAATCATGTAGTCACACACATGTATTTCTAGACTCCCTCTGAGTATTAATCTTCTAAGCTCCTACATTGCCTTCGAAGAAGTGTCATACTCCCTCTTAATGTAGAAGGATATTCATAAAGTACCAACCTTCGAAGAAGTGTCATTATCCCTCTTCGATTGAGTCTACGCTATATTTGGTAAAGTACCAACCTTCTTTTCTTGCAAGAACATCCTCAAACACAAGGGAAAAGATCAAGGCAAATAACTCTTATAGTATGTGTAGAATTACAAATAATAAGTAAATATAATACTCAAAGATAATGAATACTTATCTGCATATTAACGTTCTTGATACAAGAAAATGCCTCCAATGGGGAATGAAACATTGGTTAAGATGATTCTTCACCCCCCCACAATGTAAAATTCCCACTCTTATTGGATCTCTTCAAATATGGCAACCTTCATTCTTTTTAATATATCTTAGAACCTTAGTCTAATTGCACTTTGAGAGGGACAAGATATGACCAACCAAAATCATTTTGATGTAAATCCCTATCTTAGCTTCTACCTTTTCTCCAAGAGTTCACAAGGTTAATATTTTGATTTTCAAACCTTTATCCTCCTACAATTTCATTTGTTGTCGTGGCAAATATGTTATAATTCAGACTCCACATGAAATGAAGCTCCTCAAACCACTTGGGGACTCACAACCTCAATTTCCGATAAAGTAGAAAACACCCAACTTCAATGATTTTATAATTTACACTATAAGAAGAACTCAACTTTAACATAGATAGGGACAATTATTGTAATCTCAATCACTCTAGACTTCGTCTTAATTACCGCTTGAGATTGATCTTATGAATCCAAAATGGGCGTTACTGATAATCATAGGAAAGTAATAATAGTTTCATATAGTTCACTTGTATACCCAATAGTTTTCATATGATTAATATCTGATCTCAATATTGCATTCTCTTACAAGTAGTCATCTTGACAATCCACTATCAACTCTAATTCATTTTCAAGTAATATCAAGGCACTTAATTTTATCTTTCACATTCTTCTACAGATGCTCAGGAATACCCAAGATGTTGTTTTGGGGTCATATAGACTATGTATGCATGGAGCTATTCAATAATATTTATGCTCAACCACCATTACTTTGTAGTGAAGTATGAGTTCTATTTCAACACATAGCAATCATAATCCCTTCAGGTAAAATATAGAAGCTTCCTATTCAAGAAAATATTTAAATCTCCAACAATCCATATTAAACAAAGTTTTACTAATATTTTCTACAATGATTATTCATGGAAATTATTGCATTCAAACTTCCTTCATAATACATATCTTTGCGTCGGCCCCTATCTGGATTAGACTCCCTAATCTACCATTAGAATACTGGAATGAGGATATCTTAAAAGGGTTATATGGATCCTTTGGGGAATTACTATCTATATATCCCATGATGACAGCTAGAACTAGACTTGTGTATGCTAGGATCTGTGTAAATATCAACCAGAACACTGACCTCCATCTTGATATTTGCATTCATTCAAAGTTGGATAAATTGTCGTAACCACTTCAATATGAATAAATGCCTTTCTCATGCTTAACAAGGGACACCACATGCCTCCATCCAAATCACTACCCTCCATCCATACCTCATAATGTACAAACCTTATTTGCTTGTCTTACGAATATGTTGATCAAGAATACAAATAATGATCAATTTTCAAAATTTATCGATTTTGTTCCCTTTTCCTTTAAAATTTGCTAGTTCATCGCTATCCACATTAGGAACTACTTCCATGGCCAATAGTTTCGAGAATCCATTCACTTTAAGGAAAAAAGAAACAAACAATCATTTGCTACATGTTGCACGAATCTTTTCCATAGCCATTTCCGTTTCTGAAGAAGAATCGTCTAAACACAGCCACCCTCGATCATATATTAAATGATCTAAATGAACAACCTGACATTGCACCATTGGATGACACAATACACAGTCCAGGTCATACACGATTGGAAAGAAGTTCTCCGTCCACAATATGTTTTTATTTCCATGTTAAATCAATTTCCAAATCATTAGAAATGGGCATGATGATGTTACATACTGCAGCGATAATCCAAGTAAGCTGAAATCGATTGTCTTGCATGTATTCCATCTTGCAAACAATTACAAACAAGTGAGCAAAGCTACTATGTGGTATTTCTTAAGTCAATTTTACCTCCTGCAAAAAAATTCATTTTTAGCCAATTGTGTTTGATTATATTTCACACACTTGCCTTTGGTAATTCTGAACTTTCATCAATCTTCTAAACTTTCATCAATCTCAATCACCATTAGTAAAATGCTCAACAGGGGTATTATTTATTTGACCCAAATAAACAGATTTTGTACCAAATAGATCCCATAACAGACCACTACCAGATCCAGAACTAACTTTGCATGTTGTGCCTCACTCAAAAGATTGATTTACATTCTTGGAGGATCTCCCAGACACGGAGGAAGGGATGATGACCTACGTGAGGCAGAAATTTATAAAGTGGATGAAGACAAGTGGGAGCTTCTTCCTAATATGCATGAAGAAAATAGCTCTTGTTCGGGGTTTTTTTATTTATTTTATTAAAGGAATATTTTATGTCATTGGTATTTTTAATCAGGGATGCCAAAGATTTGATCACAACAAAAGGGCATGGACAACAATAGGGAATAAGATCTTGAACAATATGTCTACAGGAAATTAGACAACTCATAAAGATTACATGGATTAAAATACAAGAATATGATTGGGAGGGAAATATGTGGAAAGATTTGAAATTAGAACCGAATGGATAGTGCTTCTTTTGTTCACCATGCCATAGTATGGGGCGACCAAATTTTCTTTTGAAGATTGAATACTTTTAATTTTCCAGAGTTTTGTTTGTTGTTTGTATAAATCGGGAGCAACTCTTTCTGACAATTGGATATCGGTTGGCAACCCATATTTTCTTCCTGAAATCCAAGTCAAATTTGTTGCCACGATAGATCCTGAAATCGGTAAAATAAATTATAGATGGTTTATATAATGAGGGAGATTCATGATATTTTTCTTTCAAAATGCAGATTTACATGATTCCTGTAGATTGTCGTCTCTGTCAAATTACAACTAATGTTCATTAGATTTTGAAAAAACGTCATACAATTTAGAACCCTTGAAATTTCAATTTTGAATATGTCCTAATATCCTCATCTGCTTGCTTCAAGTTCTAGTTGATACACTCTCTCTTTTCCATGTCTCTCACCCCAATTTATTATTTTCTATTTGTAAGATATTAAGTAAGGATTTCATACATTTGCATTTGGCTCTGCCACCATGTTAATGTTGTAAGTATAGTTTCAGCAAATGTATTTACACTGCCATTGTTATAGGTGAGTTCCAAATGCAGATACTAAATATAAGAGTAGGAGACATGTATCTATAATTAACCATTGTTAGTTAATATACTAACAATATAAATCACAATATAACATATGTATTATATAGTATATATGCAATATATATATAGTATAATTATAATATTATATATATAATATATTATATCAACATTGTATGTTAAGATTAAATCAATCCGATTGTAGCTATAATCTTAACAAGGATCCCGCATTAATTGGAGGTTTGACTCAATTTTATCTAAAGCCCTCTCACTATGTAGGACCTTTGACAAGATCACAATCAATCATATATATACCAGGAGGGCAATCAAAGAGCAAATGAATTAGCTAATATAGGTATTTAAGGTCAAACATAAAAAGTCAAAATTTCACAATAGGGACTCCATCTAAATTAAGGATGGTTAAGTATTTTTAAAATTTCAACTATGGTTTACATCTCATTATCTCGGGGAAGATTCAAGGGTCTTTCATTAGCTTTTACCCATTCTCTACATCTTGCATCCCAAGACAATATGATTGGATAGACAAATTCGTTGTGGAAGGTGTTGGAGCCTAAGAAAATGTGGAAGGTGTTGGAGCTTGAGAAAATGACTCTAAGGTGAATTTGGAGGTTTTGAAATCATCCAGTTTGGACTCGATGGACATTCAAAATGACAAGGAGCCTCTTCCCCCCCTTTTATGCTAGTAAAGTAACATAGGTTTATTACTATTGTATTTTTATGTAACTAAGCTAGCAAAACACCCTTCAGTAACAAACTGATAATCACACTGCTTAGGATATGTTTTCTCAGCTAAGGAATGACTACTTCGCTCTATTGGACGTATTTTTTGATGAATTAGATGTATAATTTATTTTGAGTAAGAAAAAAGTTTTATCACTTTACATTTTGTTTCTATGCCCTTTTTGTATTCATGTTTCATGACTTTTCATAGCTTTATCCTTAACATAAGTGCAAGATGTAGTGCTTAGATTATATACAAATCTTGATTGGAGGCAAAAGAAGGGAAGGACAAGGAACAATGTAGAAGGAATGCGAAAAAATGTACCTTGGGACTAAAGTTGATTATTCGGATGTATCTATGTACTTTATGATTTATTAAGGCATAGGCTGTTTATCTATCAAAAAAAATGTTAATATGATTCTAAGAAGGATATAAAAGTGGTCTAAATGAAATTAATTTCTATATAATATAATATAATATAAAAATAATCCTAAATGAGCTACATAACACAATATAAATTACCTCCATTTAATATTATCGACTAAGGGAAGTAGTTAATGGAAATAATTACAAACAAAATGTAATAATTGATATGTTTGTGGGTGGATTGACTTGCCGAATCATTCCCCTAATATGCCTATATAGAGCCAAAACGTGATTGCATAGAAACAGTGGCTCAGAGGATATAGTGGTGATAAGTAATAAAATTTAAAACTACCTACCATTCGACTACGAACCACATAGGTGAATAATCATCTATCATTAAATATTTGAATTTGATGTCTTTTTCATTACTAAGGCTCATGGTGGAAAAAGTATTACGAAAAGGTGAAAACATTAAGGAAATAAGAACCAAAAAAAAAAGCTCACATGGGAGGTAAGGTTGCAAATAAAATTATTTAATGAAGGGATCTTCCTTCTCGTAAAAGGTGAGCAATTTATTCTTAGTGTGTATATTATTTACATTTTTTTTCTAAGACACCAATGAGAAGATATATAGGGATAAAACATGAGTTAAATGGCTTATTAGTATAGTGAATATGAAATATATTCATATTATTAAGAAATTAGATATATATATATATATATATATATATATATATATATATATGTATGTATGTATGTATGTATGTATGTATGTATGTATGTGTGTATTTCACAAAATTTTAATTTGTGAATGTATTAAAAAAATTGAAATTATATTTGTATAGACATCAAATCCCATCTTCCAGCCATTACTAGGGTATCTTAGGGTAGGGAGTTTGTGGAATAGAGAGGTGGAGTAACTTCGGGCACATGATAGATTATCCCAATACCAAGGTTACGCCTTCAGGGACACTGCTTGTAGTCTATTTCACACAATCTTCGCACAATAATTCTACCATCTTAAGAATAACCTTGGCAATGGGGAAAGCAATGCAATTTCATATAACAAAGATCTCTAGATGGTAAAATTAAATTAAATCATGATTAATAGCACAACACTCTTGTTTTACACTTCTTAATTGAATAATATGGTTAGTATGTTTAGCTATTGAAAATGATTTCCTAACTCGATAACCCTAATTGGCATTATTAATAATATATAGATCAAGCTGTAAAAAAGGGATTACAAAAGAGCAAGATGGAGTATGAATAGACACGAGCGTAGCTGATGTTAATGAGTGGCATGTCACGAGCAAAAGCAATGGTTGTTGATTCATTCACAACCTACCTAAGACGCCTTCATAGGAGGGACGCAAGCTCCTTTGAGCCAAACTTGTTTTGTTACGATAAGCATTTGATTTTATCGATTTCATATTCCATGAGTTTTGTATACATTTGACACTCTTGTTTTACACTTCTTAATTGAATAATATGGTTAGTATGTTTAGCTATTGAAAATGATTTCCTAACTAGATAACCCTAATTGGCACTATTAATGATATATAGATCAAGGTGTTACAAGGGGATCATTACAAAAGAGCAAGATGGAGTACGAATAGACACAAGCATAGCTGATGTTAATAAATGGGCATGCCATGAGAGAAGGCAATGGTTGTTGATTCATTCACGACCTACCTTAGACGCCTTCGTAGGAGGGATGCAGGCTCCTTTGAGCCAAACTTGTTTTTTTATGATAAATTTTTAGAACATTTGATTTCATGTGACAGTATTCATAATTTTATATATTTAATGTTTCTATTTCCTTAAGCTCAATTTGCATTTATGATTGATGTATACTTGTGTATGTGATCAAATTAGCTTTTATTCGATGATGTTATTGTATGTTTAAGGTTACTTAATATAGGGTGGATGAAACAAGTTTTAAATCCTTAAAAATCTCTGAATTTCTTGGCATTTTTTGATTTGTCGACTACAAAGTCTTAAGATAGGTAACACTTGCCAAGTCCAACTATGGGTGGAGTACATAGCAGTGTTACAGGACTCGACAAGTCCTTGCCAGACTCGGCAAGTCCTAAGGCGAGCCAGGCAAAACAAGGCCAATGGCCTCTTGCCTTGGATTCAGCCAAATCCTAGCCGAGTCAAGGCTAACTTGCCAAGTCCTGTCAAGCAGACTCAGCCAGTAGTCAACATTTGAAAAGGACCAAAAAAAATTTGTTTTTTATTTTTTTATTTTTTTTTGGTATGTAAACATTCTAAAGCATAAGTTAGACCTAAAAAGGTCAATCACTTGCAAATACAAAGAATAGAGAACAAAGAGTTGAGGGAAGACTATTGGGGTTTTCAGAGATAAATTAGCAAATCGGTTGGCTCTCATCTATTGGTTGTTGACTATTTGTGCCACTTTGTAGCTTATATTTGAGCATTGAGAGGAGTTAATAGAAGCATTTGGAAGAGGCTTCTTCAAACTTGGGTTAGATTTCCATTTCTAGAGAAAATTTGTTGAGGTGAGATACATTTTTTCTTGTTATTTCACAAAATTCTTTTACATTCAGGAATCTTTTTTTATTTGCATGTGTTTGAACTTTGGAGTCGGGGCTCTTTAGATTTGTTCCATTTTATGGTGATGAAAAACTTGAAAACCAAGCATCCCTGGGGTTTGTAAATTAGACTTTCTATATTATAAATGTTATTTTTATAATTTATTGTATATTGCAGCAGCAACAACATCATGTCTCAACCTGAGGGTAGTGAAACTAGCCCTACAACTTACCTTGATGCTGACCCTAGTGCAGTAGCAAGGGATAGGGCTTGGAAACATGTTATTCCTGGGCATAAGAAAGGAGTTGTGACATGTTGGCATTGTATGGTAACATATAGTGGAGAAGGCATTAATAGATTGAATATGAAAACATAGAAGAAGAGTGACCATTAGAAATAGTAGTAAATCAATGGAAGAGAGAGAAGCAAAATTAGAGAGATTTTACTCTAATACCCTCCCTTAATGGTCAATCTAACTTCAAAACAAAAAATTTGCAAGAGGATCCTTAAAAGGCGTAAAGGTAGACTCAGGTTGATCAGCAAGTTTTGCATGTTCTGCAATATTGGCCTATGGCTGAGACCCTCCCTGCATCCGTTGGTCAGAAGCAATGCGAGTCCTACATTCTTGGATCACATGACCAAACTTGTGGCAATAGTTGCACCAGTTTTTCTTCTTGGAGCTTTTTGGAGACTGAGCAGATGATTGAGATGGGCCTGTTATCTCCAAAATTTGCACCCTAATTGCTCTAAGCCCTAAAACCCTCAACAATTTTGGAGAAACATTGGATTAACTAGAGGTTGTGGGTAACCCATGACCTGATTGAACCTCCAAATTCTAGGCCGGTTCCTATTTGATATATCTGATATCTCACCTATGCTAATGAAGACGTGAAATTTGTATGGAACAGGGTAAAGATGTAAACCTGAAAATGGAAAACCTAAATGATGAAAACTAGGTGATACACCAGAATTAATAATCCAAATTACTGTTATACTTGCAACACAATGAACGATTTCAACAGATAATCACGAAAAACACAGCTTGAAAGAACTATTAATCCACAAATATTTTAAGAGAAGGTTATAATATGAACATACGAAAGGAAATAAATCACAATCGAATATATCACGAAGGAAACACAACTCAAAACCTATGAATAACAGAGATCAGGCATGAAAGATGCAAAACAAGACATTACCCAACAGGTTTATCAATAAAACACAACTAGATAACATCAATCACCACAACACATACAACCAAATCCTTTACTCCAAAAGCCGAATCCAATGAAAATTGTATTGCGATCAAAGGCCCAAATAACAATATCTCTGCATAATACCTCAGAAAAACTCAAGAAAAAGATGCCAAGGATGAATACCACATGCACATCTCTCTCCTTTAAAAATCTGAACCCCTTCTTTATAACAAAGAGGGGTATATAACAATAACGAAACAGCACCACCTTTCCCACAAGAATAGGAAGTGAGGGTCCAAATCTAGGGAAATTTGTTTACAAAAATAGCCTAAAAACTCCAAAAAAATGCCACATGCACTCTAAATTGTGCCTTGACCAAATACGCATGTAGACAACTCCAAGAAGACTCTATAAATGTCAAAAACTGCTCCATAATTGACTCCAAAGTCATGAGTCTGATCTGCGAGTCTAAAAATAGCAACTGGAACCTTACCCTCGAATTTAGGCATTTATGAATGCAAACTCTCCCTTTTCCCTTAGTCAAATCTAATTTTGCATTTACAATTATTTATTGCATTTTGATTTATTATTATTAACTAGTTGATTTATAATTTATCAACTAAAAATAATAATTTTGTACTTTTTTTACAAAATGCAATAATAAAAAATAAATTATTTTGTTTAAATAAAAAATTATTCTTAATTAATTGATTTTGTTAAGCACCAATTAATATAATAATAAGTTTATATTCAAAATTTAAAACAACGTAATAATTTATTTATTAACATATACATAATTCATATAATTAAAGTCATATAGCCTGTGTTAATAAATCAATCATTATAATGTTTTAAACTCCAAACTCTTATGAATGGACCCGAAATTTTTTAAATTCCAACATAATCATTGCCATCCTTTACAAAGAAAAAAGGCAAAATATCTCCTTCATTTGCACTTTGTCGATTTGCATGAAGAGGAAGGAGTATGAGGGTTTGGGAAAACCCTAGCCATGAGGCATGAAATTTTGGTTTTCTCTCTGCGATTTCTTGGACTATCTATTGTTGGTTACTCCATTCCTGACTTGTATCTGGTTAATATGTTGTCGTGACTAGACTTGTTGGGTGTGAAGAATTTTGTATTTCTTTATCTACAGTCCTGGCTCTTTGATTGCTTTGTTTATGTTGTTGTTCATAGCCGTGACTTGACTTCATCGTTTCGTGGCTCTACTTCATTTCGTGCCATGAATGTCTTTCTCCTTGTTGTTCGTGACTGGGTTTTTTGCATAGTTCTGTTTTCATATCTTCATGCTCTCCTGCCGTGAAATGTCTTCTATCTTTCTCCTTCTCTTGGCTAGGAACCATGGCCGGCTACAGCTCGCTAAGTTTTTTTTTTTGGATACGACTGCTACGATTCACTTGTAGCCATGAACCATTGGTGCTCTTTCACTTGCTCTTTCCTGCCACAGCTTCACATTTGCTGAGAAATCATTGTTATTCAGCCACCATATCTACGGCTTGCTGGGTCTTAAAGCTATGACTGCTGGTGTATTTATTTGCCCTTCTTGCAGTGACTGCTGTAGTTGATGTCTTTGCTCTACTACTATACAGCCACCACTTGGAAGATTTTGTTTTCCTTTAAAATCTTGCAGCCATTTGTTGGAGCTGTTGTGCTATGACATGAGAAATTTGTGGCTGTCTTCTTACTGGCATTTAGAAATGCCTTGCCATGACTGGAGAGATGCTTTTTTTCTGCACTTTCGATGGTTGTTTCTGATGGTTTTCTTGGGGCATGTTTGCTTTGAAATCTAATAGTTGCTGGAAGCCTGCTATACAAGGTAAGAACATAGAAAATGACACCTATTTTGCTCTTCTTTGTTCTAAGATCAAAACCCAAATTGGGTATTTGGTTTTATAGCATTGTATACTCTTGGTATTTGAGAATTTATTGTACCATTATACTGCCATTACTGGGTAATAAATCTCTTATAGTTTTGATATAAGAGAAGAAATCTGCCTTACCTAGTTTCTTTTGATAGATGTTGCTGCATACTAGTATCTCTAGGCATTTGAAAATCTGAGACATTCATGTAAAACATGACTTTTTGCTTTCCGTCTTATGTTTCTATCTGCAGTTTTTTGTAGAAATTTGAGAGTTTCAGCTGGTTGTAACTCCTTTGTGCTTCTTCCTTTATTGTCGATAAATCTGAAACTTTCTAGGCTTGTTGTATTGAGGAAATGTAGAGATTCTGGTATACTAACAGCAGATCTATATGATTTAATATATCCCTCTTCTGATTTCCTTTGCTATGAAATCTGAGATTCAAACACCTTTTACTTTCTGTTGTACACGCTTGAATTCATGTGATACTTTGTTTCTGATGATATCTAGAACTTTCATCCTTCCATTTCTGATAGTTCTGATGCTAATTTACACAACACATTGCTTGATTTCATACACTTCTATTTTCCAAGTCACCCTTGTCGGAATCTATCATCGTTGTACTTTGCTACTCTGTTTGATTTTCAATCTCTCATTTAGCACACTTGTATTTGCTCTCTTTCAGCAACTTGATGCTTTCAGCTCTGTTATTCTATTTGAAACAAAAGGTTTCAAGCCTCTTTGACTTGTCCCTTTAATGTTTGACTTTTTTCTGATATATTAAAAATAAAAAGTTTTGCCTTTGCTATTTTGTTATGAATCAGCCATGAATTCAACAGGTTATGACCACGCTTAAAGCAAGAAACAAACATGTTAATAGTAAAACATATGTCGTGATTGTTTTCCTTTTGCTGGTAGATATTCTTGTTTTATGAAAAAATATGTAGCATGACAGGAGCATGAAAGTTGAGATGAAGTGAGACACTAGCATCGCCTAGATCCATTGGATCTAACATATCTTTCTTTTGAATGCAGGGTTGGAAAGCTTGGAGAAGATGCGGGGTGAAGCAGCGAATGGGCAGAATCAAATGGATGTAGCATTACCAGTCATTAAGGGCAATGACTGGTGCCCATGACGTTTCCTCTGATCTATCCTCTTCTTTCATGTTATGCAATTTTTTATAGACTAGGAATGTATATCAGCAAAGGGACTATTGTTGAGGTCATTTCGTGTCAAAGATATTTACTTTCAGCATCTTTATTCACACTTGTAAACATCAATTGTACCATCATGGTGAATAATACAACGACATTGTATATTATTTCAATATGAATTAAAAATGCTTCTTTTTGCAATTCTGAGTATAACTTGAAAGTGATAAACGTGTATGCTTTACTCCATTTGAACATGTGTAAAAATTGAGTAGCAAGGCCTTTATCCTTGTGAAATAATTGGGCTGAAAATGCTTGTTCTGAGGAGGATGAAGGAGTACTACTACCAAACTGTTGTTTCCAACAGTCCTACTATAGAAGTTTGGTGCACAAATCTGGAAATGTGAGGTCAACATTAGTTGCAGTAATGTTGAGCATCTGAATAAAGTGCTCATAGGATGGTGGTAGACTTTTCAAAGTAATGACCACCATATCCTCTTCCTCCACTATACGACCAATGGCCTCAAGTTGATCTCTAATATCCTTAATCTTTAGAAGATTTTCCTGTAAGGACATGTGCCCATCCATAATAATAGAGAATAGTTGATTCTTTAGAAAGAAGGCTCTGCTTTTATTTTTCAATGTTTCCCTGATCTCTCCAGCTATCTTGCCAGACGACACTTGAGGCAGCTAATCATCAGTAACTGAAAGCTTAATAAGAAAAACCACTTCACGATTATGCTCATCAAACTTCTCTTGAGTAGCATCAACTGTGGTAGGATGAGTCTCGATACCCACAAGAAGCGCCTCAAGGTAATGGTACTCAAAGATTTTCATCATTCTTTGCTTTCAGGGGTTGTAGTTCTTTACATTGAGTCGCTGAGAGCCTTCTAAGAGAAGATTGGTGAGAGATGCCATGACACATTTTTTGATGCAAAAAAAAGTGAATATCATAAATAGCACGAACTATGAAGCAAATTGACAAAAGAACCACAAATTCAAAGAGGCACCCAGATTATAGCTCAAAAACCGCAAATAGAATCTTCTGTCAAATTTGATTCCGCTGGCTTGAAAATCGAGGCACAAAAAATGATGCACCCAAAAAAAGCAAGACTAACTTAGTTGAGATGTGCAAAAACCCACCAAGAATAAGCAAAAAAACTATTAATATGACACACGAGTCGAGGGTTTTCAAAAAAACCTTGGATTTTAAAAACTTCAAAAAATTTGCAAGAGTTTTTGAACAAGGGGCAGATTTGAAAAAAAGGCAGATCTTAATCCATGCAATGGGTCGTGTTAGCTGAAGAATGCAAAAGATGGAGGTAGAAATCACGAGAAATGTCAAAGAAGCATCGCGTTTGAGCAAAAACGTCACAAAAAAACACTAAAAATGGCAACAAAACTCACGCATTTTCCAGAAAAAAGGGACTATGGGTGAATAAAAAGAGGTTGTAGGAGGCCAGAAAACACCTAAGCCGTTGATAAGAAAAAAGAAAAATGAGACTAGAAGTCAACAATGCATCTGCAACAGGAGGAAGATGCCCACAATCTTGAGGAAAAAATGCGATTTTACTAACCAGTGATTTTGCACAAAGAAAATTGCAAAAACAAATTGGACGCCAAATTCCTAGTCAGGTCTCGAGGAAAAAAAAATGATGCAAATTTTGAACACACTCGAGCAAATATTTCGAAGATTTTGAACTAATTATTTCAAAAAAAAGAAATTAAAAATTTTCAAAGAGGCCAAGAATTTGCTCTAATACCATATTATGGTAAAATAATGAATGTGTTATTAATAGAGATCATAAATGATCTATATATACAAATACACACGAGAATGTTTCCATAACGAACAAAGAGAGAAATAGAAACATTCTGAAGAGAGAAAGAGAGTTTCCATAATGAACAAAGAGAGAATATGGAAGCATAGAAGAAGAGTGACCATTAGAAACAGAAGATAATCTACAGAAGAGCGAGAAACAAAATTAGAGAGATTTTACTCTAATACACCTAAGGTATAAAATAACAAAAACACTCTTTATTATGAAATATTTCCCTAACACTTACCCCTTGCCCACTGGGAAAGTTGAAAAATGGGCTCGTAAGTCCTCATATGACGAATAAATAAAAAAGGTGACATGAAAACAACTGTATGTAACCTTTGTAAATACTTACATAAGCTCCTATGATCAACAATTAAGATTGTTTTGAGAATGTTTCAAGTTACCTGATTAGTTTTTTAACTAGAGAAAGAAAGCAGTGCTTTTGTGAGTCAAATGTACTAACATTCTTATGATCAAATTTGGTTTGAGTAGCCACTTTTAGATGGCATCCCCTATAGCTGAGTGTACAAGTTAAAATCTTCATTTCATATGTATGGTGGTTGTACGTGGTTGTTTTCACATCTTTTTTATGAAATTGTAGTACTTGTTTCCTTCCAATGACTTTAAGAAGAGTAATTCTAGCAGAATTTACATTATATCTCTATCAATTTGAAGTAACATTCAATTAGGACAATGTATTAATGTATTACATTTCTATCAACTATTTAGTGCTTGAGACATCACTAAACCAATAAACCTTTCAAAAAGAAAAATCCTTCTTTCAAATTTGGTTCCAAAACCTGTTCCCTCCCACAGAAATTATGTATTTGGTGTTCTTGATCAGTTTGTCATCCATGCATCCTCTTCTCCTTCTCTAATATTTCTCTGGAGAGACATCAGGAAATCTATTTCAAATATATGCACTAGAAAAGTGCAATGTCCCCTTTCGAGCACATTAGGAAATTTAAGGCCAAATTCATGTAATATTAAATTTGGTTTTTGAGAGCTTAACGTAAATTTATAAAAAAGAGTCAATATCATATTAAAGGAGTTAAAAGGTCACAAGGGAGGAATAAAACAAAAGGACGAGAGAAGGAAGTTCAAGGGTCACATCTTTGAGCATTAAAAGAAAAAAAGCTTGTTCATTTTTGGCATGCTTAGATATTGGTTTGTTTTCAGATTTCTTTGTAATGTTCCGCTTCCGAACACGATGCACAACAATCTTTCTCCAGATACTTTTGGCAACTAGATGGAGTACGTACAGTGAACTGGAGGCTAGCATAGTGGAGTGAGATGGCGTACGTATACCAATCGCCAATGTATGGACAACAAATGGAAGGTCGTACGGTATGTATGGGTGCCAAATGTTGGTGTACAAAAGAAGCCCATACAGTATGCTGTTGGTGCCAATGTATGCTGTACGATGGAGATTTCAAATGACGTACGGTGGCAGCCTTGGCTGTACAATGATACAAGGTCGTACGGTGATGGAAGGGGGGTTGTACAACTAAACAAGAAGGTCGTATGAGATGAATATTAAGTGGGTCATACGATGGTTTGATGAGTTGGTCATACACTAATGAAGGTCGTACGTAGTGTGCCTGAAGGAGGATGTCTGGGCCGTATGGGTGATGGACAGAATGAAGGCAATGGATTAGGGGTGAGGGTGGTGAAACAAAGAGAGTTAAAATGCAAATAACACAGAGATTGAATTACCCAATTACACAATAGATAATTGATCAAATTAAACATAGTGAATTCTCCAATTCGCAAAATGATGGTGCTTCGATTTGCTAGATCCGAGCAAAGTTTTACAGGGGACAGAATAGGGTGAAGGCTGAATCCCACCAAAACTGAAAAGACCAAATAGGAAAGATCTTTCACTTCCAAAATGGCGAACAACGGAGAATCCCAACTGGAATTTGCAGTACAAGAAATAATCCAAATTGCATACCTAAAGACTACCTACAAGCCGTGCTTAAATACCCGTGGGATAACTTTCTGAGGGTGTACAAAGATAGCAGACAACGACACAACTACAAAAACAAAAATAAAAATGGGTCCAAGATATATTAAGTCAATCAGCCTATTAACAATAGTTTGATACATAATTTATTTTATAACAGGAACATTACTGTCCTCCCATCCCAAATTTTGCTTGTCCTCAACCAAATGCTATGCCGAGTGCTGGAGAATGTGCTCGCCCTCCCACGTCACGTCATCCAATGGCAAGTGTTTCCAATGCACCAAATATTCCTTCACCGTGCAATTCCGCAAAGTCTTCTCACGTACTTGGATGATCTCAGTTGGTTTCAATATGAGCTTTCCTTCTTCATTAAGTGGTGGAAGGTCTATAGCTACAGTGACGTTCTGCCCTACGACCTTCAAGCATGAAACATGAAAAACGTTATGAATACGGCTTCCCTTCGGAAGTTCCAGCTCTTACGCAACTTCACCAATTTGACGAACTACATGATAGGGACATAAAATTGTGGCCTCAATTTTTCTTTTCACTTTTCTTTCAATGAGGATTGTCGATATGGCTGGAGCCAAAGATAGAGCAAGTCCCCTATGTCGAAACTCTTCTCCATTCTGTGTCTGTCGACGTACATCTTTTGTTGATTTTGTGCCCGTTGTAAGTTTTCCTTTAAGCATCTCAATATGTGTGGTCCCTCTTGAAGCTAGTCCCTCGTCCTTGGTGCGTGACTGTCACCCAAAACTGTGTCGATGAAGAAAAGGGGTTCATACCCATACAGAGCTTTGAATGGTGTCATTCTAATGGACATGTGGTACGTGGTATTGTAGCAATATTCCCCTAGACGCATCCATTTGACCCACGCCCATTGTTGTGCCAAAACATAGTTTTGAAGGTAACCTTCGAGCCACTTCACAATCTTTGTTTGTCCGTCTGTCTGCGGGTGGTAACTAGTACTTGGTGACAATTCTGTCCCTATCATCTGAAACAGTTCTGTCCAGAAGATATTGATGAATCGCCCATCCCGATCATGGATAATTTTTCAGGGTAACCTATGCATACAAAAGACTTCTCTAAAAAATAGATCGGCAACTTGTGCGGCCTGAAAATTTGAAGAGATAGCGAAGAGATGTGCGTACTTTGTCAATCTGTCAACCACCACAAAAAATATAATCCTTTTCGTTCACCTTGGGAAGCCCTGTTATGAAATCCATCGAGATACTTTCCCACTTATGTTCTGGAATTGGCAAAGGTTGCAGTAACCCGATAGGTAGAGTATGTTGGGATTTGTTCTGCGGGCAGACCGCGCTCTTACATACTGCAACACGTCCCCTTTAAGTCCTTTCCATGAAAACCTCTCCCGGAGAGTTTTGTAAGTTTTGAGGAAACTCAGGTTTTCTGCCAAGGGTGAGTTGTGTACTTCCTTCAAGATTTTCTGCTTCAATTTGGATTCCGGCACTAAAAATATCCGATTCTTATAGTAGATAATGTCATCCACCACTTTGTGTCGATCATCCTAGGTGTTGCCATCCATTAGCTCACAAGAAAATGTGTTTTTGGAATATTCTACCAACAAATGTGCCTTCCAGTCAGTTGAAATCTGATTTAGTGAGCAAATGGCGGGTTTCCTGGACAAGGCATCTACAACCACATTGTTCTTTCCTTTCACATATTCAATGTCAAAATCAAAAGCTTGAACCTTGCTTACCTATTTTTGTTGCCTCTCGTTCAAGTCTTGTTGCTCTAGAAAATATCTCGAACCGTTGTGATCCGTACGGACGACAAACTTGGCACCCACCAGATACTGCCGAAACTTGGTTAGTGCATGTGCAATGGCTAACATTTATTTGTTGTAGATGGAATATAAGCGTTTTGTTTGTGCAAGCTTCTTGCTTTCATAAGCTATGGGGTGTCTATCCTGCATCGATACCGTGCCAATGCCTTCTCCAAATGCGTCGCACTCCAAAATGAATTGTCGATTGAAATCAAGTAATGCAAGTACAAGACAAGTGCTCATTGCCTCTTTCAGTTTATCAAAAGTGAGTTGTGCCTTTTTGTTCAACTGGAAAGAACCCTTCCTTGTAAGATCTGTTAAGGGCATGCTGAGCTAAGAGAATCCTTTAACGAAACTCTGGTAATAACTGCACAGTCTGAAAAATCCTCACAATTTCAAGAGTGATTTTGGAGGAGGCCAATCAAGGATAGCCTAAATCTTCTCCTGATGAACTTGAACTCCATATTTACTGACAATACGCCCCAGGTACAATATTTTTGTCATACCGAATTCACATTTGGATTGCTTGGTGAACAAAGATTGTTCCTCCATGATCCTTATGACTTCCTCCAAATACTTCAAGTGCTCTTTCCATGTCCTGCTATAAATAAGATCATCAAAAAAACCCAATAAGAAAATGTGATTCATGCATGATTGGAATGTAGTAGGTGCATTTGTCAATCCGAACGGCATGACTAGAAACTCATAATGCCTGTAGTGACAACGGAAGGCCGTCTTTTCTACGTCTTCCTCCCTCATGCGGATCTAATGGTATCCGGAACAGGGATCTATTTTCGAAAAATAGACTGCGCCATGCAATTCATCCAACTCCTCATCTATCCTTAGAATGGGATATCTATTCTTTATTGTTTTTTTGTTCAACACACAGTAGTCCACACACATGCGCATCGTCTCGTCCTCCTTTTTGACCAATACCACAAATGACGCGAAAGGGCTAGAACTAGGACGGATCCATCCTTTCTCTAGCAGTTCCTGAATCGTCTTTTCGATCTCATCTTTGAATTTCTTAGGATGGCAATACGGTGTGCTTATGACCAACTTGGCTCCTACTTCCAACTCAGTAGTATGTTCAAACCCTTGATAAGGCATATTGCCAGGAGGAATGTCAATGAAAACTTTATCCTGTTTACTCAAAACATCCTGGAGGTCATCATCCTATGGAGGTGTCTGTTGCCCTTTTATAGATTCTGCCAAGACAAAATAATGTGCACCCCACGCAACGTCATCACGTCAAAAAATTGCCTCCATCCGATGCACAGAAACTTCCTTCAGACACTCATTTGCCATTCCGCGGAGAACAACCTTCTTTCCATCAACAACAAAAGTGAAATCCATCCGTTTGAAGCTTTGAGTGTATTCATCAAGTGTCTCCATCCACTATGTGCCCAAAATAATCTCCATGTCATCAAGGTCCACTATGAAGAAATCCTCGGTCACCATGTGATTCGCCATTGGGATACTTAGCTGAGAAACAAGGTGTGTTCAGGGAAGAGTCCCTCTAGCAACCTTGACCTAAAATCCTACGTGCGTCTTCGTAGGTAGACCTCTATGCGTCACCAGAGATGAGTTTGTGAAGTTTAGAGTGGCTCCGCTGTCAAGCATCACCATGAAGCTTTGTCCTTGAAGGGTTCCCCGTACACGAAAAACTATGCACCTTAGGCTACTAGCCAAAGCGATAGTCCTTCCGCGTCGTACCAATGCTGCAATCCTTTCCGTACAATTCAGACTAACCATGTTGGTGTCGTCGTGATGTTGGTTGTCTTCGGAGAGTTTCTTCCTGTTCGTCCTCATCATCGGACACGACCTCAATGTAGTGTATTTTTTCTTTTCCAAGGCATCTGTGAACAGATTCCCAAGGTCCCCTGAGTTGAAACATAATTTCTTCCTTCGGAGTTCCTGTCTGGTAGCTTCGTCTAATGACAACTTCCTAGGCATAGGTTTATTATCTTTGTCCCTCAAAAACGTTGGCGGTTTGAGATGTAACTTCAAGAGGATGACATTGATGATGATGCCATACTCTGTGCCTTCTTAATGGCCTTCAACAAGGTGGTAGGATTGAACCCCTTTACCCAACTTTTCAATAGTTTTGTCTATCCATCTATGAAGAGCACTACTCGTCTTCTTTCAAAAATGTCCGTGACCAAAATAGAGAGTTTCTGAAATTCCGCAATGTACTGGTCGACCAATCTAGTTTGTCTCAGTTGTGCTAAATCTTTGAAATTGAGTTCTGGATCTTTACCATCAAATCGATCTATCAATCTCTCAATGAATTACACAAGTATTTATTTGATCATGCCCCAGTGTGATGGTGTCGTGATGCCACCATTTATGCGCAACTCCTTCCAATGCAACACCACAAATTTAATTGCTTCTTCTTTTGGCATGGGATTAAGTTGGAAGTAAGTATCGACCTTCATTACCCATGCTTGCGCAGATATGGATCTGGATCTGGATCCGTCAAATGGAGACAGATTTACTTAACTTTCTTCCGAGATCATCATTACAATATCCTCGGTTTTCGACTCCCCAATATCTCATTCTCAGATCCGTGTAATCTTTGTAGGATATATCTTCCTCAAAATTTGCACTCTTCCAATCTTCCCTTAGTTGTTCTTGCATCTCTTCAAAGGTGGGTTGTTTCCTTCTGCGTGGTGCCTCCGTCCATGGGGGAAAAGACGGCATGGAAGGTCGAGAGCATGTTGGATGAGGGTTTGATTTACCCAACACCAAGTCCGCGATGTGACCATTCTGTTCTTCGGATATTTTATTTTCTGTCATCTTCTTGAGAGTCTCTTCCATGAATCGTTGAGTATCAGTGATCTGGGCCTAGTTCTTGGCAAGTTCTCTGAGTAATGCCACAAGTTTGGTAGCTTTTGGTTCTGATTCGACAACCATTCTATCAACGGAATGTGTCCTTCTCTTCCGGCTATAACCTCTTATTCATTGTCCACAGGCTAGCAGGATCGAAGCTCTGATACCACTATAATGTTCTGATTCTGAACATGATGCATAACAATCTTTCCTGAGATTCTTTTGGCAACCAGATGGAGTACGTATAGTGAACTGGAGCCTGGCATAGTGGAGTGAGATGGTGTACGTTTACCAATTGCCAGCGTACGGATGACAAATGGAAGGTCGTACGATATGTATGGGTGCCAAATGTTGGTGTGCGGAAGGTCATAGGACAGTCTGTATAGTATGTTGTTAGTGCCAATGTATGTCGTACGGTGGAGATTTCACATGACGTACGATGGCAGCCTTGGCCGTACAATGATACAAGGTTGTATGATGATGGAAGGGGGGTCATACAACCTGAAGGAGGATGTCTGGGTCGTACAGGTGATGGATGGAATGAAGGCAATAGATTAGGGGTAATGGTGGTGAAACAAAGAGAGTTAAAATGCAGATAACACAAAGATTGAATTACCCACTTACACAATAGATAATTGATCAAATTAAACACAGTGACTTGTCCAATTCGTAAAATGATGGTGCTTCGATTTGCCAGATCCGAGAGAAGTTTTACAGGCGACGAAATAGGGTGAGGGTCAAATCCCACCGAAACCGAAAAAACTAGATAGGGAAGATCTTTCACTTCCAAAATGGCGAACAACAGAGAATCCCAACTGGAATTTGCAGTACATGAAATAATCCAAATTGCACACCTAAAGACTACCTACAAGTTGTGCTTAAACACCCGTTAGGGAAACTTTCTGAGGGTGTACAAATATAGTCAACGGCAACACAACTACAGAAACAAAAATAAAAATGGGTCTGAGATATATTAAATCAATCGGCCCATTAAAAATAGTTTGATACATAATTTATTTTATAACAGGAACATTACATTCTTCTTTTAAACAATTGGAAGCTCTGCTTCAACTAGCTTTGAGGACAAAACCCCCTGAGCCGGAAGACAGTGGACAAGAACCCATTGTCTGTAGTAGACGTCATTTCAGGTGTCTCACTTGTGCTTACATTTTATCTCTTATTCTCCAATCTGACTGTTATTTTGTGCGATAACAATTGGGGCTGAATGTTATTTTACTGAAAGGTTTGATGGTAATATTCATTTTTTAAAACTTATTGCTGCTTGTGTTTTATTTGTACTGCTGAAAGCGGAACTAAATAGTCTACAGAGATCATTATTTGTTGGTACATTGCTGGTTTAAAACTGAAAGTTTGCATAAATTAGCTGTTGTATTTATGAGAATACTGGTGTGTGAAAGTAGGGAAAAATATCCATCTGTGATATTACAGTGGTATGGTGATTTTCCTGCCAGTCTGAAGATTTACCAAAGACAAATTTTGGAAAGGATTCAGAATGGCTACATCAGAATAAAGTTTATAATACTTTGCATTTTATTCAGTGTTACACCAATATGAGGGTACTTCAGGATGGCAGGACGCCGGGATGGGTTTCCAGGACATAGGGAAAATGGGCCTCATTTTCGGGACAGCAGGGGGACAGCCAGGGGACGGCAGCAAGGGGAGGACGGACCAAAGAGGGGTGTTGTATAGTATACAAATAGAACTTGAAATGCTAAATATGAAATGATATTTCAGTAGTTCACTAGAACATACCAAATTAAAATACTCGAACATAGCAAAATTGCAACATGAATTAGAACCATTGACATTCAACATAGTAACGTATTACGTACCCAATAGTAACATTCAAAAATCAAAATTCAAATAGAAATTCAAGTACACATTCCAACTGCGGCATGGTTGCGGAATGACGGAGGTGGGGGTGCTTGTGTACTCAAGCACCTGGTGCAGGAACGTCTAGGGGACAAGTACTTCAAGGTTTGGGAGGGGGATGTGAGTCTTCAAGTTACACTGGTTTTATTAGTCTTGAAAACTATAAAAGCTGAGTCAAATATTTTAATCAGAGACTATTTTTTCCAGTGGAAATTCATATATTACTGGTTCATTTAAAGTAATTCACTCAAGAATATTTCCTACAGATGTTGTATTTCATACTTGCAGCTCCAATTTGATCAAATTATAAGACAAACTATTTGGTTTCAAGCAACAACTACGGAGAGGAATGAAATTATTAATTTGTATACAGTATGGGGAATTTTATTAGTTCCTCTATAGTTTGGGTGGGATATTTGTTGTGCGTCTCAACAATTAAATAATTCAACTTATGGATAGGGTAAATATTTTGAAGAAACATAAGGTTGGAGATTTATTGATCGCACAGGTTATATTCCTCTCCTTAAATCCACAATGGATGATTTTAATTTTTAACAGGGTTCTAACTTTATGGTGCACTTGAAAGAAATTAAATTAAGTGTCGAGAACAAGATCTAATTCTTAAAGTTTTTTAATATTTCGGGAAGAAACAAAGGATTTCCTTAAATATTGCAGACTTTCATTGCAGAAGGGATTAATCACTGCAAGTTGCATATTAACACATCACTCCAAAATAACGGCAATGATTCAGTGTCTGGCATCCAGGCTTGTCAAGTTAGGAAGAAACATTCAGGAAGTTATTTCAAGAAGCTGTTTTACATTCTGAAGCATTGTTGTGAACAGTTGCTTGTGGAGAACTCAAGCCCACTGGTGTCGATAAATGTATCACCAGACCCTAAAAGCTAGAGTTAAGATAGATAGCACTTGGTATAGGACCATGTATTTGCTTGGAACAGTGTGGATATTTAAAGACTAAGGAACTGTGCACTACAACAGAGAGCATTATAACGACGTATTTACTAGAAACAGATGCAAGAGAAGAAATGGTTCACATTCTCCTGGACGTAGCAGATGGCAATATCTCTGTGAAGAATATTGTTTTAGGAGTTTAAGTTCAATTTGTGGAACAATTTCTTGAAACGGCAGTGACATAGTAACATCTGAATCGCTTAAGAAGGGAAGTCGTCAATGCCTGAACAGGAAAAACCTTTGCACTGAGACATTTGAAAGTTTCAGAAGCTTTGAATTAAAAAAATATTATTTTTTTGTCATTTTCCTATTTGGTTTGATTATGCTCTTGTGAGTAATCCTAGGAATTGCCGATGGGAGTTGATATAAAGACAAGGCAAGTTGTCTTATTATAGCATGAACCAAAGTAAGGACTCTTTAGACATAATGTTTTCTTATAACTAACGGCAGTTTTATAAGTGTTGGGAATTAGATACTGTCATGAGTTTTTGTTCGACAGTTGCAAAGGGGAACGAAATCTTTTTTCTCTTGTTGGGAAGTGAACCATCAGGGAAGGGAGTTATTTTGTGCACGGACAGCACTATTGAAGCAAGGTGTTACCGAGTTCTATTTCGTAACATGCAGCCGCTGCAGAAATTCAAGCAATTCTAATAAGTAATCTTTGCGGGGAATGTCTGCTGGAGCGTATGAATATCTAGAACTTTTTTTAAAGTTTGGCAACTTAGTTTGAGAGGAACTCATATTGACTGTGGAGTATATTACTGGCTTTGTTGTGGGAGATTGTGAAAATCCAAAAAGAGATTGACCACAACTTATTTATTGCTATTGAATTACAAGAATCAGAACTACATATTTGGACAATTTTAAGGCTTAGGTACATTTGAGTGGATGATTCATCACATGTTGGAACAGACCAAATATATGTGAGTCTCTGTTACTGTAGTAGATTCCAGATTGCACCAATTTAGCAGCAGGATTGTTCGATATTATTCATTCAAATCAAATGTCATACCCTGGAAAATGAATCTTTCTAGGAACATATGGGGCAATTGTGATTGCAAGGAGTGAACTTTTGGAAGTTTGCGCCTGTCATAATCAGAAGGATTTCCTTGTGTATCATTCAACGTCATAAAAGACAGAGGCAGATTACATATGAAGTAAATTGCACAGATATATAATGATCCAGGTGGATCTAGAAAAGCCCAAAAAATCCCAATCTTAGGATCTCTCAAATTCAACATTGTTGCAAAGATCTCATAAAACTGGACCCAACCCAATTTGAACAGGAGCAAGAAGAACTCATATACAGAAGTTATGCTCGGTCAAAGGTCTGGTCAAACTGATGAACCATAGGTTGACTGAAAAAAGGTGAAAATGGATTGTCCGAAATTCAAGTAAAAATTATACCTAGTTGTAGTGCTCATCGCGCTGATTCCAGAACTATTTTTGGTTTCAAAAATGGAGTCCGTATGCAAAAGTTATGGCCAGTCAAAGTTATCCAAGAAAAGGGTTGACCGGATGACATCAACATGAAATCAGCACAGTCAATTAAATGTGACACATGTCAGATGACATGGCAGGACATGTGTCATGATGACAGGGCAAGACTGGGTGACATGGTATTATACAGATCTCTGATCAGCTTAAATCAAGTGATGACATGTGTCCTCGCCCTACTTGGCACTTAGGTGGCGTTCTTATCGACATTGCTTGTTTGTGCTGCAAACAAAATTCTGCAATGAGGTCCGAGCACATAACCTGTTACTTCACACTTGCCCCCTCTACAAATGTACCAAACATGGGTTTTAAATATGGATAGCAGCAGTTTGGTTTTGTTATGTTCAAGGGCAGATAAGGCAAAAACCATTCGTATAGGATGTGGAACCTGAGCCATCCACCAATACATGGACTATTAAAAGCAGATTTTGTTTGTTTTAAAATAACAAACATAATAGATCATGCCTATTGTCTAGCATTTTGTCACCACAAAATGTAGATAACATTACGAAACTTCTTCAACTTAGTTTCCCATTTCTCTAAGTTTAGTTCGTTATTTAATTGGTTAGTATTGATCAACCAATCAATTCCAATTGATGTAATGAATCCTTTTACTGAAGGCTTTCGTCAAGTCTTTTCCGTTTTTCTGTTTATTAAGCCTATGCTTGATTTTTTAAGCCTTCAACGTCTTTTTTCTCATTTTTGGGTGTGTGTTTGTTGGCTTTTGGTCTTTTGGTTTTACTCAAGTCATTGTTTTCAATTTTCCCTCCGATTTGATCTATCTTAGGGCTTAATCGGAGTTGGCAATCAAAAGATATGACTGTTTTAGTGCCCAAAAAGTGGACCTTTGAGGTGCAACTGCACAAATTAAAAATATCATGTTATATTTTTTAGTTGACATTCATTTTATGTAATGTTTTTAAGTTACTTTATCATTTCAATTATATTAACTTAGTTTGATTTATTTTTTTTGTTTTAAATCAAATGCTCTAGTAAATATTACTTTTAATATAATATTTGCATACACTATATAGTATAAAATTTAAATATTATTATGTCCCATTTGAGTAATATTTATTCAAAAATTAAACTGACATGTGCTTAATTCATCAGAATCATCACTTAAGTTGTGCAAACATGTCTACAAGCACATTTTAATTCAAAATATGCAATTGCACTTAAAAGGTGCAGATTTGAATGGAAATGTCAAGCTAAAACACAAAAAACATGTAATTACTTATGTTTTTAAATTTGCAAAGGCACCTAAAAGGTGTGTTTTTGCCCATAAGACACATTTTTGTGTAATTGCAAACATGTAATAGCACCAAAAAGGTGTGTTTTGCCTTGAAGAATATATTTTCAAAACATGTCATTGCACCCAAAAGGTGCGTTTTGCTTATGCCTCTAATTGCAAACATGTCATTGCACCTAAAATGTGTGTTTTTCCTTTTATGTCATTTTTAAAACATTTCTTTGCACCAAAAAGGTGTGATTTTCTTACAAGACACATGCAATTGCATCTTGAGAACCCGTTATTGCATTTCAAGGGCAAAACATCCATGTTTATGATGTCCAAGAACACGGTTTTTGGTGATCTTGCCCAGATTTGTTCATGAGATGTCTTGAAATCTTTTCCTCTAGGGGCATTTTTGCAAATCCAAGCATTCTCATGCTTTAGGCGTTGACTTCTCTTGCCCAAAAATTTTTCGTTTTGAGCTTGGGAAACCACGTTTTTTACCAAAAAATCCATATTTGGGCATTTGAATCCACGTTTTGGCTCCAAGGAGGGTTGTTTTGGCTTCCTATGGTGTAATAGATGCATTGTGGGCCACGTTTTTGCATTCCAAAGACAAAAATATTGCATGTGATGCCCTTGGGAAACCATGATTTTTACCAAAATGGTGTTTAGCATATGCATTTTACCAAAAAAGCTACATGCATTGAACATTGTTGACCACGTTTTTCAGATTGGGCATGAAAAACACCTCATTTGCTGCTCATTGGTTATTTGTCATTGAAAGTTTAATGAGGTCCAAGTTTGTTTGAGAATTTGTCAAAATTGGAACTTCATTCCCTTCATATTTAGCATTTTAATCTTTGAGTAAGTGGACATTTTCCCATTTAGCTGATTAATTCATGCTTCTTGCTGATTTAATGCATGTTTTAGCTTGATGTTTCACATTTGTTGATATAGATGCCATGAAAAGTGCATTTTCTCTTTAAAAATGATGAAAAGTCTTATTTTAATTCTTTCAGTTTTTTCACAAATTCCAAATTTGAGTTTGTATGTTGAGGTATCTTGCTTATTGACATGTTTGAAGGTACGTGTTTGTTTTCTTGTTTGGTTGCTTGTTTTCTTGTTTTTCTTCATTTGGAAAAAGTTGCAAGTTCTTTCCCAAGAACTTGATCATGTTTCACTCCATCTTCTATCAACGAATGCAAGTGCATCTTTTCATTCCACCTCCATCATTACATGCCAAGGCAAATTGTATTTATTCCTTCCTTATCTGCCATTACACTTCATGCACAACTACATGTAATTTCTCATTTCATGTCATAACACATTACATCTCATCTTTTGCATGCAATTACATGTAAACTCACATTTCATCCGCATTTACATCCAAACTCACTTTGCAGTCCCAATTGTATGTCACATATACATGTAATTCACTTTTCATGCAATGACATCTGGAAAACCCATTTTTTACTTGAAGACACTTTTTAGAAGTCAAAAAAATCCATTAACATGCATTCCCATGCATCCCACTTTCATGTCTTAAAGCATATTCATAAAAGCTCACTTCCAACTCATATTTTCATCCTCTCAAACCGTACTCCAGCCTTCACATATGCATGTCTCTTTTCAAGAACATCACATTAGATCTTTGAAGTGTCTAATCCATACTCCGAAGTTTTGTTGTTAATCAAGAACCGACGCTTTTATGGAAGCAATATCATGTGATGATGTGTTCACATTTTGGGATTTTCATGTTGCAGTACAAGCACAAGGAATGCCCCCATTTGCAAGATCGGAAGGCAAAATGAAATACAAATATGATAAAGAGTTGGCTCACACAACTCCATCCCAGGTTACATCTATTATTGATAGTGTCTCAGATTCAGAGATCGGGCATGTAGATATGACCAATTTCTTGTGAAGGATAGAAGCTCCTGCTAATCATGAAATGAAACACATCAAGAAAGGTAATATTCATTTGGTGTCCACTTTTCCTTTGCCTGACCTAGAACCAAAATTTGTCCTCAGATGTGCAAAGTGTTTCAGTTCGACATCAAAAACCATCAAGGATGTTGATAGTAATGTTATTATAAGCCCTAATCCTAAGGTTATTGAGCAGATTTTCAAAGTGCCGCAAAGTGCAGAGTGTGTAGATTTGACCAAAGACACATCTTTGGAGATATGGAATGCAAATAAGGGAAATTATTAGAAGTATGTTGATCTATATTGGTTGGATTCCAAAATTAACAATTTCTCAAGATGGCCAAAAACCATTCACAGATCTAGTTTCAAGTCGGAATACAAAGACCTAATTATCCTTCTTAGCAGAAGATGCAGTCTCAAAGATTCTAATGAGATTTTGAACCATGGATGTATAAGTTCATTTTCCAAATCATTGATAATAACGAACATATCTTTTGGGGAGAACTAATCAGCACTGCACTTTGTGAGCAGTTGCTCTATGTAGGGACGTAGGCACCGTTTTACATGAATTCCTATCTTGTCTATATTGTTGTTGTTATGGGATATTTTTCTGGACTTTCAACCAAAGAAGACCGTCTTCAAATTCCAGTTTGGGAGTACTATGATCAGATTACTCTGACTAATGGTAAATACCATTACAAAAGAGTTCAGGATGCTTTCTTTGGGCATTTTCAGTGCTTGTTTGATAAGCAGTTATTTGTCAAAAGAGTGTCAGATGTGGCTTGGGACAAGGTTAATTAGTATGGTTGCATCTTTATTCAGTTTTCAACTTTTACTTATTTAAGAGTTGGATACTTCAAAGGATAACCATATACCTTACCTACGTATGCTACTGATCGGATCATTTTAATGGAATTGGCCAGACAACTCATGGAGGTTCAATCTGATCAACATGCTCTACATAGACCAAGTTTTGGTATTTCTTCTGCTAAGCCCTTGGTGATTGGTCATTACATGATAGATTATGTACACAAAGCAAAGGTCATGGAAGCAGAACTTCAGTTGGTTACATTGAAGAAGTTCAAAGCCAGATTTGATTTTGATTACAGAAAGATGAATTGAAAAATCAAGAGAGCATTTACTCATGTCCATCGTATAAAAGATATTTGGATTGACATGCGGACAGAGTTGGATATAATGAAAATGGACTACTGCAGGATGACTTTGTAGCAGATCATTGATCTTAATATGCTCGAGATCCCATCTGATTTCCAAGTTGAAGATGATGGTAATATTCTTGACCCAAAATATCATCGGATTGGTTTTGAAAAATGATGCCCTTTCCCTATCCAATGGCAGCAAAAGGAAGATACTTCTATTCTTGATAGATTTTAATCCATTCTGGCAAACACCAACAAGTGCTTGAAAATCAAAGGTCTTAAAAGGGTCAATCCAAAGCTGGGTTTGGTTTGTGCAGGTTTTGGTCCTCCTAGAAGAAAGTCGCAATTAGAAATTGCCAGTAAAGATGGAGCATCTTCCTCTAATATAAAGAAATCCCTCATTCAAATTAAAAGGTGGAAAGGGATTTAAATCATCTCAAACCCCTAAACAAGATAATGAGTCAAAAGAAGAATCTGAGGAGGAAGAAAATGAGGAAGAAGGAGAAGTCATGATCATATCTCCTCCAAGACCTGCACAAACTCGGGAACCATCCATGCAGGAAGCACCTTTCTAGAGTCGCCAGGGGGAGCAGAATCATCTTTGCTTTCAGGATATTCAACCGTTAGCTTATTACTAGCACTGAGCTGCTTGTATCTATTTATCTTCGAACAAGAGTCATCATCATGATCCGCTCTTATGAAATATGCACATATTTTGCTTCTTGGAAGCTGCCTCTATGGCAAGCTTATGTTGAGCAGATGGTAATTGTAATGGTTTCCCTTCATGTTGCCTTCTAGGGATGTCCTAGCAAAGTTGTTGGAAGGAAGGATCTATTTTCCCCATTTGCCTTTTCATGGAAATCATCTCATTTGATAATTTTTGAAGCATTGCTTCTGTGTTACTGGTTGTACCAGCAGCAAAATTTGTTGAAGTTCTGCTCTAAAGCTCTCTCTTCCATTTTTCGGCTACTATAAGGTCATCCTCCAATTCTATCGCAAGGTCTGAGCAGCTTGCAAGTTAGCCACATGTGCTCTTCTGATTTGAAAATTGATATCTAGAGGCATCGAACTAATGAAAAACATCTTCTGATTATCTACAGTTGGTCTACTCATAGCAGGAATCCGGTTGACCAATTTATTGAACCTTGCGATGAGATCTCTCATGGGAATACTAGGTTCCTTCTTAACTTGTGTAGGGTGAGACAACAAACTATGTTCATCTTTTGTACTCTTGTAGCGCACCTCGAATCAATTTTGCATGTCGTCCAAGGTTGTAATACATCAAACCGGAAGATGTTGAAACCAATCAGCTGCATTTTCAACAAGCCTCTATGAACATCCTTACCGCTATATCCTCATGCTGAGGACAAATAGTGCTACATGCAGCAAAGAAAGCAGCAATGTGCTCATCAGCAAAGGTTTTCCCATCGCCATTGAATTTGGGGAAGTTCTTTCAAGAAGCTCTTGGTAGGTCATTATTAGTAGCAAGCCGAAGGGTGCCAACAACATTTCCCCAGGGCACAACCACTAAAGCGGGAAGAATTACTAGTATTGGCTGAAAGGTGACAGCAATAGGGGCTACCACTCCGTGACGGGTGAGAGCGTTACACAGTGATGGGATCTGAGTGCGAAATATAGGAGGGGAAGAGGAATGACTGCGTCTCCAAGAAACAAAGCGGGGTGGCAGAAACATAGCTCCACAGATGCCTTGAAACACTGGATCCCGTGAGCAGGTTCTTCCTCTTCTTAGAGGATCTTCCAATATTGGGAAATCTACTTTCTTTAGTTCTTCGAACACTGGGCCAGTCTTCCCTTTGCCACGAACACTTCTAGTATACTTATGATCCAGGGTGGATTGCTTAGTTCACATCGGGAGTGCTTATATCAATCTTCTTTTCTATAACATGAAAAACATGCAACCCTACCTACGACAATATGAGAGGAGAAAGAATGACTAATTGGGCAATTCCCAAATTGCTGAATTAATTGAGATTTGACAATACCCAGATTGTCCCCTTTTCAGCTACTTCATTAATCAAATTCCAGACCTCTCATACAATCAATAAAACACACGAACTATCGTACACAACACAAGGTAAAAGAAAAATTCTTATGCTAAGGAAAGTAAAGCTTACAATCCGCTGAGATGAAAGAAATAAAATCAAGTTTACTTGCAATCTTTCAATTTTCAGTTACGACACATTCATCCCAAGTATTATACAGTTACTAAATGAATAGCAAAATTAAAATGTTGACTCAGAGTCACACACAGTAGTCCCAGCTACAGGGGTTTGCCCACAAAATAATTTGCCGATCTTATTAATTTCTCAAAAAGTTACATATATAGGCCTCTTCAAAATGGCCGGTTAAATTCGATGATTGCATTGCAGAGAATCTTTGAACAGAGGAAGCTAAAAATAGGACTTGACTGATCATCGTCCATACAAAGTCTAAGCCTACTGAGGAAATGCCAAAAATGGCTACAAAAGAGAATTGAGAAAGAAGAGAGGGTGACAAATCTCTAAAAGAATATCAGAGCATCATGATTTCTTAGGCGTCACGACCTTAGCTCTATATGCTTTCATTGGATCTGTTACTTTATCCAGTTCATCGACCCCTAGAATTATGATGTTATCAGCTCGAATCATCCAGTAGCCGTGCATCTCTGTCAACTCTTCCAGTCTAGCAATCTTTGATTGGAACTTTTCCAATGCTCATCTCAAGATGGAATCTGCTAATGAAAGCTCCTAGATCTTCGACACCTGGAAGTTGACTGGATCAATAGCCTTACCAACAAAAGCTATGAATTTGGCTTCCATTCCCTCAATGTCCACCAATCGGCCATTGCTAGATACATATGATTCTGTGTGTAGCACTTTTAAGCATGCAAAAATCTTCTCCATGACCTTCTACACTATATCATGTACATATTTAAGCTCGTTTGCAAATCTTACAGAGCTTTCCACTATGAACTCTAAAGATTGCTTCCAATGAAACAATGGCTCTTTAACTAATTTGAGGATCCCGTGGGCGATGGTGATGTTAGTCTTCATATCGACCACCTCTTGCAATAATGCCAATTGCTTCGTCAATCTATCTGATGCTTTGTGTATGGTGATTTGATGACTAGACACTGCCTCCCTCAGCTTGTCAACATCTAATAGGAAATTCCCCAAATTCTCGATGAGTGGGGGATCTTGAGTCTTCATTTGATCAATCCAAGATTGGCCAATTTGACCGAACTACCTTTTTTGTTGCAACTTCAAGTGCAAGTTCTTCTTCTCTTCTGCATTTGGATAAAATGTACTGGCTGAAGTGCTTACAAGTGCAGTTCTAATGTAATCCATCAGTTCTTTGTTTAAGGCCTTCAGTAACTCTTTTTCCGCCCTCAACTCCTCTAGTTTGTCCTCTATCTTTTCATTGCTAGACTTCCATATATTAACCATAGAATCATGCACAAGAATACCAATGTTGACCGTTCTGATCTGAAAGTCATTGGCAGTGAGGTCATGGAACTTGCCCTCCTTTTGAGGCTCTGCTATCTCCACTAACATGGGACCAGTCGAGGGATCAGTGGCCAATGCTGCCATAGGCTTCTGCTTCTTTGTCTTCTGCGATTGTGGCTTAGAAGGTTGCTTGTGTGATGAGGTCCTTCGATGAGGCAGCTTCCTCATATCTTTGTTTTTTCCAATCAATGGTCTCTTCCAACAATGATTTGGTTGAGAGGACATTGATCATTGATTGAAGGGTTGTGGGATCGAAGAGCTTCCTTGCCACTAGGGGTGTCCGCTTGCTCAAAGTAGCAATGAGGAAAGCAGTCACTTTAATAACTGAGAGCGCCAAGGTATCTCCCTACTGAGATGCATCCTACTCTTGACCATCCATGGGATTGGTGTCACCATCAAGATTGATGACTTGGACAGGGAAGGAAGGCTTGGCCACCGACTTCTCTTGCCCTTGCTCTTTATCCTTCTCCTTGTTCCCAACTTTTCCTGTATCTGGAAGAGATCCTCCTCCAGTAGTAGGGGTAATCTGAACAATCTTCTCCGAAGGTTGATCTCCTCCTTGGCTGATGGAGTAGGCTAGGCCTGCTAATGTTGAAGTGGCGGCAATGGTGGAGGTAGTTGCAGTTGACTAAGCAATTCCAGAAGCAACTCCACCAGTAGAGCCTGTACTCCTCATTCTTTTCTTTCTCACTCTGGTCCACTCCACCCATTTGTCCATTCTTTTAATGATCCCATGCATTAGGACCTCCATTGTATCAATGATAGGTGTGATATAACTGTCAAAATATTAAAAAATTAGAATAATTTAACTACAATATATTAAATAATATAATTATACTAAAATATGTTAATCATATAATAATAATAATAATAAATATAAAAAAACGAATTATTATAAAAATTGGAATGATAAATATAATAAAAAGTAAATAGAGGAATAAAAATATAATGTATGTTATTCATTATTTAACTCACAATAAAAACAAGGACGCATAGCGTCTAGTTCCTGCCGATGTATAATTTGTTATTGCATTAGTCATACAATTAGTTCGTAAAAAAATTTGAGTTAAAAAATAAATTGTATTATACTTGTATATGCAAATACAACATTGACTAATAAGCTAATACAAAATTTAAAAAATGAAATGTCATTGATACATAACGTATATTGATTTTGTTGTGGTAAAAGAAAAATATAGAAATACATTTAAATCATATGTGACCAAGAGAATGTCTACTTTGTATTAAGCAATTAATGATGAGCAAGACAAATAATAGTTTTTGAAAAATAATGTAGAGGTAGGTTCATTTTGTTTGGATAATTACATTGATCTATCTTGTGGTACAATTTTTGTCACTATGTGCCAATTTTGTTTTAAATTGAAATAAAAATACTTCAACAATATTGTGGAATGTAGAAAATAAATAAATAAATAAATTTCAAGATTGTTATTGTTCTCAAATGAGTACAAACTATTTATGATACTTTTAAAAATTCATTTATTATTGTCTTTAGAATAAGTACAAGATATTTATGGTGCTTTTTCAACTTTATTTATTTCTCTCTTTTTTTCCACATTGGAATGTATAAAGTTCCTAAGTGAGCCAAAAACACTACTGTAGCAAAAAGAAGCCAATCATATTGAAGATAAATGTTTTCTCTATAATTCTAAAAATTTCAATATATATTAAAACTTTAGAAATCTAAAAAGTTGTCAAAAAATACTCAAATCTTATTGAACAATTAAATGAAACAGTTGCATTTCAATGAATGCTATAGTATCCTGCCTTGGCAGGAACTAATAATTAATGTTGCATAATTAATATGTTACTATACTAACATAATAGAAGAATAAATGAAATAATACTATCTATAATTAATCATAAGGAGGTGTAATTAAAGAAGAGATGTGTCCATTTGGAAGTAACCACTCCCATGGACTGTATATAAAATGAAACTCAAATTCATTTCAAGGACATACGGAACAAAATATATCATTTTGGACTCAAATTTATCTTATCAAACACAGATGGAGAAAGGGGTCATTACAATTGGTATCAAAGCAGATTTTTCTGCCATCCTGATGGGAAGAACATCAATAGACAAAATTAAGAAAAATCATATTTCAAATAATTGTATCAAACGTAGAGAAATAGCTAAACGATGTGGCAGGTATAAGCCTGAACAAGTATTATGATAAATTGAAGGAGTCGGGTAACATAGATTTTGTTCAGAAGATTCCATCTGAATATTTCTGTCAAAACATCTCATCAAGCAAGCATTTCTAAAGTCGTAGTCAGTCCACTGAGATTGCATGTATAATCCTTCATTAATATTCATGGGTCATTAATCATTAACGAATGAGAAGAAAACATAAAAGGATCTATGTTGATCGTAGTTGAAAAGGATGTAGAGTTTATACCTTCACTATTTGTGCAATCTTAGCACGTTTTTTATATTACAGAAAAAAATTTATAGAGAATGATAATAATGAAGGGGAGTAGTGTATTAATAATCGCAACCAATTACTTCAACTCAACATGACCAAGGATCAACTACAAAGAAATATTATCATCGCTGCAAACTTCACATTACATCGCTACAATTACATTCATCTACCATGGCTTATATGTAAAATGTAAAGCATTCATAGAAAAAAATCTAAGAAAGATAAAGAGCACATGTTGCAATGCACTGAAGAGCATACAAAAGGAATCATCATTAGAAGTATACTTTAAATTTTGGTCAAACATTGAAGATGCTCTAATATGCAAGGCAATCATCTAATGTGTTATAGAATATCATGACTTATTCCTTTCAACGTATAAGGATTGAGTTATTGTTATAAGGGTATCATCATAACAATATATATCTCGAGATCAACCCATTGCCACTATTTATAGAGAATGATAATAATGAAGGGGAGTAGTGTATTAATAATCGCAACCAATTACTTCAACTCAACATGACCAGGGATCAACTACAAAGAAATATTATCATCACTGCAAACTTCACATTACATCACTACAATTACATTCATCTACCATGGCTTATATGTAAAATGTACAACATTCATAGAAAAAAATATAAGAAAGATAAAGAGCACATGTTGCAATGCGCCGAAGAGCATACAAAAGGAATCATCATTAGAAGTATACTTTAAATTTTGGTCAAACATTGAAGATGCTCTAATATGTAAGGCAATCATCTAATGTGCTATAGAATATCATGCTGTATTCCTTTCAACGTATAAGGATTGAGTTATTGTTATAAGGGTATCATCATAACAATATATATCTCGAGATCAACCCATTGCCACTACCATCGATGTCACCTCTGTTGACAAAGGTGTTACATAGATCTATGCTCAATATCACTAACAATGGTTGTATATCATATAGGCACCATCTAATACAGGTGAAACTTCATTCAAAGAAGAATAACATCAATGAACAGGCATCGGGACTAATAAAATGGATTCACACCTATCATTGTGTAGTAAGGAATCATTTTCCTTAATGCGACTATAAGATAATGATTAAGGAGAAGCTAAACAAATATAAAAGGGAGACATGTGAAAAGTGTTGCGATTACCATAGGTTGGAGAAGAAGTTCCAATCAATTCATATGCGTGAAATATACACTAAATCATATGAATATCAAATCATACCATTTGTCAAGATTTAGTTACAAGGATAAGGCATCATTAGAATATTGCTCATGCAAGCCAAACTAAAAATAGGAGACTAATCTAGAAGATTTATGACTGGTGTAGAATGGATATTTTGGCAGAAGCGTAGCATGGATAGTTTGGCGGAAGTTAAGGGGCTACATACCCAAACAAAAATAACCACAGTAAGATAAGAAACAAAGAGACAAGGATAACATGTTGGGAAGAAAGAACAAAAGGATAATAATTGAATAAAAAAGGTCAAATACCATACACTGTGGCATGGTTTGGCTCAACACTATGCGAAGCGACACATAATATTGAGAAGTACTACGAAAGATAAGTAACTCTCACATTTACCATATGAATAATGTATGAACATATTTTATGATTGATGGTGGTTTGGAAAGGTATGTTGAAAGAAAACATATAAGGTATGTCTTATTCTCATCTTCCATTTCATTTACATCTAGAAATAGATATTATGAATTTGAAATATATATGAGTAATTTATATAGAGAGTGGATTTATGATATCTAAATGAGATTAGGTACTTTTTTTTATAGAAATCAATACTGTCTCTTAAAGGAAAATAATTAATCCTAATTATTATTATAATTTATAATATTTGAAATGCAATTTTCAATATTTAAATTCAATTATGTAAATAAGATTAATATTGAGAGTCGAATTAACTCTCACATTTGATGTAACTTTCTAATATTCTTATTAAGTATAATTGTTCAATAAGATTATCTCAAAAGTTATTTGATATGAAGCATATTTATGTCAATGATATATATTTTGGTATTAGTGTATTAGTGGATAGGGAGTGTGCACGGGGGAGGAGTAAATCAGTCGCGTTGGGACAAGAAAATCCCAATATAGATAAAGATCTGAGGCCCCACGCTCAGCATGTCCAACCTCGAGAAGCAGTAAATCTACCATCCACATCAAAATTAAACATGTTCCTAGTTGGTAGGGAGTGTGTAGAGGGTGAGGAGTAAATCGGTCGCGCTGGAGCAATAGAATCTCAATATGGATTAAGATCTGAGGGAGCCCCAAGCTAAGTGTGTTCAAACTCGAGAAGCAGTAAATCTACCATCCGCATAAAAATTACACATGTTCCTAGTGGGTAGGGAGTGTGCACAAGGCGAGGAATAAATCGATCGCATTGGGGCAGGAGAATCTCAATATGGATAAAAATCTCAGGGAGCTCCAAGCTAAGCGTGTCCAAACTCGAGCAGCAATAAACCTACCATCAACTATGGAATTATACACACTATTATAGTACTAGCTATAGAAAAGTTGTTAAAAAATATGCATCTTCAAGAACTTTTGATTTTGAGATAGGAGAAAGGAGCACGACATTCACAATGAAAGTGGTAAAACATTTCTTTACCTTTTCTTATTTCAATTTGTAAGCAAGATTCTAACATGTATACTATGTGTCTACATCGTGTCTTCATGCATCAATGTGTTTGCTTTGTGTCTTCTTCGTATCTTCTTGCATTCGTGTGTCTACCTCATGTTTGCATTGTGTCTTCATGCATTAATGTGTCTACTTTGTGTCTTCATTCATATGTTCTTGTATAGGGTATTATATACTAACATGTTTACTTTGCAAGTGTTAAACACATATGCAGGGAAAAAAAATGAACCTAGACTATGAATTAATGAGAATCAAATCAATTACTTGAGGACAAGCAAATTCGAGAAGGGAGGACTAAGATATCCTTGTCAAACTATAAATAAATAAGAATAATTTAATTACAATATATTAAATAATATAATTATATTAAAATATGTTAATAATATTAAAATATTAAAAAATGAATTAGATAGTCAATTTTAAAAATTGGAATGATAAATATAATAAAAAGTAAATAGAGGAATAATTATATGATGTATGTTATTCAATATTTAACTAACAATATAAAAATAATTAATGTTACATAATTAATATGTTATAACACTAATATAATACAAGAATAAACGAAATAATACTTTCTATAATTAATCATGAGGAGGTGTAACTAAAGAAGAGATGTGTCCATTTGGAAGTAACCACTCCCATGGACTGTATATAAAATGAAACTCAAATTCATTTCAAGGACATATGGAACAAAATATATCATTCCGGACTCAAATTTATCTTATCAAACATGGATGGAGAAAGGGGTCATTACAATAGGACCCTCAGGTGGAGAAGACACAATGGGAGTTCCCTTCATCTGCTCGAAGGATGAAGGATGCATATAGGAGCCATCATCTGCAAGATTAGAAACATCAACAGAGCCATTATACAACTTAATTTCATCAATTGTGATCCTGGATCAATAGCTCTCCCAGATTTGGTATTCATTGTGACATTCAACCCAAAAATCTTCAATTTCTGGAACATGTCTGTAACAATATCCCAACTTCAAATAATCTCTCACAAAGTTCACTAGGTTGTAACGAGGCTAGAGAACTTCATAGTTAACCAACTTGATCTTACTCTCAAAACTTCTAACTAGATTCCGAGCATCAAATCTAGAGGCACAGGAATAGGGTCCAACCACTACTGGGAAGGAAATCCAGGATATCTTCTTTACATTTGAACACAAGGTGTTGACTTCTAATATTTGTCGACACAATTCGACAAGAACAACCTTGTCCTCAGGGTATCTAGGAAGCCTTTTGGGAAAACCATCAAAAGCACTAATCTGTAGGCAAGAGAAACTCGGGAATTGCATGAAAGAGCATTCGGACTAGCCTATTGCCAAAATAGCCTTAGGTGAAAATCTTCGCTTGAGGCAGCCTTGTTGGAGTTGATGAAAGCCAACTCCGAAGATGCCCAAGATCACCTGGATGCGAGAACCTGTCAAAGAGAAGCCAAGAAGAGGAAGAGCATGGAGCAAGGGAAAAACCCTAAACAGACATGAGAGACCACAAGTATGCAAACACAAGAGAAAATGTATTTACAATATACAATAAGTGATATGATATACAAAGAGAGAGCCCATATATAAAGAGCTCAAGGAATCTTCTAGAACAAGCTAGAAGATGCTAGGAGATAAGTGTGACAACTAAGCATACATCCACTTGAGGTGGAAACTCCTTGAACAATGTGAGAGGATAAGTATGACTTAGGAGAGAACAAACTCCTGTATTGTCAACAACTTATAACTAACTCCTAGACTACAACTAATAAATAAATGCATTTACTTAAGTAAGCTTAAGTAAATAGAATAAATAATTAATAAATTAATTATTTACTCTAACAACCCCCCTTAAGTGCAACTTAGGGAAATGCCTTAAGCTCACAAAACTAAGATGAATGCATGAATGGGTCCCGGCAACGAGGCCATGTTAGGTACCCATGAACAATGCAAGAAAATGCAACCTCTGTAAAACGGGGAAAGAGAGAAAACCATGTGGGAAAAACCCTCCCCCAAAAAGAGGTAAGAACCTAGTGAAGAACTGAAGAAGCCTCCAACTAGGGAAATTGTCCCCTAAAACAGGAACAAGGAGTGATCACGAAGAGCATCACTGAAACATGAAGAAGCTGCAAATCTGTCAAACTGCTGATCTAAAAAACCTCCATTGAAGAAGAAGGCACGAACCGAGCATGTATATATGGTAGATGATCCATCTCACCGAAATGCATAGGTAGCCAGCCACTGCAATCGCCTTGTACATAGGATCAACCACTGAATACATAGTTCACACTAACGAACCATCGAACCACAGATGCATTAGAACAATAGCATAACCCCCCCTTAATGCAGACGGGGTGAGATGGCAGGCAACTAAGAAGGTGGGCCAAAGTCTCCTACAAACGAACCAAGAACGACGAGAGAGGAAGAGAGGTACAGACACCTATAAAGACATCGTCAAACTGACTCTGCATGGGGCTAATATCATGGAAGGCACACTCACTTAACAAAGGGAGAATGCCTAAAACAGCAAACAACTATCCCCCCCATGGTGCTTTATGAAAATAGTGCATGTACAACTGACTCAAAACAACGTTCATGATCCCCGGAATGCAAAAGTGGCACTTTATCTCAGTGCGATACAAAAAAGTGCTTCAAAATGATAGCTACAATAATCAAAACTAGAAACAAACTGCAACAAAACAAAGTACAGCCTAAAACAAGAGAAACCATGCCAGGAAAACGATCCTCGGGACTAAAACACTCAAGATATCCACCATATAGCAAAATGCCAAAACTATGATAGAAAGAGCATGGGCCAAAAACTAAGAAAAATGACCACATTTCTAAAAAGGTGACAAAACCAGCTTTCCAAAAATATAAAGTTTTCAAAAAACGGGCATGGGACGCAAAAGATATGCTTGCCAGAGTAAAAAACAGGACTTCAGACTTCAACTAAAAAAATGGGCTATAAAAAAGCATCAAAACCAAAAAAATACCTGCACCAATGTCTCCGTCTCGGAACCAGCTTTCCGACGCTTCTTTCGGATTGAAAAAATATCTCCGTATGCTCAAGTTATGGCCAAAAAACCGAAGGTAAGTCAAAAAGGACCTAGAAGGAGAGTGTAAGCAAGGCTGATGCAGTGCTGACGTCAACATTTCAATGGAAAAAATTTGACGGCCCGTCAGCCGTCGCAGAAAAAAAAAAGGTGCCACGTGGTAGAAAAGATGACATGGCACTGGCCACGTGGCAAGATGCCACATCGCATGCTGGCCACGTGTCACCTCCACGCGGTGCCAAGTGGCAAAACTGTCACGCTGAGTCTGCACAAACTGCCACATGGGCTGATGACTCTGCAGAGCGGCGGAAAGCTAGGCTGAGGTGGCGGGAAGAAGCTCTGCCCCGGCGGAGGAGTGCAAATAGGAGGAGCCGAGGCCAAAGAACTAGAAGCAGAGCTGCTTGTGGAGGAGGTGTCGAGCGGCGGCCAGAAACTGAGCCGCCGGGAAGGAGGCGCTACTGGGCGAAGCAGGGAGCTAGCAGAGCACGGGCGGCCCCGCGGTGGCCGGGGGGCGGAGCCGTGGTGGCGCACTTTGCACAGTATATTTTTTTAAATTTTTTTCAACCCTGCGTCCATACAGTCCGTACGACAGCCTTTAGGGCTAAAAAAAAAATTTGCCTCCCGGAGCTCTGTCTCCAAAATCGAAAAGTTTTATTTGAATCGTGACTGCAAACGACCTTCTGGATCCAATGGTGATGTCCGTTTGGGCTGAAAATGCTCCGAAAATTCGTTGATCCCCTGATTTGAAGAAAAAATGCACAAACAAACTAGGGTTTGTGACTTCCAATCACGGCTTCAAAAATCCTTCAACGAAGCAACAGCAAGAAGGCTCTGATACCATGTTGGAGTTGATGAAAGCCAACTCCGAAGACGCCCAAGATCACCTGCATGCGAGAACCTGTCAAAGAGAAGCCAAGAAGAGGAAGAGCATGGAGCAAGGGAAAAACCCTAAACGGACATGAGAGACCACAAGTACGCAAACACAAGAGAAAATGCATTTACAATATACAATAAGTGATATGATATACAAAGAGAGAGCCCGTATATAAAGAGCTCAAGGAATCTTCTAGAACAAGCTAGAAGATGCTAGGAGATAAGTGTGACAACTAAGCATACATCCACTTGAGGTGGAAAGTCCTCGAACAATGTGAGAGGATAAGTATGACTTAGGAGAGAACAAACTCCCGTATTGTCAACAACTTATAACTAACTCCTAGACTACAACTAATAAATAAATACATTTACCTAAGTAAGCTTAAGTAAATAGAATAAATAATTAATAAATTAATTATTTACTCTAACAAGCCTTGCAATTCCCAGCACAATCTCATAGTAAAGGCATCATTTACTTTCACGTACTCCTCAAAACTCCGCTATAGCTTAAGGTGTGGGTAGAACTCATGCACCCTCATATTCTCATCGTAGTCTTCAATGTTGGGAAGGCCTGGCCATAGGTAATGCGTGGCTAAGGCATAGATTGAATATGAGGACATATAAAACTTCTTGAATCCCCTAGCTGAATTGATTTCAACCCACTCGATTTGAAATCCCTCGACACATATGGCTTGCACAAGGAAGAAGTGATGCCCAATGAAATCTAGAATTTCTTCCTTTCCTTTTAATCTTAGCAGTAGCGCTAGGATGTCGACGATCTCTCTTTTCAAATTGGTTCCAAAAAGAGTTTTTGGCATTTTGCTCTTCTTGGAACCAGGTTCTTTGCATACCCTCTCTTCTCAAGGTTTTATTTTCATTAAACATAGATGTAGAGGAGCCGAAATCAATATCACAATATTCTTCCTTTACTGACACGCCGAATGCAGATTGCATTAAGGCCTTATTTATTGAGAGAAGGATAGACTGATCAGGAAGCAAGATTTGCTGTGTTTCCAGATTATATCGCTTGATGCATTCCCTAACTAGCTCTGGAGCCTGCACAGCCATGAGAAACCCGACAACTTCCACCAATCCAATTTCTTTCAATTTCTAGATAATCGGGTGGATGGGCTGAGAATTAAGCCTTTTGTGAAGATCACCTAAGTTGTAGAACTTGAATAAGTATTAGTGAGATCCTATAATTCACTTGCCAAGCCTATAAGTTGATCATAACCTGCTGCTTTGATTGCCATTTGCTTATGACTTCAAAGAGGAGGCAACTGCTCGATAAATAGTTGTTAAAACTATGAGGAAGCAAGTTTGAAGCAATCTCGATGAAATAGATGCAGAAATCCGAAAGTTGGCACCACACGAATGAAATTAAGTGCAACCAACGATCATAACAATAGGATTTGCAATAAATTTGATAATCAACAGCTATTTAAAACTTTTTGTTTCTATGCATATAAAGATTCACAAATCCGAAAGCCAATATTACTTCACTTAAAGTGTTATAGTATCGTGGAAAGCCACTTACCGAACCAAGGGATTTTAGTTTAACGGAAAGTCCCTTGTTTACTTTAGCATCCAGAATAAGGATTCACACGCTAACTGTAGGGGAGAGCATAGATCCATCTTTCTATAAGCTTATCTTTCCTTTGATTCGGGATCGTAGTGCGAGAAATGATCCTTCGATACCTCGGGCACTTCATTTTCTATTTCCCCGCATCAAGCATTCGAACACTTAAATCTCCTTTATATCAGAATTGCACCTCTACAACTGACTTTGCCGAAAGCATCTTTTAAGCATCTCCATAGAATATTCTCATACTATACTCGCGTAGTTCTTTATTTCTCAAGTCTCTCAAGGAAGTAGCCATTTTATATTTCCGTAGAACAGAAAACACCTCTGAGAGCCACGCTTTCCGAGAGAAGAAACAGTCTAAAGCATTTTCCCCTTGCTTTGATCAGATACCTTAAGATGAGATTTCGAGCATGGACTCATCATGGGCTAAAATTAAGTCCTTTTTCAGTATCACGCATGGGTCCCGTCAATGCATAAAAACTTTGAATAGAGCACTGGCCATGTTGGATTCGGAAACAGAACATAATGCTTTCATTTCCATCGGCAAGCAACTAAAAACCCGCAGACCCACTTCTCTCCATAGGAATGGATTTTTACCTTGGAACTTTGACTTGAGACCTTCTTAGCTCTGACCTGCACTTTTCTAGATCTTTCGATCATAAGTCAAGCAAGTGTACATCTGTGAATACTACAATGGTTCTTCAAGCCCATGCTTGATGAAGTTCCCCAAGTTGAATAGCTAGTCGGATTACTCAGAATCCGACGAAAATGAGAATGTTGGAGTAAGAAAGAAGTCACGGAAACAAGGAGGACTAACTTCTCATTGGGAATACGCTTAAAACACATCCCAACCAAACCTAAATCACCTAAGCCTCGAATGAATTGAAATGACAAGAATCCCACATGGCGGAATTAAGGAAGATAAAGCAAGGGAGACCCGAAAAAAGATGCAAAGTGGGAGTCTTGGGAACTTCGATGAGAAGTGAGTCACCTAAGGGCTACCTCGACAAGCAATCTGAACAAAATTGCAAGGAATACCAACCAGTACAAATTTACAAGGGATAGACTGAAAGTTGGCAACAGGATTCTAAAGATGAAACAAAGATATCAATTGTGGGTCTGAAAGGTAAAGCTTTCAATGACCTACCACTAATGTTTCATGTTCTACTTCCAAAAGTGATGTTCCTGAAGATAGTAAAAGATGTGAATTGTTTCATATAAGGGTAATCTCAAAGAACACAAAAATTGCCACACTGATAGATAGTGGATCCCAAACTAATATAATTTCAAAGGAAATTGTTAAACAGTTGGCACTGAAAACTAAGCCACATAAGAGACCTTATCCATTAGGCTAGGTGTACAATGATAACAGATGATAAGAAGGAGATATTTTCCACAGCAAGTCAAATTGTGATATTGCTATTAGGATTTAACTGTGCAATTTTTGAGTCAAACTCGTTGACCCATATTTCATGAGTAGTGGTTCACTGAACCCATCTCTCATGAGAATGAATGGAACACTTAGCACTCATTGGATCTAGGTGATGCTCACAGAGGTGAAGCACCGAGACTTCCTGGGAGGTCACCCATCCCAGTACTACTCCAACTCAAGCGCACTTAACTACTCTAGGAATGGAAGGTGTTGTGTTGGTCTTATGAGAGAGTAAGATCCAAGATGGTCTTGCTACACATGGTAAAATCATTTCATCTTGGTATGAGTTTACTTCTGCTTTTAAGAAACAAGTTTATCCTTCGAGTTATATGCAACAACCCATTATGGATTGGCAAAATCTCAACACAGGTAGAGGACATTTTGTGCAAGAGTACACAGGTGTTTAGAAAGAAAGCACTAACTTTAGGAAACCCTCTTTATATGCAAGATACTTTGTTAAAGTATTTAGGCGGAATGAACTCATATTTGAAACACACAATATTGATGTTTAGTCCTTCTAACTTTGATGAAGTATGTGTTCAAGCAACCCATATTGAAGCAGGTGGAGAAAACCATAGTTCCCAGAATCACCTAAAAATCATCCAAATCATGATAAGATTCATGCCTGGGGATTTTTTTTGAATCGTGAATCGTTAGAGCCGATTTTTTTGGGTGAATTGACAATTTAGGCGATTCATGGCAAAAATCGCCAGAATCTTTGCTGTGAATCGGCTGCGGCAGATAGGAAGTTGACTTGAAAATTATTGATCGCCAAAATCTTTGCCATGAATCGGCTGCAGTAGCTTTGAAGTTGACTTGGACCATCTTGGCGACATAGTAATTTAGCAAGGAAATGTTGTATCTGTACAATAGAAAGATATTGAGGAAGCAGGAGTAAAAACAAAACAAAAATGACGACAAATAAAAAATGTTTAGAATGCATAACGGACAATGCCCAAGGGAAGGGAAAGACATAATCAGGTAGTAAAACATTAGCGGTTGCCAGAAAGAGTGTGGGATCAGAAGAAAATCACAAAAATACTGTGTTCCATGCAATTTTGTGTGGGTTTCAGAGTGTTAATTTGGTCTTGGTGGTGGGGGCGCTACCCCTCAACCCCGCCCTGTATCGTGACAGGAAGCGCGCAGACCTCGTGGGGGCGCTACCCATCGACCCCGCTCGGGGTGTTGCCCCCTAGCCCCCCAGTCGCTGCGGTTATCACTCGTGGGAAGTCTGACTAGTTGATGAGACCTAAAGCTGCTGCAAGCATGGAGTGTTTGTGGTGGAGAGAACAATAGAGCAAGCCTTTCGAGAGGGGTGATATGCTTTGAAGCACTTGGAGTACGTGTTGGACATGAAGCTATCTTATAATAACTAAGGCAATTGTCTTATAAAAACTCTTTACCCCATGCGGTAAACACAAACTTCCATGTTTATGTATGTTAAGTTTTAACTTCTATTTGAGGATGTTATAGTGTGTTTCAAGTTATATTCAATAAAGGGTGCATGAAATAAGTTTTAAATTGTTAAAATCTCTAAATTTAAAGGGTTTTTTCGAATTTGTCGATTCATCGTCGATTCATGATTCGATTCGGCCTCGCCGATTCCGATTCTCGTTACTTTGGAGGAAACACAAGTTTTAGTTCAAAGAAGGAATTTGTTCCTCTTGTAGGCAACAAGAAGGGTAAGAAAGCAACCATGGTGAAGAAAGAGGAAGGTGAAAAACCTACATGTTCACATTGCCACCAGAAAGGGCACGAGGATGAAAGATGTTGCAAATTGCATCCAGAAATGAAAACCGAACTGGTTTAAGAAGTATCGCAAAGAAAACCAGAAGACTGTAGTTGTTCAAGACCTAGGTTCAGATTCTAAAGATGAAACAAAGATATCAGTTATGGGTTTGAAAGGTAAAGCTTTCATTGGTAATGATCCTACCACTAATGTTTCATGTTCTACTTCCAAACGTGATGTTCCTAAAGATAGTAAAAGACATGAATTGTTTCATATAAGGGTAATCTCAAAGAACACAAAAATCACCACACTGATAAATAGTGGATCCCACACTAATATAATTTCAAAGGAAGTTGTTAAACAGTTGGGACTGAAAACTAAGCCACATAAGAGACCTTATCCATTAGGCTAGGTGTACAATAATAACAGATGATAAGTAGGAGATATTTTCCACAGCAAGTCAAATTGTGATATTGCTATCAAGATTTAACTATGTGATTTTTGAGTCAAACTCATTAACCCATATTTCATGAGTAGTGGTTCATCCAACCCATCTCTCATGAGAATGAATGGAACACTTCGCACTCATTGGATCTAGGTGATGCTCACAAAGGTGAAGCACCAGGACTTCTCGGGAGGTCACCCATCCCAGTACTACTCCAGCTTGAGCACGCTTAACTACGAAGTTTCCTCCGGGAAGTCCAGTTGCTTGACCTTTGTGAGCATCACCTAGATCCAATGAGTGCTAAGTGTTCTATTCATTCTCATGAGAGATGGGTTCGGTGAACCACTACTCATGAAATGTGGGTCAATGAGTTTGACTCAAAAATCACATAGTTAAATCCTGATAGCAATATCATAATGATAACAGATTGCGAGTAACAAAACAATGTAAGTTAAAATTTGCAATAACATCTAAGTACATAGATAAGGTTGATTTTGATGTGGTACCACTAGACATATGCCGAATTGTGTTAGGTAGACCATACTTATATGACAGAAAAACTATCTTCTACAAGGAACATAACAAGTATCATTTGTTTAAGGATGGAATTGGATCCATTGTAAAATCTCATCATATGAACAATGAAGGATCAATTATAAAAACGGGACATTTGAAAAGGATTGTAAATGCAAGTAGTAAACTGACTCTCATGTTTGCAGCAGCTAGTTAGGATCAGGTGCAAGCAGAATCAAGTCTTCAATCAATGATGTTAAAAAAGGATTTGCATGATTCAATTTCAACGGTTAAAAACACATAGCCACACAATTACCACCTGGATCAGGGAATTAAATGTGTAATTTGGATAAAGTTATAGAACTTGTAAATCCTAGTTTACAGATCATATAATCAGAAGAACCTCCAAGGTCTTCAGCTTTGAAATTTGGTAGTAACAGGGATCATCTCCTGCACCAATCTGAACTACTTGAGCTCAAGTTTATCTTTGTATGGTGTCAAGTAACTACCAGGTGCAGTGACCTTAACAGACTGCTCATCTTCTTATTTCATGCAGATAATTCCACTTGTAGATTCTGTAACGAGAAAATTGTTGAGATTTGTGACTACTCTCGGCCTGCATCTTTCTCAGAACTGTGTTGAGATTCATTAAAATATCACAGTGCTCTCGTTTATATTTTGTTGGGTGAAACTTAGACTACCTGATTATTGTTGTGAATACAACTTGTGAGCACATTTCCAAACCATCTCTTGCATGTAGAGGAACAGCAGAAATTGATCATATTGAAGAGGGCAATATTTTTCAGTGATTCTGAACCTAAGAGTCACTAGAAATTAACCATTCAATCCCTCAATCTCAGCTGGTTCATTAAATATTTTCAAGAGAAAAACCACTAGTTGAGTGATTAACCATGGATCTTCCAGTGTTCATAGTGGTGGCACTGCATTTGGAAACATCAGCAATAAAGTAGATTGCAATAAAATTCCAATGGAAACAAGGGTGGTTTTTCAAGGCATTAGACAAAATAAAAAGACAATGGAAAAGCTGAAATTTTATCTTTTCTATTCCAAAGTATTCCAGTGTTCATAGTGGTGACACTGCATTTAGAAACATCAGCCATAAAGTAGATTGCAGCAAAATTCCAATGGAAACAAGGGTGGTTTTTCAAGGCATTAGACAAAATAAAAAGACAACGCAAAATCTGAAATTTTATCTTTTCTCAAAAGAATTTGATGATACATTCCTAAGAGTCACTAGAAATTAACCATTCAATCCCTCAATCTCAGCTGGTTCATTAAATATTTTCAAAAGAAAAAAAAACTAGGTGAGTGATTAACCACGGATCTTCCAGTGTTCATAGTGGTGGCACTGCATTTAGAAACATCAGCCATAAAGTAGATAGCAACAAAATTCCAATGGAAACAAGGGTGGTTTTTCAAGGCATTAGACAAAATAAAAAGACAATGGAAAATCTCAAATTTTATCTTTTCTCAAAAGAATTTAATGATAAATTCCAAAGTAATCAACTACAAGACTTGCAAAAGGAAAAGGAAATAGGAACAGAAATGTATATCATTGGATGGTAGTTGGAGTCAATGCAACACATGGATGGTGTCCTTGCAAAACTAGAGGAATTGGATTTATGTTTATCCAAAATAGACCAGTCTGAATGGAGGCTCTTAAATTGGTCCTTGCAGCCCTCAATGGTTGCCTTAGCATAGCACAAGTTACTAGAATATTCAAGAGAAGACATGAGAATAACAGTTGCCACTTGTGTTAGTGAGATTATCAGAATAAGAACACCAATCACGCCTTACTATGACAACATATTAAGAAGGGGATTACAGCTGCTTGTGGATAACCTAGGTGGGCTACATGATAACAAGGACCTTACTTTTTGTAAGAAGATAAACATCTTATAACTAATGGCAAAAACCAAGTTCTTTATTCTCATGTTGGATCTCGGTTGTGAAATGATGATTCGACAATTGTTTCAATGTTTCTTAAGAGAGTTTAGCAAACATCTTTTAAACATCGTGAGATCTTGCATAAAAACAATAGAAAAGTTTCAGGATCACATGACGGGCAGTGATCTAATTTCTATGGACAAACAGGTTGCAGGATCACCAAAAAATGAGCAAGAATCAAATGAGGAAAGAGAAACTTTGGTTCACTTGCCAACAAGCTTGGTCACTTGGTCAACTTTGTGAGGTCAACAAGGATGATGAGTCAGCCCAAGAAGTGCAGATCGGCGTTGAGTTAGTCGAGAACTCTATAGTCCTGTTCCAACATAATGGAAGCCATGAGAAGGAACTAGCTATGGATGAGAGTAAGGATTATTCCAGCATCTTACTTGGTCACTTAGAATTGGTTATTGCCAAGTCCTTTCATGAGAGTGTTTATCTACAAGACATTTCCAAAGATGAAAATGAATCCTTCCAAGACGATGAATTATTTTTTTTAAAAAAGATTTCATAGTTGATGAGACAATGCATTTCAAAATGGAGGTAAATTCTTCCAACCTAGGGGATGCCCGATCTAGAATTCAAGAGCTAGAGCAAGATGAAGTTACTATAAGGGCTGATTTTAAGGACCAATCAGGAAATCTACGTCAAGGTGATGATTTCGGAGCATATAATTTGGAAGACAAGCTGAAAGTATCAGATGATATGATCATTGCAACCTTAGTACATTTTGACGACACCCATAAAAACATTGAAGAAACTTTATGTGAAGTTAAAAGTGATGAAAAGGAGAAGGGAATAATGAATAGAATTAATAGTGCATACCTTCACACTCTTAAGAGAGCATTGCAAAGAATGAAATCAGATTACTTGGAGTCGCTCAAAGATAGAGATATGGCTATCAAACATGCAGAAGATAAGGAGAAGGATATAGATGAGCTATGTCTTCAACTAAGTATGTCACAATACTAATTACATCAAGCTGAAAATCAGAGTTTTAGGACGGACAGTCACAAAGATGATGGTTATGAACTTAGGACTAAGGAGATCATACAAATTATAAAAGGGCTTCATAAACTTGGTGAAAATGAAGATGAACACAGTATATACACTTCACCTTATCTATATGACACACACTATGTGAAAGAAGATCTAAAGGACCAGCAAGAAATTAGCTACGAGAGTTTGGATTTTTGCGTCAGCACTGATATACCTTCACTACACCATGAAGTTAAAGAGGAACCAAGTGAAATTAGAGTTTGGATTTTTGCGTCAGCACTGATAGATGTTCACTACACCATGAAGTTAAAGAGAGACCAAGTGAAATTAGTTTACAACTTTCACTTGATGGTGAACTTTTTGTGGATGAAGGGGAAGATTTGATAGGTAAGATTTATGGTCAATCAGAAATTCCGAAGTTGTCATTAATGCATAATGAAAACTTTTACCATTCATTTAGAGACTTGTTCCTAGGTCCTTATGATATGGCAATTGTTAATCTATCGGTTGGTGATTTTCTACAGTTATCAGTGATAGTACATTTTCAGATTTGGTTTGGCCTACAGGCAGGTGCGTTGGGACATCACAGGTTCCAATATATACCATATGAGATGTTTACCTTTCCAGTTCAGTCGCACAATGACGACATTATTAACATTCTTGTTGCTGATCTAAGTTATAGCAACGGCATTTGGAGAACTGATGAGTTGATTTTCATACATATCGGGGGGGTTGTTTGGCATCTACTTATTCAGTTATCTGATTCAAGAGATTGGTCGATTGTCAAACATCTATTCCTACAACTAAGATCATGTCAACAGGCTGATTTGGGATCCAGGAGTTGACAGGATGAGTATCTTGCATTTTGTGGATTGAGTTGGTTAACTGTTTAAGGCACGGAGCACTTTGGCTCAGAGTACCGCAGCAGACAAAAGCAGCAGGTTGACTTGGGATCCAGGGATCTCACTGACGGATGATGTACATCCTTGTTTTTGGTTTCACAGCGTGACGTTTTCTGGTCTCAGGATTACCAGTACAAGATCTGGAGTGGCTTGCAGATTGATATGAGATCTTGGTATCGATTTATAGATCCATAATTGTTTGAGGGAAAGCAATCTCAAGGAAGGAGGATTGTAATGTCCCCTTTTTGGGACATCAGAAATTTTTTGGCCAAATTCATGTAATATTAAATTTATTTTTTGAGAGCGTAATGTAAATTTATGAAAAAAAAGGTCAATTTAATATTAAAGGAGCTAAAAGGTGACAAAGGGGTGGTAAGACGAAGACAGGAGGAATAAGAAGAAGGATAGGAGAAGGAAGTTGAAGGGTCACATCTTTGAGCATTAAAAGAAGAGAGCTAATTCACTTTCAGCATGCTTGCATATTGGTTTGTTTTCAGATTTCTTCTCTTAAAAAACCGGAAGCTCAACTTCAACCAGCTTTGAGGACAGGACCCCTTGAGCCAGAAGACAGTGGACAAGAACCCATTGCCCGTAGGAGACATCATTTCGTGCTTTTCACTTGTGCTTACATTTTATCTCTTATTCTCCAATCTGACTGTTATTTTATGTGATTACAACTGGAGCTGAATGTTATTTTACTAAAAGGTTTGATGGTAATATTCATTTTGGAAAAAACTATTGCTGCTGGTATTTTATTTGTACTGCTGAAAGTGGAACTAAATAGTTTTCAGAGATTATTATTTGCTGTTACATTGCTGGTTTAAAACTGAAAGTTTGCATAAATTAGCTGTTTTATTTCTAAGAATACTGGTGTGAGAAAGTGGGGCAAACCATCCATCTGTTTACAAATAGCAACATAATTTTTGAGGAGGAATTAGGCTGAGCTTGTCAAATATGGTTTAAAACCACTTGTTTTTCCCATTTCTACAGTTGGTAATTGTTAAAATATTCATCAGATTTAAATTTATAATTTCGAGTCCAATTCACTAAATTGTTAGATAGATTGATTTAGAGTTCTATCTATCTATCTATCTAGATGGCACTTGAATAGAAATAACACTTTGTATTTAATATATATAAAACTGTCAACTATGTTGCAAGGCAGTCGTTTGCACTATACTGTTGAGTGGCAGTTTGACCACGTTCGAAGACTGCTATAAGGTATAATTCATCAGTGATTTTAATTGCGCCCCCCCCCCCCCCCCCCACCGATCTCATTTAGCTAGGGTATGGTATTGTGGGAAGACCCGCCCATGAATGGACGTGCCTCCCATGTGGATGACACGTCCATTCATGGACGGGTCGTCCCATTCAAAGCGTGTGACTTTCAGTCGCTGTAATAAACAAAGTGAAGTGTCCACCACTTTTAATTATTAATAATGCTTCAAGTTTAATATTTATAAAGTGCCAAGTTTGATATTTATAATAATTATTTTTAAATTCTTTTAATGATTGTGAATATATAATTAGTAATTTTATATATATATATGTCAATTCATATACATACATAACAAATAGCCATATATATTATATTTCATTTGTATTCACAGTTAATGTTTATCTGACTAAACTATAGCATTAACACTCCCTCTTAGTTAAGAAGCATAAACACATGAATAGATATTACCTCAACGTAATATCAGGAATGGCCATGGTCTGTTTAAGGAACTTAATCCACCGTGCAAGATATCATCTATCATGATTTGTTTAGACATCATAAGATGTCCATCACAATAGAAGGCCATGGTCTATTTAAGGAACTTAATCCACCATGCAAGTTATCATCTATTGTTATTTGTTTCCACATCATAAGATATCCACAATAGAATGCCATGGTCTTTTTAAGGAACTTAATCCACCATGTAAGTTATCATTTAAGGAACTTAATCCACCATGTAAGTTATCATCTATTGTGATCTATTTGGACATCATAAGATGTCCATCACAATAGAAGGCCATGGTCTATTTAAGAAACTTAATCCACCACGCAAGTTATCATCTACTGGATCTGCTTAGACATCATAAGATGTGCATCACAATAGAAGGCCATAGTCTATTTAAGGAACTTAATCCACCCTGCAAGTTATCATCTATCATGATCTGTTTGGACATCATAAGCTGTCCATCATAATAGAAGGTTAAGTGATTAAAAGACCGTCACCTTCCAATAACTTTGACAAATACAAGAGATAATCATTTTGAAGTAGTCACTTCCTCATGATGTAAGTAATGTTCCCATCATAATATAAATAAACTATCAAATCCTTTGTTTATGGGTTGATTGATTTAGCATATCTCAGATCCATTTTTATTTAATTGTTTCAAAAGTGTTTGTTGTGTCTCCTATCAGCACTTAGTTTCTCCCTAGATGGGGTATTTATGTCTGTGAGGCTGAGTTGTTTAGGTATGCGATTTGGATTATTTTCTTTGTACTGCAAATTTTTGTTGGAGTTCAGTATTGCTCGTAATTTCGGAAGAGAGATCTTCTATGTTTAGCTTCTAGTTTCGATGGGATTCAACCATAGTAACGAGACTTGTCGCGAGTCACCCGAGTTGGCGAGTCAGGTTACCCATATCACGTCAAAATGACCCGTGACCCTGACCCGCCAAGTCATCAAATATTTTTTATTTCTCTAAGGTATTTCTATTAATATACCCTAACTCGCCGAGTCACTACCGAGTCATGACCGAGTCCGAGCTGAGTCACGAATCGAATTGCCCTTGCCGAGTCAAAGTCAGGTCCAAGTCTCATTACTTTGGATTCAACCCTCACCCTATTTCGTTGTGTTCTACTTTGCTTCGAATCTGGCACATCTATAACACCATCTTTGTTTGTAGTATATTTGTGATTGAAACTGCAATTATCTTTATTTTTGGCTAAAGTTTTCATTCAATTCATTACTTAGTATATTTTGGATCCTTGTGCATGGTGTACATTATGTGCATCCGCTAGTTATATTTTCCTTTGGTTAATAGACAAATACTTGCTCAGTTCATTATGTCGTACGGCTTGTAGGGACCCCTATCCAAACATTTGGTGTCACCGTATGAAAACCATATGAACACATTCTGCTACCATACAACATTTTTCCCTCTGACTCTAAACATCGTACTGACCCTACTCCATCACCTCATCGTACTCCACTCCATCCCATACAGCACTACCCGTTCTCACCTTAGCGTACAGACTTACCTTCACTAGAGGCATTCTACGGATTGTGTGCCATCACCATACGACACTCTACCACCACCATACAGCCTATTGGCTCCATACGTACAGTCTTGGCTATTGCCTTTCAATCGTACAGTCACTTCACTACCTCTATACACCTTGGTCTAAGCTCAGGTAGACATCGGAATATTACAATTGTATCAGAGCGAGTGATCCTGCTAGCTTGTGGGCAGTGAATGAATGTTTATAGTCGAAAATGACAGAGATCCCACTCATTTGATAGAATGGTAGATTCGCAAGAACCCACTCCTGCTGAAGTCATGGCACTCGTGAGGGATCTTTCAAGGAATCATGCACAGATCAACAATACTCAACGACTTATAGAAGAAACTCTCCAAAAACTAGCGGAAAATAAGATATCTGGTGAACAAAATGGTCATAGCACCGATTCGGTTTCGAGAAAGGCAAATCCTCATCCCACACACTCTTGACCTTATGCCAACTTTCCCTCCACTAACGGAGGTACCACACAAAGGAAGGCAACAAACCCTTGAGGAAGTTCAAGAACAATTGAAATAAGACTGGAAGAAGGTAAACTTAGAAGAGAATATATCCTACAAAGATTACACGAAATTGAGAATGCAATATTTTGGAGGCAGAAACCAAGGATATTTTAACAATGATCTCAAAAGGAAGTTGAGTAAAGTGAATCTATCACCATCTGATGGATCCGGATCCATATCTTCAGGCATTGGTAATAAAGGTTGACACCTACTTCTAGCTCAACCCTATGCCAAAAGAGGAAGCAATTAAATTTGCAGCACTCCACTTGGAGGGAGAGGCACATGAATGGTTGCATCATGGCATCATTACGTTGGGACATGACCAAGTAAACACTTATGCAAAATTCACTGAAAGGTTGATAGAGCAGTTTGATGGAAAAGATCTGGAACTTAATTTTAAAGAACTGACGCAATTAAGGCATATTCAATGTCAAAATTGAAGCCTGTATCTTACTGACCCATTTCTGTTGCCTTTTTTTCAACTCCTCCTGCTCCAGGAAGTAACGCAAACTGTTATGATTCGTCTTAACTATAAATTTACTTCCCACCAAGTTGTAATGTCCCCTCTTTAGTTCGACATAACATTAATCATGGATTTTGCCTATTCCAGACTCTCGTAGGCAAATGGTGTGGAGAGAGAGTCAATTCTGCAGATCAGATGGTCATATCTTGCTCTTGAAGAAGTGTTAAGAGGTTATATTTTATTATTATGTGTTATTGGGGCCTACATGTTATAATTTTAAGTTGAGTTGCACTTTTTATTTTATAAAATTACTTTATTATAAAAATTGCATTATAATGAGATTTTATAAAGGATGTTTCTAGAAGTTCTAGAAAAAGTGCATTATAATGAGATTTTATAAAGGATGTTTCTAGAAGTTCTAGCAACTTCTTAGAAAAGTGAATAAATAGAGGGCTGGGCCTCTCATTTTGGACATGCTTGGATTTCAGATTTCTTCTACTTCTTCCATTGTGGAGCAAATTTGTAGTCTCTTGGGTCTGCAAATTATTTGATCTTTGGGAACGAATCACTCCCTTGGATTGGCGACTTTGAGGGTGTGAAATATCACCTGAATTGTTGCATTTGAGGAGTTGGTAATTCAACCATCTCATTTGGACTTCATTGAGATTCAGTTATAAGGGTTTACTTTGGTTGGAATAAGGGTTTCAATTGTGCCCTAGCATTTGTGGATTGATTAACAGGGTTTGTAGACACAGTTGTGCATTATTTTCAGACTGCTAGTCCAAGGTTTGGACCCACGTTTTTGCTCATAACTCCTAATTGGCTTGACGGATGAATTTCATATTTTAAGGGGTTATTCAGCAACCCTAGGCGCCCAGATTTATTGCTTTTGGAGTGACAAAAAATGCTGCAATATTTTTATCTAGCAGCCGTACCTGTACGGCCCTGTCAGTTAGGCAGCAGCAGCAATTTTGTGAGTTGGTTTGGGGCAGATTGTGAGGTCTTCGTGTGGCATTAATTCAGCATTCATATCCGGCAAAATTGGAGCTATTCCAGGTGCACAAACTGAAGTTTTGATTGCCAAAATATTGCATGTTCTGGATTAGAACAGTCAGCACTGTCATTGCATAAATAGTTATTTCCAGTCAGTAATAACTGTTGTAAAAGTTTCGTCATTTGCATTCCAAATCTGAACTGGGTTATTGTTCATGTCATAACATTGCATTGTCAAGAGCTTGATGTGTTAGAAGTGCATAGTTGTGACAGTCTCTCATTGTAATCAGTTCTATTTGCTGTCATAAAATCAGAATTGCATTGGACTTCATATTTGAGTTTCATATTGTCATCTATCTCTTAGATTGGTAGTGTTATAATCTGGAATTGTTGTTCATACATTATTGTCATCATATGTTGAGGTTTTGTTGTACAACAATTAGTAATATTGCAGCCTTATTCGGTTACATGCCAACTGTTTGACAAAATTCCTAAGTCCAGTTTGAGGGTTTCAGTGGCCTTTATAGTAAGGGTCATTACAGTGGTATCAGAGCTATAAGTCCTGCCATCCTGTGGAGGTCTTATAGGGAATTTGGAACAGCTGGATAGGAGGGAAAGTGTTTGACGAAATGTCAAAACACTAAAATCAGAACATTTATGAGCATGCGACAGAGGCTTTATAATTTCCGCAATACCAAAGCAAGACAAGATAGGATTTCAGACCTGCAGAGCGAACAGTCTAGCTCATCTGTACAGGTGGATATAGAATCCAGTCATACAGACACAGGGGAGGTATTCTTTGATCAAGACTACGACTGCAATATGGAGAGGCGGGAATGCCGGTCCAGATCAGCAAGAGGAAAGATTTTTACAGTTATTAGACACCTTGGCACAGGGACAGCAATTAGCCGAACAAAGAGCACAGGAACAGAATCAGAGAATGGAGCTTATGATGTAGATGATGGCTCGTCAAATGGGGTTGAACGCTAACATAGGTGGAGGAAATAATCAGAATGGTAACAATCAGAATGGGAATAATCAGGATGGGATACATAATGGAGGCGAACAAATTGGGAACAATTTCGGTCATGCACCCCAGCAAGCTAGGACAGTGAGTTCGAGACCTATGATTCCCACGTTCCTTCCTAGAGCTCCAGAGCAGCCAGTACCAGAACCCCAGATCATTGACATACGGGATCAATTGAGGAGAGATTGGGAAGCAGGAGGTCCAGATTTTACAGCTGCAATCAACTTTAGAGAGTATATGGATGTGCGGATGAAGCATATGCCCCATGGACATGATAGGACTCAGAGCTATGAGTTATGAAAGAAAGTACGAAAACTTCAGTTACCATATTATGATGGCTCGGGGAAGTCTACAGCAAGAGCTTGGGTTCAAAAACTTGACACATACTTTCAATTGAACCCTATGTCTGAGGAAGAAGCTATTAAGTATGCAGCAATTCACCTGGATGGGTTAGCACACGAGTGGTGGCATCATGTTATGATCAATATGGGTCATGCACACATTACCTCATATGTGGAGTTTACGGAGAGACTGATTGAACGTTTTGATAAGAAGGATCCAGAACTCCATTTCAAGGAGTTAGCTCAGCTTAAACAATGGGGATCATTGGAAACATACATTTCAGAGTTTCAGAAACTTGCAGTGTTAGTAACAGATGTATCTGAACGGAGGCTATTGGTTTTATTTATGGATGGGCTAGTTGATCCGTTGAGAGGGTGGATTAAAGCTCTCAACCCTCCCACTTTGCAGGAAGCCATTAAGAAAGCTCGTGACATGGATTCCTCTTCAACTTCTAAAAATAAATTCCAGGCAAAGAGTTTCCCTTCAGGAAAAGATAGGGACAGGAAACCCTTTCATAGAGAGACACAGCTACGTAAGGAGGAAAGTAAGAGGTTGGACAAGGAGACACTTAATGACTTGCGTAGGAAGAAGCTATGCTTCTATTGCAAAGGCCCTTATGAGTATGGCCATGACTGTCCTATGAGGCCAAAAGGGAAGACCAACCGAGCAATGTGGGCTTATTACGAAGGTTCAGATTCAGATAGTTCAGAACATCATGATGAGGATCCTGATGAAGCAGAGGGAGAGCAGGAGATAGACAGTGCAGGGAAACAGCGGGGAACAGAGCTACATTTACAGGAAGCACGACTGTCTAGTATCCAGAGAGAGGGATCTTTCAGACTTCGGGGAGTTTTGGCTGGGCAGAAGGTTATTACATTATTGGACACAGGTGCCACACATAATTTCATTGATGCACGATTCGTGGAGAAGCGTGGACTCATTACTGAGGAGTTCGTGGGACTAAGAGTCAAGGTAGCTGATGGATACACTCTTCGTTGTAACAGGATGGTACGAGACCTACCTTTGCCCCTGAACAACTATGAGTTTAAGGCGGACTATCATGTGGTCAACATGGGTGACATGGATATAGTACTTGGAATGCAGTGGCTACATTCATTGAAGGTGGTTACCCTGAGACTAGAGGATATGGAGATACAATTCGAAGTGAATGGTAGGACTCATGTGCTTAAGGCTATCCGTAATGCAGACATCAGGACCATCTCATTTAGGCGGCTGGAGAGATTAACTAGGCATAATGATATAGAGTGGGCAGCAGTTTGTACTTTGACACCTACACAGGAGGAGCAACATAAGATGGAATATCATCCTGATATTCAAAAATTGAGGATTAAGTACGAAAAGGTATTCAGTGAGATTCCACCAGGCAGGCCACCGGACAGAGGCATTGAGCATGTTATTGAGCTGGAGGAAGGTGCTAAGCCTATCATGATCACACCATATCGACACCCAAAGCGACTCAAAGATGAGATCGAAAGGACCATCGAGGAGTTGCTAGCTATGGGGCACATCCGACCAAGTAAGTCACCTTTTGCATCTTCTGTTGTTTTGGTAAAAAAGAAGGATGGAACTCTTCGGATGTGTGTTGATTACAGGGAATTAAATAAGAGAACCATTAAGAACAGGTATCCCATTTCTCGCATTGATGAGTTGATAGATGAATTGCATGGGGCTTGTTATTTCACGAAAATTGATTTGAGAACAGGATATCACCAGATCAGAGTCCGTGAACAAGATATTGAGAAAACTGCTTTCAGATGTCATTGTGGGCACTTTGAGTTTGTAGTCATGCCTTTTGGTCTGACCAATGCACCTGCCACTTTCCAGTCCACTATGAACAGAGTTTTCCACCATCAGTTGAGGAAATTCGTGCTGGTGTTTTTTGATGACATTTTGATCTATAGCCGATCATGGCAGGAGCATCTAGAGCATTTGGAGACAGTGTTGAGCATTTTACAGAAGGAGTCCTTGTATGCAAGAGAGTCCAAATGTGACTTAGGGATGACCGAGCTGTTATATTTGGGACACATTATTAGTGCAGATGGAGTGCGGATGGATCCTGAAAAGATTCGCGCTATTGTTGATTGGCCTCCACCAGAGAACCTTACACAGTTGAGGGGGTTCCTTGGTTTATGTGGTTTCTATCGTAGGTTTGTCAGTGGCTACTCACGACATGCAGCTCCCATGACAGATCTACTGAAAAAAGGGGAATTTGTGTGGACTCAGAAGGCACAGGACTGTTTTATGAGATTTAAGGAGATAATGACTACGTGCCCAATTCTAGCATTACCTGATTTCACGAAGCCATTTGAGCTTCAATGTGATGCATCTGGAGAGGGAGTAGGTGCTGTACTTATGCAGAATAAGCACCCCATAGCTTATGAGAGCAGGAAGCTCAGAGGCCCCGAGCGTTCATTCAGTATATATGATAAGGAGATGTTGGCCATCATGCATGCTTTGGCCAAATTCAGACAATATCTTGTGGGTAGCAAGTTTTGTATTAAAACTGATCATAATAGTTTGAGGCATTTCTTGGGACAGCGGGACCTGAATGATCGCCAACAAAAGTGGGTAAGTAAGTTGCAGGCATATGATTTTGACATCTCATATGTCAAGGGAACTCAGAATGTTGTTGCAGATGCTCTTTCTCGAAGGCCACACCTCACTCTTATGGTTCAAATATCAGAGGATTAGCGACACTTGATTATAGCAGAGTATGCCAGGGATACATGGGCCTCCGATATAGTGGAGGGAACAGTGATTGATACCAGATACACACTTGTAGATGATTTAATCATTTACAAGAACAGGATTTACCTAGTCCCAGGATCGAAGGTTAAGCAACTGATTTTGAGAGCATTTCACGACTCACCGACAGCAGGCCATCCCGGGTACTTCAAGACTTACAGGTCAGTTCGAGAGCGGTTCACTTGGAAGGGGCTGAAAGCTGATGTTTTGCAGTACGTTCGAGAGTGTCTTGTTTGCCAGCAAAACAAACAAGAACACACCTATCCGGCAGGGTTCCTACAGCCACTTCCGATCCCTGACAGGAAGTGGGAGTGCATCTCCATGGACTTTATCACAGGTTTGCCCAAGGTACAAGGACGGGATTGTATTTATGTGGTGGTAGATAGATTAACAAAATATGCTCATTTCTTTCCTATCACTACTACCCACTCAGCAGCTCAGGTGGCAGAGGTTTTCTTTCGGGAGGTTTTCAGATTGCACGGATTGCCTCGGAACATTGTGAGTGACAAGGATAGCCGTTTCATGAGTCATTTTTGGCAGGAGGTATTCCGGTTATGTGGCACGGAGCTTACACCCAGCACTAGCTATCACCCACAAACCGATGGTCAGACGGAGATTGTGAACAAATGGGTGGAAGGGTATTTAAGGAATTATGTGGCAGCTCAGCAGCGAGCTTGCGTCAGATGGATATATCTCTTTGAGTATTGTTACAATACTACATATCACATCACTATACAGATGACACCCTTCATGGCACTTTACAGTTATGAAGCACCTAGTTTCTTGGATTTGTTGTTGGGCGACAGCCGGGTACCCAGTGCAGGAGAATTATTACAGGAGAGTAAGGATATAGTTGCTACTCTGAAAGATAATATTGCGAGAGCTCAGAACCAGCAGAAGCAGTATGCCGACCAGAAGAGGACTGAGCGTAGTTTTGAGGTGGATGATATGGTTTACCTCATGTTGCATCCATACAGGCAATCTACTCTTAAGAAGAGTGGTGCAGAGAAACTCAAGCCATGCTATTACGGACCATTCAGGGTTATCAGGGGAGTTGGTGAGGTGGCTTATGAGTTGGAGCTTCCGGCAGACAGCAGGGTGCACAATGTGTTTCATGTGTCCCGCCTCAAGAAGGCGTTGGGTCAGAATGTGGTACCTTCCACAGTATTACCTCCTTTAGACGATGAGGGAAAATTGATTTTAGTGCCAGAATCCATCCTGGAGAGCAGAGAAAAGCAGCTTCGCAGAAGAGTGATTAGAGAATACTTGGTTAAGTGGAAAGATCTACCTGTTGAGGATGCTACTTGGGAGAGGGAAGCTATTTTGCAGCACCCGGCGTTGAGATTGCTTGAGGCCAAGCAATTTCAGGAGGGGCGGACTGTAATGTCCCCTCTTTAGTTCGACATGACATTGATCATGGATTTTGCCTATTCCAGACTCTCGTAGGCAAATGGTGTGGAGAGAGAGTCAATTCTGCGGATCAGATGGTCATATCTTGCTCTTAAAGAAGTGTTAAGAGGTTATATTTTATTATTATGTGTTATTGGGGCCTACATGTTATAATTTTAAGTTGAGTTGCACTTTTTATTTTATAAAATTATTTTATTATAAAAAGTGCATTATAATGAGATTTTATAAATGATGTTTCTAGAAGTTCTAGAAAAAGTGCATTATAATGAGATTTTATAAAGGATGTTTCTAGAAGTTCTAGCAACTTCTTAGAAAAGTGAATAAATAGAGGGCTGGGCCTCTCATTTTGGACATGCTTGGATTTGAGATTTCTTCTACTTCTTCCATTGTGGAGCAAATTTGTAGTCTCTTGGGTCTGCAAATTATTTGATCTTTGGGAATGAATCACTCCCTTGGATTGGCGACTTTGAGGGTGTGAAATATCACCTGAATTGTTGCATTTGAGGAGTTGGTAATTCAGCCATCTCATTTGGACTTCATTGAGATTCAGTTATAAGGGTTTACTTTGGTTGGAATAAGGGTTTCAATTGTGCCCTAGCATTTGTAGATTGATTAACAGGGTTTGTAGACACAGTTGTGCATTATTTTCAAACTGTCAGTCCAGGGTTTGGACCCACGTTTTTGCTCATAACTCCTAATTGGCTTGACGGATGAATTTCATATTTTAAGGGGTTATTCAGAAACCCTAGGCACCCAGATTTATTGCTTTTGGAGTGACAAAAACCGCTGCAATATTTTTATCTAGCAGCCGTACCAGGCCGTACCTGTACGGCCCTGTCAGTTAGGCAGCAGCAGCAATTTTGTGAGTTGGTTTGGGGCAGATTGTGAGGTCTTCGTGTGGCATTAATTCAGCATTCATATCCGGCAAAATTGAAGCTATTCCAGGTGCACAAACTAAAGTTTTGATTGCCAAAATATTGCATGTTCTGGATTAGAACAGTCAGCACTGTCATTGCATAAATAATTATTTCCAATCATTAATAACTGTTGTAAAAGTTTCGTCATTTGCATTCCAAATCTGAACTGGTTTATTGTTCATGTCATAACATTGCATTGTCAAGAGCTTGATGTGTTAGAAGTGCATAGTTGTGACAGTCTCTCATTGTAATCAGTTCTATTTGCTGTCATAAAATCAGAATTGCATTGGACTTCATATTTGAGTTTCATATTGTCATCTATCTCTTAGATTGGTAGTGTTATAATCTGGAATTGTTTTTCATACATTATTGGCATCATATATTGAGGTTTTGTTGTACAACAATTAGTAATATTGCAGCCTTATTCGGTTACATGCCAACTGTTTGACAAAATTCCTAAGTCCAGTTTGAGGGTTTCAGTGGCCTTTATAGTAAGGGTCATTACACAAGTACTGCCTAAATTTGGCTAAGGCATGCATGATAGCTAGCATCTCCTTATTATGGGTGGAATATAACAACTCGCCACCCTTAAGTTTCCTGCTCTCGAAAGCAATGGGATAATAGTCCCACATCAATACTGCCCCTATCCCGCTTCCTGAAGCATCGCACTCTAAAACAAAGGGCCTAAAAAAATCAGGAAGTGCTAGCACTGGACACGAACTCATCACCTATTTCAGCCAATCAAATGCTGCCTCAGCATCCTCTATCCAAGAAAATGCCCCTTTCTGTGTCAAATCGGTAAGAGGATTTGCTACCTGTGAAAACCCCTTTGTGAAACGTCGATAATAGGAACAGAGACCAAGGAAACCCCTTTAACTCCGATACATCCCTCAGTGGTGGCCAATCCAAAATTTCCTGTATCTTCTCGTAATGCACCTTAACCCCTTTGGCACCAATCACATGCCACAAGTAGAGAATCTTTGTTAGCCCAAACTCGCATTTGGACTCTTTTGCAAATAAGGACTGCTCCTCCATGAGATTAAGGACCTCATCCAAATGCTGTAAATGTTCTTCCCAAGTCCTGCTGAAAACTAAAATGTCATCAAAGAAGACTAGTACACTTTTCCTTAGTTGTTTCTTGAAAATATGTTTCATGCATAACTGAAAATTGGCAGGTGAGTTAGTGAGCCCAAATGGCATCACTAGAAACTCATAGTGTCTGTAATGGCATCTGAAAGTTGTCTTGTGCGCGTCCTCCTCAAGGACTCGAATCTAGTGGTATCCTGATCGAAGGTCTATCTTCAAGAAATAAACTACCCCGTGAAGCTCATCCAATAACTCATCAATGCGGGGAATCGGATACCTATTCTTGATGGTCCTCTTGTTCAGTGCGCGGTAGTCGATACACATCCGAAGGGTGCCATCCTTCTTCTTAACCAACACTACTGAAGATGCAAAGGGACTAGAGTTGGGCTTGATATGCCCCATATCCAAAAGCTCCTTTATCGTCTTCTCTATTTCCTGCTTGTAATGCCTGGGGTGACGATAAGGGTTAGTAATAACGGGTTTGGCTCCTCCTCAAGCTCAATAATATGCTCAAACCCTCTATCTGGCGGACTCCCAGGAGATATATCCTCAAACACTCTCCTATGCTTATTTATAACAGTTTGAATGTCACAATGATATCGCTGCCCACGATCCTGTGTCTCCTTTAAGGAGATGAAACACTGGGTGGTCCACTCTATATCGTCATGTCTCAATATGGCCTCCATCCTGTGAGCTATAATCAATGTGGGTCCACTATCAGGTATGGCTTTGAGGACTACCAATCGATCACCCTGTAAGAACTCCAACTGCATAGTCTCATGGTCAAAGGTGTATCTACGGAGAGTCCTTAACCACTGTCTACCCAAAATGGCATCCAACCCATCCAAGTCAACAATGGAGAAATCAATCTCCAAAAGATAATCATCAAATTGTATCTAAAGACCAGCTACCTTCCCTGTACACCCCAAAACTTCACCGACTACTACCTTCACCTCAAACGTAGGAATGTCAACTATCGATAAACTCCTCCTAGCTACCATCTGTGTGTTGATGAAGTTATGTGAAGCTCCTGTATCCAAAAGACATATGATGCGTTGCCCCTTAACCACGCCTTTCACTCTGAAAGGATGACATACCAGATCACTAGACAGAGTGGCTATGACTGGAGGCTGTTCTATAACGTTCTTCTTCTTCTTATCTTTTAGGGCCTGCTCTTCAACTTCTTCCTCTTCACTGTCCTCACCCTCTTCACCTTCCTGTTGCTCCCCTTCATCCTCGAATAGAACCTCTACATAATGTATCTCGCCTTTCCCAAGGCATCTGTAATCTGAGGTCCATGGCTCCCTACAGGTAAAGCACAATTTCTTCCTTCTGAGCTCATTCTGTGTTTCGAAATCCAACCTCGTAGGAGTGGTTTTCTACTGGTTTTTATTTCCTTGACTTGATGTAGATCCCCTGTACGGTTTTTTCGAAGGTTGTAATATAGATGAGGGTGAATCCAAGTCATGAGCTATCTTGATTGCATCATCTAGAGTGTTTGGTTTAAGAACCTTAAACAAACCCCTAAATCTATCATGTAAACCCTTTGTGAATAGCATCACTCTCCATTGTTCTGTCATGTCTGGCACCATAACTGATATACGCTGAAACTCGTGAATGTACTTATCTAATTATCCACTCTGACGTAACTGAGCCAAGTCCCTGTAATAGACTTCAACATCCTTCCTGTCAAAGCGGATGATCAGCTTAGAGCTGAAAATCTCATATGAAGTTATTAGGCCATGATTTTGCTTAACTAACCCATGATGCCACCAATCGTATGCGGCTCCCTCTAAATGCATAGTCGCAAATCTGATAGCTTCCACTTCAGCCATGGGTTTAAGTGTCAAATAAGTATCTAGCTTGTGAATCCAAGCTCTAGCGGAAGTCTAACCACTACCATCAAAGGTGGGAAGAGTAAGCTTGTTCATTACATGTTTTAAGTCCCTGTTAGGTGCTCTCGGTCTCTGGTTTTGCTACTGCCCATCAGCCTCTCTTCTCTGATTTAAATACTGCACAAAGGTCAAATTTTGTTTAACTTGATCCGGAAACAAGTTCCACTCATCAAAGGTTGCCATAACATTATCTAGTAACAAATTTGGGGCTGCAGGTGGTACAACTTCCTCTTCTTCAGCATTAAAAACCGGCATCAAAGGTTTGTCTCTATTATGTGTGGGAGCTCTAGCTGCTCGAGGAGACCCAGCTATACTTCCACCTCCACTATGATGACTAGGGGTCCTTCTTTGGACTGGAAGCAACTGCTGCATAGTACCTGCTAAATATTGAATAGCATTTGCAATGTTGTTTTGTCCATCTCTAATAGCCCGTAAAGTTTCCCGTACTTCCCTATCCTATTCATCTCCGTTATTTGCCATTTGATTATTGTTTTCTAGCTCAACCTGTCCCAAACGATCAACCTGTTGAGTAATATCAGCTTGTTCACCTGTTTCCAAAATTATTTTCTCATCAACCGAGAAGCTATCTTCAATGTCAACGTGTACTGAGGAATCCGCTTGTTCCGGTTGTAGGTGACTGAATTTATGTTGCCTTCTACTCATTCCTAACTGTCATTTTTAGGATGAAAATGTTCTGCAAAAAAAAAATTTAATTGTTTCCCACAAGATGGCAAGTCTTGTGGCTCTGATACCACTACAATAAGCTGAGACGTGATTTTTTTTTTAACCCACGTGTGACTGAATGAATATGATGTAATTTTGTAAAACAGTTCTCTGTCTTCCTATAGCAGACCTATTACCACTGTATGTAGATTTTGCCAAATTCTGAACTCTAAAATCCAATCCACTTGAAAATTTTGATAACAATGGTTATAGAGAAAACTCAGAATAATTATGGCAGTATAAATTTGTTGAAGATGGTAGCTGCGATAGAGATCTTTATCTTTGGAAATATGAACATTATTACCGTTATTGTTATGTTTAGCTGAAAAAGATACTTAATTTTTAATTTGTAATATTAAATGTAAATGATGTGTCATTCTCATGCATTGAGGCATGTATATTCGAAGGGTCATAATTAATTATAGGAGTTATAGGAATCTCAAGAGACCTTTCCATTATAATGTGAAGAGTCTTTTCTATTGTTATATATTCGCATCAAGCAAAGGACATTGTACACTTGAACTTTTATTATCAATAAAGATATATTTTGTTGTGTGGCTGGCTTTTTCCCTTCATTCTCGAAGGGTTTTCCCAGGATATTTCTAGTGTTCTTTGTTTCAGTTTTTCTCTTTCTATTTGCTGGTTATTATCTTTGATTTCTGGGCTATAGTTTCAAAATGGTATCAGAGCTTGGTGAAAAATAGCAATCTTTTGTGCATATATTGCTCAGAACATTTATTGGCATTATGATTTATCTGTCGTAATCATTGTTTTGGCCATCGATCTTGATTCCTATTATATACATCTAATCATCGTGTGAGAGGAAAAACTTTCTGGGATTATTTTACCATCCGGGTAAGCCAGAACACTGGATTTGAAGGTATGAAAATGGCGAAGGGTTTTGGAATATGCATGAAGGCAGTGATTTAATCTTTGTCTCCCTTCGAGAAAAGGATCATGTCTGGTCTTTGGCGTGATTTACCACACAAAGTGGAGAAGAAAATCACCGATAATTGTAGGCACTGTGCAAGCCAATTTGAAGATCCAGATTGCCCAAGCTCATGCCGAAATTAATCGAGTCAGAAAGATTGAGGTCTCAGGAGTCAATCACGGATTGTGTATCAAAGGTATAGAAGTTTAAAAGAATAATGTCGATACTTCTCCCAATCATTATTTAATAGCATCAGTGCCATGCTCAGATACATTTTTTTTTATCCTTTAAAGTTTGCAGGATATATTTTTCTTTGATTATAACGGATATAATTTTCTTTTCATGAGTTGTAGATCTATATATTACCATCACATGTCTGTTGTTTTGCATTAGTTAATTTGTGGTAGTTACAGTTTAGTGGCTGTAGTAAGTCCATTCCATACGAAAATATAGCTCGACTACAATATATCGACTCCTTATTCTTCTACCATCTACCAAATCATATATCATTGTTGGGTCAGCCGAAAAGACGCCATATGTATCTAGAGATGTCGCTGTCTTAGTTCATTTGCAGTTAACGAAGACCGATTGCATAATAAAAAAAGAGTTTTTGAGATCAAAGTCTAAGCAGCAAGATTGAGAATCGATGTGGAGCTACAGAAGAAATCTTAGAGAGAAACCCGAACACTGTCTTCATTGATGTCAACGGGATACATTCAATACATCGATTGCTACAGAGATCTAAATGATCAATCCCTACAAAGTCAATGGGATGGAGCCTTTTGTGTCAAGGCGCAACTTTCCAGAGATTGGTATTTGATCGAGATCACCATGGTTCCAACGAGACATCTCTAAGATGAGAACTAGCAGCCATACTGTTGTCGAGGAGGGATCTATTTGAGCAAAGACATGGTGCTTGCATTAATAGAGAGGTTGTCGACAAAGTCACCGGCAGTGATCACACGCAGTCTCACTCTGCAACTAGACAAATTGTTAATTTCCATTTGATGTTCTTTGTACTGCTCATCACATCGTATGTTCAGTTTTTTATTTACCGTATTTGCATGAAGTGGTCTAGGTAAAAGTTGTCAAGAAAATTGGATGATTCTTGTAACTAACGTCTCTTTCCTTTGCTTGGACTTCTTCAGTGATGCCTATGTGGCATCAAAGTTGGAAAACCTTTATTTTTTCTTTTATTCCAAGTCATCGACGACTTTGCTCTTCGTTTTCAATATTGGTGGTAATCAAAAGAAGTTGAATTATTCGTGCTCTGCCATCGACTAGTCTGGCAGCAATTGCATGAATATATTTCAGAGATGTCAAGAGCTCTAAGAACTTTTCAGATTCTGAGTTGCACCACAAATCTTGCCTCAAAACTGGAAATGTCGAGTAATGATGAAGAGTATCGTGTATTCTACAACTAGTCTGAGAGCATTTGGTTTTTGTGAAGAGCATTTTGACTTTTATGGCAAGTATGAGTTTTCATAACTTTTTGCAGGTCAGTACACAGTTTGCAGATTTATGCATATGCTCTGATGGGACAAAACTGGTCTGAATTGAGAAACTAGATCAGATAAGCTTTATTGTTTTTTATGTGGATGATATTTTATGCATTATTATTATAACCTTGAGCATAGATCATGAATTTTAGTATGTTAATGAGAATAATATTAGCATTTATCTCTATGTTTCTCTTTATGATAGGTTGATTCTATTGAGAAGCAATGTGAATATTACATGCAAAGTTATGCAGATTATGCTTCAGAAAAAGATTATATACCAAAATGTGATTTAGAGGGAGATGTTGAGCTTGAGAGGGAGATTTTAGCTTCGAAGGGAGGCTTCATAATTAAGAGGGAGTACTTATGGAATCCCCATCACTCTCATATATGCTTGTGATGCTTGTGGTATTTGTAAAATTTGAGACTTAATGGAACTAAGTCTTGTTTTTATGCATATTTCTATTCTTGTCTGAATAAATGAGATTGTAAGATCAGCTATGATAACTCTTTCACTATGCGATAGTGAACATCATGTTGAGAGAGTCCATGATGTCATCACGTTGAGAGATTCTGTGATGGGAGTTGGATGTCATGTTGAGAGATTTCATGACAATTCATGTTGAGAGAGTCTGTGAATAAAGGCTTAGCTGTGAGTCTTACTAATCTTTTCATGTTGAGTGATTCCATGAATATGATTGATTGTTGCAGGTTTTCATGTTGAGAGATTCCATGAATGTGATTAATTGTTGCAAGTTTTCACGTTGAGAAATTCCATGAATGTGATTAATTGTTACAAGGTTTCATGTTGAGCGATTCCATGAATATGATTGATTGTTATAGTTTTTCATGAACCTAATAGGAAATATGGGATAAAATTTCATCATTAACATTTTGGTTGCAATCTTGTGTGATTGTTCAGTTAAAGATCTCTCTCTGGCTAAGAGGGAGTGTTGAAGATGGTAGCTGTGATAGAGATCTTTATCTTTGGAAATATGAACGTTATTACCGTTATTGTTATGTTCAGCTGAAAAAGACACTTAAGTTCTAATTTGTAATATTAAATGTAAATGACGTGTGTCATTCTCATGCATTGAGGCATGAATATTCGAAGAGTCATAATTAATTATAAGAGTTATAGGAATCTCAAGAGATCCTTCCCTTATAATGTGAAAAGTCTTTCCTATTGTTATATATTCGCATCAAGGAAAGGACATTGTACACTTGAACTTTTATTATCAATAAAGATATATTTTGTTGTGTGGCTAGGTTTTTCCCTTCATTCTCAAAGGGTTTTCCCAGGATATTTCTGGTGTTCTTTGTTTCAGCTTTTCTCTTTCTATTTGTTGGTTATTACCTTTGATTTTTGGGCTATCTTGGAGTACAATAATATGAAAAATTAACCAAACCAATATTCTGAGATTAAAATCTTGGTAGAACCAAACTTTGCAAACACAACATTAAGTAAACCAACCCTACGTATGCTGAAAGAACAACAGTCAAACACGTTTTCAGTATTAAGAGAGAATGGTGTGCGAACAGACCCAAATCAATGCGGATGAGGAACTCTGTTATTTGCAATGGCTGAGGTATTCATTTATCTGTGATGCACGACCTCTTTGAAAATGCCGACTGTTCCCTAACACAACCCTAGCATGGAGTTTACACCTGTTTTGGAGTTAATAAGCCTGGTGTGGTCGCAGCCTACCTTTGTTCATGCATTTCACTAATGTCAAATTGTGCAGACCTCCCTTCACGCAATTCACCTTTCCAATTCGCTGCCGACTGTAAGAATGGCTAGGATGCCACTTCCAACAACACGTTTGTGTACTAGTCGCTAGGGCAAACTCTGGCAACGCACGAATGGAAGGACGCCTTTGTAAGTTCTGAAAAACTCATGCAAACTGGGAGAGTATTCTTAAAATCTCTGAACTTAGAGCCCAACCCGACTAATAGTATTTTTTCTGCCCAAATCCGCCTGTACAGTCAACTAGGCAAATTTCTTCCACTGTATATTCACTATGTTCTTATTTCTTAAAAAAAACACAAATGCACTTACTTAGTTGCCGATTTTCCTGCCCAATACCACTGTAAAACTTGAAAGAAGGGAGCTGGGGTAACGTCCAACTCATTAGAATGTTTCCAAACTTAGAGGGGTTTCGTCCTCCCAATCTTAAACCAGTCACAATAAGCAACCAGGATTAAAGAGCTTTCTTTTCATAAATATTCTTATGTTGTTAATCCCAATGCAGGCCCTCCTTTATAGCCTCGAAGTGAGGGAAAAACACAAGGAGCAATGAATGTGGGATTAAACTTCATTTTCGTCCTGTAGTCACTTAAAGCCATTTTATAAAGTAAATAACTCTTTAACATTAAAATGACTTAAGTCCACTCACTTTATAAGGTTCTGAAGTGAAGTAAATTAAATTAAATTAAATTAAACTCCCCTTTGTGACTGATAGGCATCCTGTTCAATAATGTTATTAATCTATCCGGATGTGAAGATAGAGTAAATTGACTCCCAAATATCTAGTGTTGAGACATGTTGTTAGTAAATATGGAGTGCAAATACCTAGGACATGTTGTTAGTAAATATGGAGTGCAAGTCCACCAAGAGAAGATTCAAGCTATCCTTGATTGGCCTCAGCCAAGATCACTCTCCGAGTTGCGAGGTTTCTTTGGGTTCTGCAACTACTACAGGAGGTTTGTAAGAGGTTTCTCTCAGCTCAACGCACCTTTAACCGATCTGATGAAGAAAGGTTCTTTCCAATGGAATGAAAAGGCACAACACACTTTTGACAAGTTAAAGAAGTGTGAGCACTTGTCCAGTTACCTAACTTCACTCAACCTTTCATCCTGGAGTGTGATGTGTCTGGAGAAGGAATTGCCACTATACAAATGTAGGAAAGGCACCCTATAGCCTATGAGAGTTGAAAACTTGCACAAGTTGAATGCCTATATTCCATCTATGACAAAGAGATGTTGGCCATTGTGCATACCTTGACCAAGTTTCGGCAATATCTAGTGGATGCCAAGTTCGTCATCCATACCAATCATAATAGCTTGAGGTATTTTTTGAAGCAACAGGATATGAATGAGAGGCAACAAATATGGGTAAGTAAGATTCATGCTTTTGACTTTGATATTAAATATGTGAAGGGAAACAATAATGTGATAGCAGATGCTCTGTCAGGAAAACCGGCCATCTGTTCATTATCTCAAATTTCAGCCAATTGGAAAACACACTTATGGTGGAATATTCCAAAAACACATTTGCATGAGAGTTAATGGATGGCGACGTTTAGGACGACCAATATAAGGTGGTTGATGACATCATCTACTACAAGAACCGGATTTACTTAGTACCAGAGTCCAAACTGAAGCAGAGAATCCTGAAGGAAATACATGCCTCACCATTGGTCGAACACCCTAGAAATAGCTCGGAGAGAGGTTCTCATGGAAAGGACTCAAGGATGACGAATTGCAATACGTGCAAGAATGTGTGATATGCCAGCAAAACAAATTCGAGCGCACCTTAGTTGCTGGACTATTACAACCCTTGCAAATACCAGAAGAGAAGTGGAGCAGCACCTCTATGGATTTCATCACCAAACTTTGGAGGGTAAATGGAAGGGCTTGCATCTTCGTGGTTGTTGATTAGTTAACAAAGTACGCACACTTTTTTTACCATCCCCACAAAGTTCCAAGCCGCATAGGTTGCCTACTTATTCTTCAAAGAAGTTATCCGCTTGCACGGGCTTCCTCAAAACATTGTGATTGACAAGGATGGTCGTTTTCTGAATATCTTTTGGACAAAACAATTTCGATTAGCGGGAACAAAATTATCACCAAGTACCAGCTACCACCCCCAAACTAATGGACAAACAGAGATTGTAAACAAATGGTTGGAAGGCTACCTACAGAACTGTCTCTACACAACAATAGGCATGGCTCAAATGGTTGCACCTTGAAGAATATTGTTGACATACCACATGTCGATCGGGATGGCTCACTTCACAACACTCTACGAGTATGAGCCCTTTTCATTTGTGGACATGATTTTGGGTGACAGTCGCACATCTAGAGTAAAAGACTGGCTATACAAAGGACACAACACTTCACAAGACTCTACGAGTATGAGCCCTTTTCATTTGTGGACATGATTTTGGGTGACAGTCGCACATCTAAAGTAAAAGACTGGCTATACGAAGGACACAACATTCTGAGATTCTTGAAGGAAAATTTGCAGAGGGCACAGAATCAGCAAAAGATCTATGTCGACAGATATCAGATCGAACAAATTTTTGAGGTGGGTGACTTGGTCTATCTTAGACTCCAGACAATCATCCTTAAAGGCAAAAGGAAAGCAAAAATTTAGGCCACGCTTTTACTGCCCTTATCGTGTATCTCGTTGCATCGGTGAAGTTTTCTATGAGCTTGAACTACCAAAGGGAAGCCACATCGACAATGTCTTTCATGTATCCTACCTGAAGGAAGCTGTGGGAGAGAGCATCACCGTAACCACAGATCTTCCACCTCTCAATGAAGAAGGGAAACTTGTGCTGGAATCGGTTGAAATCATTGACATATGGGAGAAGACACTACGGAAACGTACCATCAAGAAATACTTGGTACGCTAGAAGCACTTGCCGCTCGACAACGCCACTTGGGAGGTGAACACATTCTTGAGCATCTGGTGTTGCATTCGCTTGATGAGAAGCAAATTGTGGGATGGGAGGACTATAATGTTCCCTTCATAAAATATTTAATAAATAAATTATCAAAGCCTTTATTATGGGTCGATCGATTAAGCATATCTCGAACCCATCTTTATTTAATTGTTTCAGTAGTTGTTTGTCGTACCTCCTATCAGCACTTAGTTTCTCCCTCGACTAAGTATTTATGTCCGTGAGGTTGAGTTGTCTAGGTATGCGATTTGGATTATTTTCTTTGTACTACAAATCCCCGTTCAAATTCAGTATTGTTCACCATTTCAAAAGTGAGAGATCTTCCCTATTTGGCTTTCAATTTCAGTGGTATTCAACCCTCATCCTATTCCGTTGTGTTCTACTTTGCTTCAAGTCTGGCACATCTAGAGCACCACCTTTGTTTGGAGTATATTTGTGATTGAAATTGCTATTATCTATATCCGAATGCATTCTATATATTTGGCTAAAATTGCATTCAATTCATTACTTAGCATACTCTAGATCCTTGTGTGTGGCATACATTTTGTGCATTTGCTATTTATATTTTCCTATGGTTAATAGACAAATACTTGCTCAGTTCATTATGTTGTATGGCCTGTAGGGACCCCTATTCAAACATATGGTGTTACCGTATGAACACATTCTGCTACCATATGACATTGTCCCCTCTGACTATGCACACCGTACAGACCCTACTCCATCATCCCACTGTACTCCACTCCATCCCGTATGGAACTACCTGCTCACCTCACCGTAGGGACTAGCCTTCACTGGGTGTATTATACAGACTATGTGCCATTAGTGTACGGCACTCTACCACCTCCATACGGGCTATTGGCTCCAAACTACAGACTTCCCTATTGCCTTTCAGCCGTACAATCACTTCACTGCCTTTGTACACCTTGGTCTAAGCTTAGGTAGACATCGGAACATTACAATGTACACAAGGTTCAAATAGTCATGAAATAACATAAATATTTTCATTATTATAATAAACGAATGAGTTGAGATTCTTTCTCAATAATTACAATTTTATATCAAGTTTACCTCGAATGTGTTTCACCTTTATTTAGAAAGAGGTTTTGGCGAGGATGATAACAAAAAGTGAACTCCCTCTTAATCCAATATTCCTCAAATTTTATGGATATTTTGAAGTTCTTTAGAATGCAAATTTCTCTAAATCCAAGTTTAGATTACTGACTTCAACGAAAGAAGCTTGATGTTTAAGTCTGTGAAGACATTTTGTTGCACCATGCCCATAGTTGTCGCATCTATAACATTGCACTTTAGAGTAGTCCCTTTGTTTCTTGAACGATTGTTTACTCTGTGTACTTGCCCTTTTTCCTTCTTAAATTGTGGTGAGAATCTGAATGTCTCCTTTTCTGGATTCCATGTTGATTCCTCTAGATATTAGATTACACTCTTCTTGAATGCAGACAACCTTTAGTCGATCAAATTTGGGGAGTTGGGAATGAGCACATATTCCTTGTCTAAAGTTTTCCCATGAAATAGGGAGTCAATTTAATGCTACCATGGTTAAATCTTTACTATCATAGATGAGACCAATTGTTAAGAGTTGGTTTCTTAATTCCATTATCCTCGTAGTTGAAAATAACGCAATTATATCGCACATAGCACGATATATCGCCACATGCAAAGGGAAACGATAAAATCAAAGTTTATATCAGGAGTGATATAATGAGTTTGTCACAGCATAAAATGGGGTGAAAAAATGCGATATACCTTCTCAAATATCACTTCTAGTCAGCAGAAAAAACAAAAAAATGCCCCGTCAGTAGGAAACGGCAATGCCTAAATAAAAGTTGCTTTTTAGGGTTGAAAATGTCAACGCAAAAGTCATATTTTAGGGTGAAATAAGCCCACGCCAAAACAAAAATAGTTATCATTGTTTTCATCATATGCGTGTGAACATTGGAAAGTATTGATAATGCCGACAATTGTCATTGGAAAGTCTTTTTGCAAGTGATTTTTCAGAGTTTTGCAACCAGAGACAAACAGTCGACCATTGAGAGGCATCTAATTGCAATCCATTCAAACCTTAAAGTGAGAAATCATAAGTCAATGGCCATTCAGAGACAAGACACAAGTTAGTCACTATTTTTTTTAATGTTTTTGTTACAAGCTAGAGTTGTTGTTGCACCAAAAGATCGACCTATTATGCCTGATACAACCACTAGACTTATACAACACAACAGGCGGTTAAGCCATGTCATGAATTCCGAAGGGGAAGGTAGGCGTTAGTCCAACAATTCCCCCCTCAACATTACCCGAGGAGATTCAAACCTGTGACCGAGCTCTGATACCACTTGTTCCAAGCTAGAGTTGTCATTGCACCAAAAGATCAATCTATTAATGCCCGGTACAACCACTAGACTTATACAACACAGGGGGCGGTTAAGCCATGTCACAAATCCTAAAGGGGAAGGCTAGCAATTAGTCCAACAGTTTTATGATTTATATACTATTTTATGGTTTATCATTATGTTAGTCGAATAATATATTGTTTTATGATTTATAATTTTATATAATAATATGGAAGTATACCAATATTTATATTTACACTGTTATATAGTGTTATATAATAATGTGTTATTAATTTATGTATATTCATATTCATATTGTATATTTTGGATTTCCAATTTTCCAGAATATACAATATTCTATGCACATAATAATATGATATATCACATTTTCTCCATATGTATGTAAAAAAATTATATATTTTGAATACGTAAATTTTAATTATGATATAACAGTTAACTAGTTTCTATATTATTTCTCACTTTCTGGATAAATTTACCTGAAATATATATAAATTTATACTTTTTTAAACTTCTAAATAAATGTGTATAATGATATAATCAAAACTTATACAAAGACTTCTTCTTTTGAATCAAATACTTATTTAAAATACAATAATATAGAAATATTTTGAATCAAAACTTATGTTTTATTCTTGTTTTTACAGACTTACAGTCACGGGTAACAGAATCAATATCTATACTTGGAGAATGGCCGATGGCAAAACCAAGGATCCCTTTTGGAAACATGGAATGTTAAGAATGTTAGCTATGTGAGAAATTGAATCTAAATTTTGTGCCTATAGATCTATACTCAAATTCTATATTACATGATTGATTCATTGATTATATATATACATATAATAAAATTAAGTTGAGAAACTAAATCATGTAATATTAATATTAATTATATTGAATAGATTAATCGGCAGCAACTTTTATTCACCATGAGTTGTTTATTATTGGCAATAAGATATAATCACGTAAGTTCTGACTGTCATGACTGTTCAAGGGATCGGTTTCCTTGATTGAAGTGACTGTCTACTATCCCATGCCCACATATATATAATATGATCTGCAATGGAAGTTTGATCAATAACCACGCCAATCAGACTCTCCCATTGCAGATTACCATTTGAAATCAGACATTATTATTATTTCAGTATTTTCTTTTCTAAATTTATTGACTCATCCAAAGATCAATAATAAGAGATTAGTGTAAACAGTCCCTCACAGTAATACTAATTCTTCATATTACTACATATATTGAAATTGAGATTTACACCAATAAGAAGATTTCAACATATAAAACTTGACATGGTATCAAAGCCAAATTGGTAAAGAAATCTCAAATTTCAATTAAAGGAAAGAAATAATGACAAATAATGTCAGAGTGGAAGATAGACTTGAAGGTGCATCAAATTTTTTCTCTTGGAAAACTCGTATTATTATGATTTTGGAAGAACCGGAACTAGAAACCTACATTGAAGAAGATATCCCAATACCTCAAAATGAATCAGAAAGACTCACCTAGAAAAGACGAAATAATAAAGCAAGGAAAATCATTGTCGATTCAGTAAAGGATCACATTCTTCCTTCTATATCAGATATCAAAAAGGCATATGAGGTATTCAAGATCATAAAAAATACGTTTGAGATAAATAATTCAAGTAGACTGATCACCTTAAAATCTCAATTACTAAATACTAAAATAGAAAAAGGAGATTCTATTCAATCTTATTTCGAGAAAATTTCTGAAATGAAGAAACAATTATCGTCCATTGGAAACAAAATAGAAGATCAAGAACTTTCATTAATAGCTCTAAGAGGGCTACCACTGTCTTGGGATACCTTCATACAAGTGGTAAGCAAACCTTCAATTCCTACTTTTGATCAATTGAAAAATGAATGCATATCAGAAGAATCAACGTTAATCTCCAGAGGAATCACTTCAAATCAAGAGGGAGAAAATCAAGCTCTTCACACTGTCTCGAATAAACGAAAGAGAAAATTCAATAAAAGGAAATTCAATAATAATAAAAAGAATTTTAGAAATAAAGATTACTCTCAAGTTAAGTGTTATAAGTGTGAGAAGATGGGACACACCTTTAGAAACTGTCCACAGAGAGAGAAAATTTTAGCCTCCCTTACTGAAACAAAAGAAAATGAAAATCAACTATACTATTCCGCACTTTCAAGTGAAGTAAATTCAAATAAAGAAGCTTGGATCGTAGACAGTGGTGCATCTCGTCACATCTCTGGATTTAGAGATATGTTTGATACATTTGGAACTTATATCACTGAAGGAGTTACAATTGGAAACAACTCTACCTATCCTATAATAGGTATTGGGACTTGTTCTATCAAATTATAAGATGGAACTACACTTAATCTTAAAGATGTTTTGTTTGTACCAGGTATAAAGAGAAATCTAATTTCTATCTCAAGTCTAACCGATGATGGATATCAAGTCACCTTCAACAAAGACAAAGTACTATACTGGCCTAATAACTCAAATATGAAAAGTGTTATTATCATAGGGTCCAGATTTGGAACATTATATAGATTAAGCAATATTCAAATGCAAGCCCTCAGTCATGAAACATCAAATGTTAATGAGTTGTGCCATAGACGACTTGGGCACATTGGGTTTAGTTCACTTCCAAATTTAGATAAGATCACTTCTGGTACTCCTAAACTAGACTCAACTCATATAGGAACATGCAAAGGGTGTGCCCTAGGGAAAATCATAAAACGACATTTTCCCTCTAGTGAAAACAAGTCAAAATCAGTTTTGGAACTAGTCCACTCAGACCTTTGTGGACCCATGCCCACACCATCTCTAGGAGGATTCCTTTATTATATAACACATTGATAACCTTCATAGTTCTTCGGGCCAGATTTTGCCGGAAATCATGAAAATCCATTGTGTTTTTTTAATTCTTAGTTTAAAACACTATGATGATTACACCTTATTGGGTAAGGTAAATTTATTTCAATTTCCCTTGCTAAAGAGGGAGTGTTAAGAATGTTAGCTATGTGAGAAATTGAATCTAAATTTTGTGCCTATAGATCTGTACTCAAATTCTATATTACATGATTGATTCATTCATTATATATATACATATAATATTTTATATATATATATATATATATATATATATATATATATATATATATAATTAAGTTGAGAAACTAAATCATGTAATATTAATAATAATTATATTGAATAGATTAATCGGCAACAACTTGTATTCACCATGAGCTGTTTATTATTGGCAATAAGATATAATCACGTAAGTTTTGACTGTCGTGACTATTCAAGGGGTCGGTTTCCTTGATTGAAGCGACTATCTACTATCCCGTGCCCACATATATATAATATGATCTGCAATGGAAGTTTGATCAATAACCACGACAATCAGACTCTCCCATTGCATAGTACCATTCAAAATCAGACATTATTATTATTTCAGTATTTTCTTTTCTAAATTTATTGACTCATTCAAAGATCAATAATAAGAGATTATAGTGTAAACAGTCCCTCACAATAATACTAATTCTTCATTTACTACATATATTGAAATTGAGATTTACACCAATAAGAAGATTTCAACATATAAAACTTTACATGGAACACCGAGTGCAAAAAAGGAGATGTGAATTGTAACCATTTTCCTAAGTTGATGGGTGGGGGCATAACTCGACTAAAATATCACATTGGAAAGATAAAAGGCCATGATATCACACCATGTGATAAGTGTCCTGAAGAGGCTACTAGGGAGGATATAACAAGCCTTAATGCATATGAGCAAAAGAAGATAGCAAAAAAGAGAACAGCGAATGCCATGGCTGCCCCAATGGGAGATTTTAGTTCTACAGGTGCAAAGACTTCTTCTTCCATTGGGCCACGGATACGAGGATCATCATCCGAGAATGTGATTGGTCATCTTTCAGACTTTTGGGTTCCACGTAACACTCCTGGTGCTCAGCCTGGATTTAAAGGCATAGCATGGAACAAAGAGATGTATGAGAAGACAAAGGTGGCAGTTGCAAGATTTTGGATCTACAATGATCTTCCCTTCAATGCTTTATATAGTCCATATTGGGATCAAGTGGTCTCTTCAATTTCTATGTCTGGTAAGGGGTTCAAGGCCCCAGCTCATTTTGAAAAGAGTGGGCTGTTATTAGACAATATGGTAAAAACCATTCATCAACTTGTGGAAGAGAGAAGAAAAATATGGGAACATAGGGGTTGCACAATTATATCTGATGGGTGGACAGATGGCAGGAATAGGATGCTCATCAACTTTATAGTTGTTTTAGGGGAACAGTTGGCATTTATAAAATCAATTGATGCCTCTGATCAAGTGAAGAATGCAGAAATTTTATGCAACATGTTGGATGAGGTGGTAGTGGAAGTCGGGGTGGCTAATGTAATCTAGATTGTGACTGACAATGCAGTTGCATATGTAGCAACCGGTAGACTTTTGATGGAAAGGCATCCCACATTATTTTGGAGCCTTTGTGCTGCCCATTGTCTTGACTTACTCCTTGAGGACATAGGGAAACTGAGTTGGGTGGAGAAGGTGCTTGAAGATGGAAGGAATATTGCAAAGTATATCTACAATCACACATGGGTCCTGAGTCTTATGAGAGAGCACACTTGTGGCAAGGATCTTGTGCAAGCAGGGGTCACACACTTTGCTACTAATTTTCTCAACTTGGAAAGCATATTGGAAACATTGTTAGACCTAAAGCATATGTTTCTGAGTAAGAAATGGTTGGAGAGTCCTTATGCCAAGAAGCATGAACCAGAGAAGATTGTGAAGGTTGTGTTTGATACTAGATTCGGCAAGCTAATAGAGGAGATCATCAACGTGAGATTTCAAATTTTGATTGATGATTTATTATTTAATTTTCAACTATTGCAATTTGATGATTTTTTTATAATTTCTTATGTCTAGGTGTCACAACAATAGGTGAAGGTTCTAAGAATTGTGGATGGGGATAAAGCCAGTGTGGGGTGTCTACATGAGGCCATGGATAGGGCCAAAGAGGCCATTCAACACTTATATAGGTCAAATGAGACCAAATATAGACTCATATAGAACATTATAGATCGTAGGTGGAATCGACAACTCCACCAACATATTCATGCAATTGCTTGCTATTTGAACCCCAATTCTTTTTCTCTGACACTTTTCGAGCAAATGCAGAGGTTCAAGTTGGCCTGGACACATGCATTCGAAGATTGGTTGCTAATTTGGACCTTTGAGACCTTGTACTTGATGAATTACAGAGCTACAAGAGGGAAGAGGGGCCATTGTTTTCTTCTCTTGATTGCAAACATAGGAGATACACATTACAACCAAGTAAAAAGAACATGTGTTTTGTTTTATTATACCATTGATTTCACTCATTAGTATATAACTATATGTTGCCACAACACTGAATCTTCAAAAGTTTGCCATTCGAATAGTAGTGCTTTTGGTTGCAAGCGGAATTGGAGCACTTTTGAGAACATACACACAAAGAAGTGCAATATGTTGACTCAAAAGCGCTTGAATGACTTAATTTATGTTTAGTACAACCTTCGATTGCATGAAAAGAGGGTGCAAGGGCAAGCTTCATATGAAGCACTTGACTTGGATGACATTGATCCATATGCAAGAGATTGGTTAGCTCCTCCTGATGGTGATGATGCGGATGTGCATGGAGATCCTTTGTTGACTGACGAGCAACTAGCTGAGTTTCAAATGGAGGCAGATGATTGGGATGCAAAAGTGGCAGCACGTGAAGAGGAACATTAGCACAGTTAGGCACCTATTGAGGATGTTCCAACTACTTCAGCAGCACCCACCCAGCAGCAGCAATCTCTTTTGAGCTTTACTCATAGACGCAATTTATGATTTCTATTTCTAGTTTTGATCAACCTTGAAACTCAATATGTATTCAGAAGTTGTGGTTTCATGAAGTTTTATATGTACTGAACTTATGCTTATTCAATATTTAAATGTCGCACTTATTTTTTGGTAAATGATTCCTAATTTCTATGTTAATATGCAAGTTGTAATTGACAAATTGTTATGCATTTATGTTAAAACTTTGATTAATATATAATGGATATCTCAAATCCGTATACATTCTATAAATTTTGTATATATGTGTGTTTTTCTAAGATTATTTTAAGAAATTATATATTTTAAAATGTTTGTTTTAATTGCCAAATTATTGCCGAGTTTTTGGTGATTCTGAGATTTTGGATTTTTTTGGGTTGGTCAAGATATTGCTGAGACTGAGATTTTCAACTATGATTATCCTCATAAAGTATGAGGTGATGGTCTCTCCTTTATTCATCTTTATATTAGCGAGTTGATTCTTTACAGTAAGAAGCCTACTAGCGTTGTTAATCTTAAACATGTCTTTTGGGACTTTTAACATATCATATGCAGAGTCTAACTTTGTGATAATAGGTAGGTAAATGATTTTATACTCCGTCCACCAATAACTCCATTGCTCTAGTGTTGTCTTCTTCCCATTAACTCTTTTCGTTGTCTTCCTTAGGTTTAGGGGAATTTTCCACTATAGTTATTAGGTCATGCTTTTTCAGAATTAGCAACATTCGTAATTTCCAAGCTTCAGAATCTGAAGCGTCTTCAAGTCTGTCTTTGAGTCTCATGCCATTAACCATTTTGAAATAGTGTGGTAATTTTCCAATAATAATTATGATAATTTTCAATAATTTGATCTCAATCTTTTTTTCAGACCTGCTTTGATACCATGTTAAAATATTGATCAAATTTAAATTTATAATTTCAAGTCCAATTCACTAAATTGTTAGATAGATTGATTTAGAGTTCTATCTATATAACTATAAGTATATATATGTATGGCACTCGAACACTTTGTATTTAATTTAAAAAAAACTGTCAACTATGTTCCAAGGTAGCTATTTGTACCATGTTGTTGGGTGGCAGTTTGACCATGTCTGAAGACTGCTATAAGGCATGATTCATTGGTGATTTTAAATGCACCCCCCAATCTCATTTAAATAGGGTATGGTATGGTGGGAAGGCCCGCCCATGAATTGACATGTCTCCCACATGGATGACACGTCCATTCATGGACGGGCTGTCCCATTCAAAGCATGGGACTTTCAGTCCCTATAATAAACAAAGTTAAGTGTCGGCCACTTTTAATTATTACTATTGCTCGAGTTTAATAGTTATAAATTGCCAAGTTTGACATTTATAATAATTATTGTAAAATTAGTTTCTTTTAATGATTGTGAATATATAATTGGTAGAAATAAATTTATATATATATATATGTATGTATGTCTGTATATAAATGTCAATTCATATACATACATAACAAAGAGATATATATTATATTTCATTTGTATTCACACTTAATGTTTATCCAACTAAACTATAACATTAACAGTGATTTACTATTAACATTTTTTTCTAACCAATAAGAACAGCTTTGAATAGCATCTGAAACTTTCTGTGAGATTATATTGTGTAGTTAAGCCACGATAACATTGTGTCTCTGTAAAAAATTTGTTTAAGGTTATTTTTGGCATTTCAAATGCATGCTTTGTCATATGATGCTAACATGCATATAAGACAGTGTCAGAATGGTTGAAAGAAAAAGAATCCATTATATGTAACTCGTTATATATACCTTATAAACATTAGTTATGAATTTATGTAAGTTATTAGCAATGAGCAGAAAATGCCATGCATAAATCCCCTTTGCTCTACACAATGCTTAGTTGAAATTATCAATTTCATTAAGTCAAACTAAATCTAAGAAAATGTAACCCTATGACAACCTAAGTATAGCATACAAAATTCAAAACTTAATTTTGAAGTTTTGAAACAATCCAAAACTGTCTAACAAAAGAAAATCTCCGTACTTTTCATAATCATTATACATAAAGACAAGGTTTATGGAAAAACAATTAATAAATACTGAATCTTAATCATTCTTGGTTAAAAAATAACTTACAGGAGGACCTCCATCACAAAACTCAATAAGTGCACGGCCTATTACATTTCCCTGATTATTATATGCCAAAATTTAAGCAAATTGAAACTTCACTTACAACAAAACAAAAAAGTGCATTTAAACTTCAAATATTTTGAATAAAAATGAAAAAAAGAGTTCCATGTTTTAATAAGTTTTAAAAAACTAAACAGTGGAAACAAACTAGCAACAAAGAACTGCAGAATTAGAGGACTACAGCACATAAAACTTATTAAAATGTATAAAATTCAATACATAAACATTCAACTCAAAAATTAGAACACCAACATTTAAAATTTAGAAGATGAACATGGCATTACATTGGGCCATACGGACAGATATATGGTTTATAATGTAACGTGCACCATAAAACAATGCAAACTGAAACTTATGGGCGGCTACCATCTCCCTCCTGCTTTTACCTCTATTACTGCTGCTACTTTTGTTTGGGCAACTGGCACTAGATTTGCCCCCTTTAATTAATCTGATCAATTGGTCAACTACAAAGTCTTTAATCATTGCTCTGGTGAGACTGATTTTATTAATGCTATATATCCCACCCTTTTAGACTGATTATAAGGGGGCTGCATTGCCACCTTTGCAACTTGATCCAGAACTGGCTATTGAATGGGCTCTAACAAAGCTGCTTCATGTCCTCTGAATGAACGTGTGGGCAAATTGTACTATCTGACTGACTTGAGTTCCTTATCGCATAATTCCTGGCTACAGCTTACTCTAATTCAATTCATTTTGACTTTCAAAGAGATGTCTTCAACTGGTTGTCGTGTGTGTATGTATCTGAACAATCTTTGAACTTTGAAGGTTTAAAGCAATTATCTTAACATATTCACAAAGTGCTAGCTTTACCTATATAACCTAACATTTTCTCATGAGCTACATCTGGTATCTGTTTAAGGTCTATTTTTTATATGGCTCTAATCTAGACAAAAAAATGAGATAGCTTAGGCAAATTTAATACATCAAGCAACATCTGTGACATGAACTGTACAGTCACACAAAGCAAGGAGCTTTAACAAGTGAGTGGAGGTGAGAAAAGGCAAAATGGTGAAAGGCAGTGCAATATTCAGTGATCTGAAACAAAAAAGGCTCAAAGAAGGCAATGGGTCTGTCATTGATCTCTAGCCAAGGTTTTGATCCTCTTGGGACAACAGCGGGTGGTGCACAAAAGAAACTCCCTCCTCTTGCCCTACATGCTTCAAATGCCACAGACCCAATGGCACCAATGTGCCATCCAGTCCCTCTCTCCTTTGAGGCTTGCCAGAATAGCACAAAGTCATTCCATGAATGCAGTGCCTCTTGCAAGGAACAGATTATTCTGGCAAGCCCTAACCCTTTACCCTTCTGACCCCAAATTTGGCTACAGATACTTCAAAGGCTCCTAGCTCCAACTCAAACCCAACTCTCTCCCTTACAGATGTTAAACAAACTCTTCTTAGACAATACTGATGTGGTCTTTGCAGATGAACCCATAGACTTTCTTTCACTCCTACGTCAATGGTGCTATTTTTGATGTTGGGAATCAGTCCTTGTCTTGAGAGTTCAGAGGAAACATCTGTCATTTGAACAGTTGGTGGGATGGACAATGTCTATGTAGAGCAACATGACCACTTCAGCCCTAGAAATATTGGATTTTAGTTTCTTTCTTCTGCATATCAATTCAACAGATGACTGCTTAATGTCCCTGTATGTGATCTTTCAGGGTTTGGGACTAATTTCTTTTATTTCGATTGCAAAAGAATTCTTTCTATTAAACTCATACTCAAAATGAATTGGGGAAGTGGCAAAATGTCAATTATCTTGATGATTTTATTCAACAATACTTGTATGAAACAGTCAACCAATTTCAATTGTATATTCCTCGACTGATCACAATATCAGATCTGATATATATTGTGGAATGTGATTGTAATATACAACAATATAGAAGAGATATCCAAATACGCCAATATACATACAATTGTACAAGGCAGATATGATAAGGACAGTATGAATTACCCTTGTTATATTGATACAAATATATTTCTATAAGTTGCTCTCTCTGATATCTCTGGAAATCTATGTAAATGATCTTCTGCTGATCTGCCTAATCACTTATCAGATTTATGTCTTGTGAGTTGGCAATGTCTTAATGATTGCTATATCTGATATTGCTTTAATGCAAGTTATCTCCGATTTTGGTCTGATACCACTTGGTATATGCAAAGGATATCTGTTACTGAACACTTGGTGTTTATGCAAAGGATATTTGTTACCGATCTGGGAGTATACGCTGTTCGTGATATCTTCATTATAATGTATGTGAATTATACTTCTGCTAGTCAATCTGATGATTCTGATCTGATCGCTTGTCTGATATAGATGTCTGAAGTAGCGATTCCTTGGCACTGTTTCTGATCCTTATTGCTAATTGTATGTGTCCTACCCTTGTATGGCTGCTGCTCAAACTTGAGCATCAAAACTTGGATAAGAAATAAAAATAAGAAATGTTCAATGTCTGCCTGGAATTTTATCAATGCCAAATTAATAGACCTTAAGGATGAACAGTTCCATCTCTTACTTGTGTTACTTGACTTATTATACCGATCCCACCTCATGAAAATTAATTAATCAGTGATTAGTTACTACTCTTACCTTGTACTTCTGGGGTTGCTCATGGTTATTCTTTTCACCAGTCGATTACTTAGTGCAATATCATACTTCTTAGGATGTGACAATGATGACTTGATTCATTATTAGCCTTCGACACAATGAAGGCTGCAGTTAAAATATGTTGATGGTGTAATATCCCTAATCAGCACTTATTGTTGGTCTTGATGATCAATGTTAATTACTTAATGTTAAATGCAGACCCACAATATCTTGCTGAGTAAATCATAGTTGATCAGTGTTGATTCATGGATTACTTACTGTAGTTCCCAATATGATGTCTTCTTGAAGTTTTAATGTACACATTTGATCCTTCTTTATCAGTGATATAGATAGCCTTGAAGACGGATATATTTGATCCTAAACCCTCCTAAAAAATCATGTAGATATGAATTATGGTGTGCATTTTGTAGATTTAAGGGTGTACTTGAAATTTTAGAAATCAGAGTATTTATTTATAGTATGTATACATTCATGGTTGTTGCCATTTATTTATATGTTGATTTATGTGCATAGATGGTATGGATACTCTTATGAATGTATATTTGGTTTCCATATCCATATATTGCTTTGTGTGCATTGATGGTGCGAAGAAGCCTTATGCATGAATAGTATTGGCATTCTTTTTATGCTCGTGCTCAAAAGGGTGTTACTCTTGTGTGTATTGGATTAGTGTATGTTGCTATGTATACTCTCAGATTCATTATATCGGGGTAATCATAATACATATGTATCGTATTAGTGTATACATTGCACTAGCTTGAGTTACTACAAATGTTGTATGTTTTGGATTAGCATGACTAATGTAATGCATCCTTTCTTGGTGTGAGTGTACCTTGTACCCAGTTCAAATGTCTCCTAGAATAGTGGAGATGGCTTGAGGGATCCACATGGTTGGGTGGTGTTAGACCACCACTAGGGCTAAAAAGAATAGGATGATGCTCACTAGAGAGCATGTTGGACTCTCATAATATTATGCTTCATTTAGTTCTCTATTGTAATCTTGTAAACATTGTAAATTGGATCCTTTTGAACATTGTAATAAGAGTTTGGCTGTAAATTATTGTATAATTTTACTCGAGTTATGAATCTTCAATGTCAAGAATGACACTTTGATTGTCAATTGGGTTTTGGACTGTAATGTGCCTTGATAGGATTAATCAATCATCTCATAGATTAAAATCTCTCCAAGGAGTGGCAAATATTTCTAATTTTCGCGAGAACTTTTGCAAAACGAGAAAACTTAAGGTTTTCTGGCGAGAAATTCAAGCCAAGAGGACCTTAAATTCTTGCCCATAAGTTGGCCACTTCGCTGAAATAAATCACAAAATCCTTGCAATAACTTAATTACTTCTCTTGGGCGGCACCAATAAAACTAGGACGCCCAACGACTTGCCCATTCATTATTTTTTTTTAAGCAATTTTAAGTGTTTGGAAGAGAGGAAAAGGGTTTTGGTGGAGAGAAATAGTCTTTCGCAGCCTTGTAGATTGATTACAAGTGGATTCAAAGCAAGTTCAAAGAGATTTTTTGAGCAAATCTAGATTCACAAGTAAGTTTTCTAAATTCTTTTCCTTTTTAGTGGGGAACGAAGAGAAAGATGTAGATTAGTTTCATATTGTACTTGACATTTGTATTTGCTCATCTTTTAACAAAGACAATTTGCTATTCTTAGTTTGCTTTAGAGTTCAGAGTATCTGAATATGGCTGCCAGCCATTGGCATTCCACATGAGGATGCAATTTTGTTACATATTACATTTATATATATCTAGATCAGCTTATTTGTTTTGTTTACTCATTTACTAACTCTTTAAATGCACATCCTTATTAAATTTTGTAAAAAATGCATTTCTAATTAAACATAAGTCATTTTTTAAATTCCTGATATTTTCCTAAGAAGTTGCCGAGAACTTTATTTGTTGCCTTGCTGATAAGTGGCAGAGAATGAGATTTTGAACTGTGATTCATCTTATTAGATTTAAGTTATCTATGCAAATTATAATCATCCATGAAGGAAGGATTAGGCATGCAACCAAGGTGCCTAGATACCAACTGCAATGGGCTCCCTTAAAGTTTGCAAATCCAAGCCCTTAGCCTATCATGAGACTATGCCCGCAAGGTGGTCAGGGTCGCTGATCCCTACCCTATCTCAGGATAGATAGCCATTGCTTGGATTTATACAAGCCCCTTCTTGGGCACATCCCTGTCTTTCCTTCTCAAATTAAAAATAGTAATAGGAATAAGTGTGTATGCATATATATAGGATATATACACATATTTATATATCTTAATGTATAAACCCTCGAATATATATATATATATATCAAAGAACCAAAAATAGGAATCAGATTGGAATCGGCCTACTCGAATCATGAATCGCCTATGAATCAGCTATGAATTGGCAAGGTGAAAAAAGCCTTGAAATTCATAGATTTTACAATTGGTGATTTTTGGCGATTTTTACCAACTTGCCGATTTTTGGGGCCGATTTTGCCAATTTCTAGCAAATTTTGACAAAAATCGGCAAGCCAATCCACCGACTCACCATGAATCGCATGCCTTAAGTCAAATCGCAAAATCACGTGAATTGACGAATCGCGGCGATTCACATTACTCTAATATATATATATATATATATATATATATATATATATATATATATATATATATATATATATTAGACATAACTATATATATATATATATATATATATATATATATTAGACATAACTTTTAATTTACCATGATCATATTTATCATATTTCATAAGGATATCTTATTTAGTTTTAAGTGTAGTATATTGTCAAGGTAATATAATGACATTGCATAATATCATTGTTGGCTTCCTTAAGTAATCCAAAGTAAATATCTTAATTCCCTATTCGGACCTAGTGATCTATTTTCTGCCACTGTACTATTTCCAGCATTGAATATATGTTTCATATGCCACATTCCTCCTTATCATCCTTATCAATGAAATAATAGTGTCTTCTCCTATTAAGTATCAAATATATTTATATACTCTTCTCTTCCCCATAAATTATATAGCACTCAATGGAATAGTCACCTCCTATATTAATTTGACCTGCTCTTTCTTGTTTTGTTCACTCCCTTATTCCCCATAATAATCTTATAAATCATATCTCTGCGTCATTTAATTGCTCAGGAGACATTACCGTACACATTGTGTGGCTTAATTTGGATTGTAGCCAGTTGACGACCCATGGTGACTCGGACTATCGATTATTAATATGACTATTATTAGGTATTTGTCATTTTTTCAAGAAGTGTTATCAATTAAGACTATTGACTAATAGCATTTTTTTTAACTACAGAGGTATCCCCGCGACCCAGCCCAGCACCCAAACCGGCCTTTACCTTGGTCTTACAAACGGACAAGTTGGAGCCCAGAAGAGGCGAGTTGGGGCGAGATTAATCCTCTGCGGATAGGGCAACAAGCTCGCACTACAGTCCCACCGGTTAAATCTGGAGAGAGTTTCAAACCAGGGACCCAAGACTAATAGTATTAAGATTGTTAACGTTGATTAATGTTATATTGATTATTAGTTAATATTATTTTAATATTGATTATTATTAGCATTAATACTAATTAATATCTTTTATTCATTAAATACATAATTAGTTATTGTTCAACGAATCTTAAATAAAAAATTAATTATATATTTGTAATTAAAGTAAATTATATATGTATATATTGTTTATAAGTCAATTACGAGTCATGACAGACTGCCCCTCCCAAATTTGCATATCCTCAAGCAATTATTATCATAGTAAGTGAATTATGACCTTATCTAAACTATTTCTTAAAAGCGTCTATAAAAAAATCGTCATTTGAATGCTTGAATGCTAACAAGTGTTGTTACTCTAAATGGTTCTAGATAAATCAAAATTAAGGCCATGCATTTGAAAATATGAAATACATTGTATGGTTGTATGAACATTAATGCATGAAACCAGTAAGTATACACATTGATGCATAAAGACACAGCATACATGAAGTATACACGTTAATGCATGAAGTCTCAAAGCATACATGAAGTATACACATTGATGCATGAAGACACGGCCCATACACATAATACATATTGTTAGATTCATTATTATCTAACAAATGCTTAATGTGTCTTTCATAATCAATCATGATTTAGTTTGATAGGAAAGCGTTGAGAGGGCGTTGGTAAATTGCTCAATCCAACAAAGCCCAAGAGTGTGCTGCGTCCTATTATGACAACTCACCTCCTTGCCTACAAGAGTCAGGATCCTCCCACTATGACAATTTCATCCCTTGGGATGGCCTACTTAACTTGGGGGAACCAGTAAACTGCAATTCCAAACTTGTTTCCTCCATTTAATCCAATTGGTTACGAGATTATAAAAAATGCAATCATGAACATAGTCTATTCGTAATATAATTTGTTTCTATTAATATATGCATACATTTAGATTCATTTCCATTCACTAAAATGATTATGTGTTCACGATTTACCTTGCAGGATTGCAAAACCATGCTCTAATATCTCTTGTAATGCCCCCTATTAGGATCTTAGGTAATTTATCTTAACTTAAAAATTGGGATTTGGATTATAATGTCCCTTGATAGGATTAGTCATTCATCTTATTAGATTTAAGTTATCTATGCAAATTATTATCATCCATGCCTGCTTTATTACTATTACAACTCAATGAAGGAAGGATTAGGCATGCAACCAAGGTGCCTAAATACCAACTACAATGGGCTCCCTTAAAGTTAACAAATCCAAGCCCTTAGCCTATCTTGAGACTATGCTCGCAAGGTGCTCAAGGTCCCTAACCTGTCTTGGGATAGATAACCATTGCTTGGATTTATACATGCCCTCCTCCCTTCCTCAAATTCAAAATAGTAATAGGATTGAGTGTGTGTGTATGTGTGTATTTATAGGTCTCCCATTATTATGCATACATACATATATTTATATATCTTAATGTATAAACCCCTGAGTGTATACATATATAGTAGACAACTTTTAATTTATCATAATCATATTTATCATAATTCTTTATGATACCTTTATTAAATTCCAAGTGTATTATATTGTCAAGGTAATATAAAGACACAGCATAATATCATTGATGGCTTCCTTAAGTAATGCGGAAGTAAATATATTACTTCCCTGTTCAAACCTAGTGATCTGTTCGCTGCCACTGTATCATTTCCAGCATTGAATATATGATTCATACGCTGACTCACATTCCTCCTTATTGTTAAAAATATTAACCAAGATAAACCTACAGGTCTGACAGTACAGACCGTACTTCCTCTTAATGGCAATATATCTAATGTTGGCATTTCATATATGTGTGTGTGTGTATGTGTGTGTGTTTCTCCTATAGGTGCCAGAGATTTCTAGGAAATGCATTTGTTTGGTGCTTGACTAAACTAACACGTAGTTAGTTAGTCATTAACTAATCTGTGTTTTTTTTTTATCGCCGACTTAGGAAGAATATAGTGCCAAGATAGAAAGGGTTATGTCCCTCCTATAGGTGCCAGAGATTTCTAGGAAATGCATTTGTTTGGTGCTTGACTAAACTAACACTTAGTTAGTCATTAACTAATCTGTGTTTTTTTTTTATCGCCAACTTAGGAAGAATATAGTGCCAAGTTAGAAAGGGTTATGTCCCTTGAGGGACATAACCTTTAGAAAGTATATATAGTAAGTTGTAAATGCAGTTTATAGGACACACAGTTACAGCAGTCTGCTCCTCTAAGCATTTTACATCCAGCAAATTCTAAATCAGTGATATTCTAATTTCAATCAAGATTGATTATAGAGTATTGGATCTGCATTTAAGATAAGTGTTAACTTCCTCAACAATCTGAATATTCATAATATTTAGAAGACCATTCTCAGCAATTCAAGACTGAACTAAAAGTCTGATCCAAAGAACTAAGAATTAGCAGAAACTTTACATGGTATCAGAGCCAAGTTATTAGATCTAGGGCTCTACAAAATTCAGTTATCAGACTTCATATATATTTAGTAGCTTTCTCCTATCTTCAATGGCATACACAATCAGACCCAAGGACAGGTTTGATGGGAAAGAACACTTTGAAGCCTGGAAATTCAGAATCTTGATGATTCTTGAAGAGAACAATGTTAATGGAGCATCCAAACAACCCCCAGTTGAACCTCACAAATCTATATGGAGCAAAGGAAATAGAAAAGCTATTCAAATCATCTTGGATGGAGCTAAAAACGATATTGTACCTATGCTTACAAAACATCAAACTGCCTTTGATATGATGAATGCATATGAAGTAAACAATGCAACCAGGGTTCTTGCACTAAAAAGGCAACTAAATCACATTCAGATAAAGAAAGAAGAATCGATAAATTCTTATTTCCTAAGAGTTGCCGGCATTAGAGATGAACTATCAAGCATAGGAACCATCATTAGTGACACAGAATTAACACTTATGGCTATAGATGCATTGCCAGATTCATGGGAGACATTCGCACAAGGAATAAGTGCCAGAGATCAGCTTCCAAACTTTAACAGACTCAAAAATGATTGTCTTCAAGAGGAATCCAGAAAACTAAAGAAAGGAGGGAATCCAAAAGTAGAAGATGAAGAACTTCATGTTCTTAATGCAAAATCCTATAAGGGCATGAAGAAGCATTTCAAGAAGAAAAAGGGAAATCAAAAGAATGGAAAGCCCAAGAAAGATCTATCTAAAATAAAGTGTTTCGAATGTGAAATATTTGGACACTATAGATCTAATTGTCCTGAAAATTTCAAACAGGAGGCAAATTGTACAAATGTCATTAGAGAAAAAGATACTTATGATCCTAAGAATTGTGTTTTGTATTCCTCTCTATCAAATGAAATTTCAAATAAAGCATGGGTGATTGATAGTGGATCTTCTAGACATATAACAAGATACAAAGAAACTCTAGATTCTTTATCAAAGAAGGTTAACAGTGAAGTTACCATTGGTGATAACTCAGCACATTCCGTTGAAGGAATCGGAAACTGTACTTTGAAGGTAAAATCAGGAAATACTCTTCTTCTTAAAGGTGTACTCTATGTACCAGAGATTAAAAGAAACCTAATCTCAATTACAGCACTTGAAGATGATGAACACAATGGTGCATTCATGGATGGCAAAGTATTAACTTGGGCTAAGAACTCTTCTATTAAGAAAGCAAATTTAATTAGTCAAAGAAAATGATATTTGTATGAATCAAATATAGAATCTAGTCGATCCATTCAAGCCCTAGTCCACGAAGCTACAAATAAAAATGAAATATGGCACAAAAAATTAGGGCATCTAACTTTTAAAACCTTATGAACTATGGAGAAGATGGTTACTAGATTACCCAAATTAAATAAAGACCATCCTAGTATTTGCAAAGGGTGTGCTCTGGGTAAAAGCACCAGAAGTCCCTTTCATGATAGTACTAGGAAAACAAATAATGTACTAGAGTTAATTCATTCAAATTTATGTGGACCTATGTCTGTTCCTTCTCTTGGAGGATTTCTGGTATTATATTTTGTTCATAAATGACTTCTCTAGGAAAACATGGATTTACCTTTTTTTATGCAAGGAATCAGAAGAAATCCTATAAAGATTTAAAGAATTCAAAGCATTAACTAAAAAATTTTCAGGACATAAAATTAAAACCCTTAGAATTGATAAGGGAGGAGAATATACCTCAAACTTGTTTAAAAGGTTTTGTAAAGAATCAGGGATTAAGAGAATACACTGTTCCTTATAACCCAGAGCAAAACAACGTAGTAGAAAGAAAGAATAGGACAATTATAGAAGCGGCTAGGGCTTGATTTTTGACCAAAATCTAGAATACTATCTTTGGGCAGAAGCCTCTTGTACTGCTATATATATTCAAAACAGAAGCCCTCACTCCTATCTTAAAGATAAAACCCTTGAAGAAGTATTTACTAAAGTAAAACCCAATATAAGTCATCTTAGAATTTTTAGATGTCCTGTATATATCCATGTTCCAAAAGAAAAGAGAACCAAGTTAGAACCCTCGAACCAAGTTAGAACCCTCTGGGAGGAGAGGTATTTTTGTAGGGTATAGTGAAACTTCTAAAGCATATAAGATTTTCATACCTAGACAAAAAACTATTGAACTTAGCAGAGATGTAATCTTTGAAGAAGATCTTGCATTCAAGAGAGCCATAAGTTTTGATGAACCTTCTCCTTTATCTAGTTCTGATGAACCTTCTCCTTTATCTAGTTCTGATGAACCTTCTCCTTTATCTAGTTCTGAAAGAAATAGTGAATCTGGGTCCCAGAGGGAGAGCTTAGAAGAAATCGAAGATGAAATTCAAAATATGAACCTTGAAGAAAATTCAAAGAAAAGACCACTTTGGGCCATTAAAACAGTTGAAGCAACCCAAGACTTTGCTGCACCCTCTGGAACAATCAGAGAAAGTGAAAGACCTAAAAGATTCTCCGGTTATACAGCTAACATAAGTGACTTATCCAAAACAAAGCCAACCAATCCCTCTGATGCTATTGGACATACAGCTTGGAAAGAAGCTATGATAGAAGAATACCAATCTATCATGAAAAATGATGTTTGGAAAATTGTTCCACGACCTAAAGGAAAATTTGTTGTTTCTTCCAAGTGGATATTTAAATAAAACTTGTTGATAGTAGTATTGAGAAGTATAAAGCCAAATTTGTAGCCAGAGGATTTTCTCAGAAAGAAGGGATTGATTATGAAGAAACCTTTGCTCCTGTTGCCAGATATACCTCCGTAAGAGCAGTCTTAGCAATTCTCGCATCAAAGGAATGGAAGGTACATCAAATGGATATAAAAACAGCATTCCTAAATGGAAAGATTTCAGAAATAGTATATCTGGAGCAACTGGAAGGATTTGAAACTCATGATCCTAACGTTTTTGTTTGCAGCTCGAGAAAGCTCTCTATGGGCTTAAACAAGCTCCCAGGACCTGGTATGAAAGAATTGATAAATATCTCACCGGCTTAGGATTCTCCAAGAATGAAGTCGATCCAAACTTATATTATAAAAGAGATAAAGATGATATGGTAATTCTGATATTGTATGTTGATGATTTATTAATCACAAGTGACGATCATCTTATAGATCAATGCAAGAAAGATCTAACTAAAGAATTCGAGATGAAAGACTTGGGGCTTCTCCATTGCTTCCTAAGATCAAAAGTACGATAGAATTCTGACAGTATCATACTTAATCAAAGGAAGTACACATCAGACATTTTGAAGAGATTTTGAATGTGGAATTGCAAATCTATGTCTTCTCCAATGCAGACTAATTTACATAAACTTAAAGAAGCAGCAGTAGAATCACCTTCCATAGATTCTACTCTCTATAGATAGATGATTGGGTCCCTTATGTACTTAATAAATACAAGACCGGATATTTGCTATGCAGTTAATGCCTTAAGTCAATTTATGTGTGAACCAAAGGAGATTCACCTAGTTGCGGTTAAACACATTATGAGATACTTACAAGGCACTCTTAATTTTGGACTCAAATATGAAAAAGTTGCTTTAGATTTGCATGGATTCACCGATTCAGATTGGGGCGGAAGTGTTAAAGACAGAGAAAGCACTTCAGGATGATGTTTCAGTTTAGGATCAGCTATGATATCTTGGATATGCAGAACGTAGTCTTCGGTAGCTCAAAGCTCCACAGAAGCCGAATACATTGCAGCAGCAATGGCCTCTCGTGAAGCAATCTGGTTGAGGAAGTTACTTGTAGGATTATTTGGGCAAGTCATGAATCCTATGATTATTCATTGTGATAATTAGAGTTCCATCAAGCTCTCAGTGAATCAAGTTTTCTATGACAGGTCCAAACATATTGAAATTCCTTACCATTATGTAAGAGATATGGTAGACGGGAATTCTGTAAAATTGGAATACATTTGTACTGCAGATCAGACAACAAACATACTCACCAAACCTCTATCTAGAGTAAAGATAGAACATTTCAGGAGGAGACTTGGTATGGTTGAGTTGTAATCAATTTGTAGTCTTTTGATTATTAATAAAATAATTTTATTTTTGTCAAGCTATTGACTATTATGGGCTCCACCATGTGTAATCATTATTTAAAGAGGTGACGATCTTTGAAATAATGAACGCTTGTGTAAAATGCATTATGAGAGATGACGATCTCTTAGATAATGTACTACATAGTAGATTTTACTGTAAGATCTAGATGAGTTTTTAGATCATATTGTGATGTTGACATTGTTGTGTTCATGGGTCACAAATTGGATAAAGGAAGAATCTTAGTATTCTCCGGGTTTATCCTATATTCTGGTAGATCTTAAAACTTGGTAGATCTTAAAACTCAGAATCGTGTTGTGATATGGAAATACCAATTTCTATGAAATCATAACTCGGATAAATGAAGAGATTACTCTTCAGATTTATCCTGTATAATATCACTAGGGGCAGTGATTTGTCATATCACAGGTTTAGTAATATGACTTTGTATCATGTGTTCTATGATACCACATACTAAGAAGAGACAGACAGATATAGAGTATTAATTCTGGCTTACTCATCTATATTGATGTTGCTAGATATAATATCTCTCTGTAGGATTATCAAGTTAAGAAGGAGTGTTAAGAATATTAACCAAGATAAACCTACAGGTCTGATAGTACAGACCGTACTTCCCCTTAATGGCAATATATCTAATGTTGGCATTTAATATATGTGTGTGTGTGTGTGTTTCTCCTATAGGTGCCGGCAATTTCTAGGAAATGCATTTGTTTGGTGCTTGAATAAACTAACACTTAGTTAGTTAGTCATTAACTAATCTGTGTTTTTTTTTTTGATCGCCGACTTAGGAAGAATATAGTGCCAAGTTAGAAAGGGTTATGTCCCTTGAGGGACATACCCTTTAGAAAGGATATATAGTAAGGTTGTAAATGCAGTTTATAGGACACTCAGTTACAGCAGTCTGCTCCTCTAAGCATTTTACATCCAGCGAATTCTAAATCAGTGATATTCTAATTTCAATCTAGATCGATTATAGAGTATTGGATCTACATTTAAGATTAAGTGTTAACTTCCTCAACAATCTGAATATTCATAATATTTAGAAGACCATTCTCAGCAATTCAAGACTGAACTAAAAGTCTGATCCAAAGAACTAAGAATTAGCAAAAACTTTACACTTATCATCCTTATCGATGAAATAATAGAGTGTGTTCTCCTATAAAGTATCAAATACATTTATATTATCTTATCTTCCCCTTAAATTATGCAACACTTAATGGAATAGTCAACTCCTATATTAATTCGACCTGTCTAGTTCGATTTTGTACACATTCTGGTCCTTGTCAAATTCTACCCAATTCGCCTACAGAGCCACAAATTCACTGCATATTCTTTCAAAGGAACGCATGCAGAATTTGGAGCAAATTTAAAAGAATTTACCACCTAGTGACCGAATGCAGGTCTACTTTAGTCTCAAAAACAATTTGTTGTCTTTTTAAAAAGTACTTTTTTTATCTAATTTGGTCTATTCGATCCTCCAAGCCTAAAATTGACCACTAAAAAAGCCAAAAAGGATGGTTTGTATGTCATTTATGCATTTGTGAATGAAAATGAAAACTTTCTTATAGAAGAAATCAAATTGATGATTATAGAGGAATTTATTTTAAAAAGCAATGATATCTTTGAATCCAACGCTTAAAATTTAAATCTCAACTTTTGATCTAGCTTGGTTAGAAATCCTCTAACCGATACAAATAAACATTCAAATGACTACATTTATCTTTTGAAGATTCCTTTAATTCTCAAATTGCCCCTGTGATACATTCCATACATGTGACCAAGCAAGTGTATCATGTTGTATGTATAGCTAAATGATGCAATTAATATCCTATTGAATTGACACATAGATATGGTGGTGTATTTTGCTATGTTGCTTTACTATTAGCATGTTGGTATATGATCTTATTTGTTGTTGCTCATATATACACACTTTTTTTTTAAACATATGCTTTTGTACAAATGAATCCAAAACGAATCCGAATCCAACCCAAAAAGAAATTGACAAATTTTTAACCTAATTCTCAAACCTGCATCCCTATCCGAATTTGAACAAGCAACTTAGGTTTCAAAGCCTAACTTTGTATTCTTTACTGACCTACGCAGTAGAAGTAATAGTTGAGTCTCTTAGACACAATTTGTTCTCCTCGTACTCTTTGTTCTTGTCTTCCTCACTCCCTTATTCCTCATAATAATCTTCTAAGCCATATCTCCAATTTATAGGTCTCACTCCCTTATTCCTCATAATAATCTTCTAAGCCATATCTCCAATTTATAGCTCCGCGTTGTTTCAATGCTCCGGAGACATTAGTATATGCATTGTGCAATTTAATTTGGATTGTAGCCAATCAATGACCCACATTGACTTGGACTATCGATATTAATGACTATTAGTAGGTATTTGTCATTTTTTCAAGGAGTAATATCAATTAAGACTATTGACTAATAGTATTAATATTATTAATGTTGATTAATGTCATATTGATTATTAATTAATATTAATTTAATATTAATTATTTTAATATCGATTAATATATTTTATTCATTAAATACAAAATTAATTGTTATTTAAGAAATTTTAAATAAACTATTAATTATATATTTGAATTTAAAGTAAATTATATATGCAGTAAATATATATATATACACATTTAATATTGTTTATAAGTCAATTACAGTTCATGACAGCAATTGAGATGTTTTCACACCTCATCTTGTGAGGATGTTGACATGAGTTAAGACTGTCAAACCATAGTATGTAAAGCATGTTTGCTTTAGCAAATGAAATGTTAGAATTACATTCATGTATCCATCTATATAAAATTGCAATCTGTCATTTAAGTAGCAAGGCATCTTTTGGCACATGTTAAATTTGGTGTTGAATGCGCAGAGCATCTTGTATTGTATTTTCCATATTTTGATTTAAAAGGTAACTACTTTTGCTTTTGACACACGTTAATTTTGGGGCCCAACATGCATAGAATATCGTATCATATCTTACTTTGTGGATGTTAATGGATTACTTTCATAGTTTCAAATGTGTTGGATTCATCATCATGCAAACTAGTGTGATTAAACCTTATGCTTGACCAATTGATGTAATTGAATTGCTTTTGAGCTATAGTCATCAATGGTGTACTTAGGGAAGTTGTAGTCCTGGTCTACTTGTCGTCTCTAGTGCAATATGTAGGAATGTTATGTTGGTGTCTTAGCATATCCTAAGAAGTAGTGGGATCATGTAAAGTCCCCTTTTTGCAATATGATATAATAATAAAATTAAAAAGAAAAAAAGAAAAAAAATAGATAAATAATAATAAAATTAAAATATAAAAACGAATAAATAGATAAATAATCATATGATACAAATACAAGTTGATTAAGTTAACAAAAAGTCAAGGGATACATAATGACGAGTTGTGACTCCCTTAAGATAAGATATAAAAGGTATGAGAGTTCATTTGAAAAGGGATATGGAGAAAGGAAAAGGAGGAGAGCATAGGAACTAAAAAGGATTAATGGAAGAAGAAAGGAATGTGAAGAAATCAAGGAAGTGACTTTCAAAGGGCAACAAGTGTTGTAACTCCTATAAAGGGTTGTAATTATGAAAGGCTGTAACTCTTTGAAAGAGTTGTAATTAAGAAGGATCATGATCTTGCCAAAAGTAAGATGTGATGAAGAAGTGTGACCTCTCCCTCGCATTGGAAGAGATAAAGTGGAAGAAGGATCAAATGGAATAGAGGAAAGGGGGTAGAGAAGATCTAGAACAGATTCAGTACAGAAGTGTAAGGAAGGATCTGAATCAGAATTGAGAAGGAAAGAAGAAAATAAGATGTGTAGATCCAGAAGGAGAAGATATGCAGATCTTAAATAAGATACATGCAGATTTGAAAAGCAGTAAAGACAGATTTGAGAAGTGAGAGATAATTGAGCATTAAATAATAACTGAAAAGGGTTAGACTTGTTGTCAAATAGACAAATCCTCTAATAACCAAAGGGTGCTGTTGAAGATTGTAACTGTGATAGAGATCTTTATCTCTAATTTTATGAAATAGAATTATGACAGTTCTAGTCATCTTCAGCTGAAGAAGACATTTGTGATAATGTTTGAAATAAATTAGTAATATTATATAAAGAGACATGCATCATACAACATGGGTTGAAGCATGCCTATGGAAAGATGAAGAGTTGTATATTTGGAAATTGAAGAGACCTTCAGTTATGTAATGAAGAGTTTCTTTTTTCTTTATTTATATAATTATATTGTATCAAGCTAAAAGCATTGTGCACTTGAACATTTCATTATCAATAAAAATGATTTTTTTGTTGTGTGGTTGGTTTTTCCCTTTCCCGGGATAATCTTGTGTGTCTCCTTTGCACTTCCTTATTGCTGTTTATCTTTATTTATGGGTAGAACTTAACATGGCATCAAAGCGAAGGTTGATATCAGCAATGTGGGAGTCTACCTCTAATGGTTGTTGTTCAAGCTATTGTCATGATCGTATCTATTTTGAGTCTTATTATTATATTCCTTGTGCTGGCCCTGTGGCTCATGTCTTCGCTGCTAAGTTTGCTTCTTTCTCATTCATATGAGATACAGTTGTTTATTTCATACGCTGTTTTTATTATCAGGCATCACCATTAATGAAGACATCAATCTTTTAATTTGAGTGACACTTCTCATCTATTCTCCTTTGTGAGAGTTTGTTATGTGTAAAGTCTTATGTATGTCATGTTTTCCCTCTCGGATGCCTAGTGTATGCAAGATTGTGGCTTTTGGCTCTGTATGTAAACCAAGCGAAATTTTCAGTTCTGTAAATGAGTAGTGCATGCTCTATGTATGAGCAATCGTCTAAAGCTTTTGTACGGTGTTCTCAATTGTGGTTGTGGTCTTACAGCGGAGTCTTACACCGGAATAACCCCTCTTGATTTAGTCAATTTTTGTCTATTGTTCTCCTCAAATCATGGTTTGTTGATCTTCTTTGTACCTGCATGGTCTTTATGCCTTTTGGAAATGAAAATATATTTTATAACTTTCGTAAATTGATTGAAAGGCAAGACTCGAACCATAACCTCTGAGCATGTCAGGAAACACTTCCATAAAATATTTGTAATCGCCCCATATTCAGCGCAAAATCTCCATCTAGTGACGAAATTCTACCAACTCCTACAGTACGTGAAAAAAGGAAAAATCCTTGTTGGGAATTTACCATCTTAGATTAAGAAGAGTGAGATTGCAAAGTTTTTCCATCAATTCGGCCCCGTCAAGAATGTGATTCTGATAAGGGAGCATGACAACCCAGAGAGATATGTTGGGTATTGCTTTATTATCTTTGGCAGTCTTGTAATTGTCAGACTCTCTTTTCCTCTATTTTGTAGTATATTTCTCATCACTCTATAATTGGTATGTTCATTACGAACATCATCATTGCATGATATTGGTATGTCTAGTATAGTCGTCGTCATTGCATGATATTGGTAATGTCCATTACAGACATCGTCATTGCATGATTTTGGCCGAATTCATTTTTGAAGATTGTAGATGCGATAAAGATCTTTATCTCTGGGTGTTAATACCATTATAGTCACCTTCAACTAAAAAAGACATTTATGATAGATTGTAATATTAAATATTTAATATTTAGTTGTGTGTCATACAACATGCGTTGAGGCATGGAAATGTAAAGAGTCATATTTGAAAATTAAGTGTCATGTTTTGTGAAAGTGAAGAGACCTTCAGTTGCAATGCGAAGAGTCTCTCTATATGTTATTTATATCGCATCTAGTGAATGACATTGTACACTTGAACATTTCATTATCAATAAAGATATATTTTTGTTATGTTGCTGGGTTTTTCCCTTCCTTCTCGAAGAGTTTCCCAGGATATTTCTAGTGTTTATTGGTTCAGTTTTGGTTCCTTCTTATTGTTGTTTATCACCATTGATTTCTGGGATATAGATTTAACATGGTATCAAAGCTAAGTTTTTAAGTTTTTATTAATAGCAATAAAGTTATGTCTTATTTCTTGGAGTATCTATTTTGGACTGTGGAAGTAAATCTTTCCACAAGTAGCAAACCGAAATCATCATGGTTGTACCTAGCAGTGAAGGTCGCACATCAATGATTTAATGAGCAAAGTGAAAGAGCTTCACTAAATATCGGATTATGTTGTTAGAGAGCTCCTTGAGTTTTTAAAGGAGCTTCTTCATCTAGAGATGATCATCAAGGAAAAGCAAAATAAACATTGCCCTACAGGATTAAAGATCACAACATTTTTTTTCAAGCTCTCAAGAGGAACCGTCATCAAGAAATGTGTATCGAGCTGTTTTGACTCTTATGAGACAGTTTTCTCTCATTATGAATTGTGCAGGCTATAATCAAGACAGACAACCTTGATATTATTCGGAGACATTTCATAGGTGATTTTTTGTAAGACATAGCTTCATCCTTGATCGATTTGACGAAAGAATTGATACTCTTTAATTATATTCGATATGCTTATTATGTGTTATGCATTTCTTCACTCACGTATTCATTGTGACATGCTTTTGCATGAGTATCGAGGAACCAACACCTCCTTGGCAACGCATCCATGGGTTTTCAAGTCAAGATAAAATAGTCTCGTGGATGCACCTTCTATCGATTATCCTTCTAATCATATGTTGGTTAAAGTGATTGCGTACTTGATCAAGGGTCTCAAGAGTATCATTCCTTATCACCATCACGAACGAAAGGGAAAAGATTGTCATCACTCAAAGCTTCTCGACTATTGCTTCGTTCTCATCCCTTCGATAGCTCTATGTGTGTCGAGATTATTTCGTCTGTGATTACTAGCTAGAAGATAGCAGTGACTACCACATACGTGCAATTTAGTTGCGCAAGCCTGAATCTTGGATGCCCCCAGGTAAACATTTTCAAATACTCTCATTTGTTTTGGAACCATTGTTCCATATTTAGTCAGGTATGTTTGCGGAGTGATTAGTAATAACTGGGATGAGTGTTTCATACTTCAATTCACCACATAATCATGCCCAATCTAAGGTAGTTTGAAAGAAACTCCTTGACCCAGGTGATGAAAGAAGATAGTGGTTGGTCGTCATAGATTTTTCCTATAACCGTCAACAGACTCTGGTGATCGCATTTGTGTATACACTCATTGTAAAGAATATGACAAAGAGGGATTAAGAAGTGTCATTTTTTATCAAAGGAAGAAGCAGGGTTATTATAGTACACGGGATTATTATTTTTGTGTCAATAGCTGGTCTTATCTTGTCCTCGTAAAAGGAATATTGGTAAGCAAAGAAAGCTTCCTCATCTCCCAGTCTTGAAACGCAAGTTGTTTCAGTGGTATATCTAGCTCTTGTTATGACATCAGTTTTTGATGGTTCGTGTTTTGTGTCATATCATACTTGCATGCTACTTATCTATTGACTTCAATGCCTTGGAAATTACCCTCACCCTCTTCTTCCTGGTAAATAAAATTGTGATCTAGAGATAAATAAATCAGATTTAAATCAAGTGGGCTGGTTTTCATGTTTTGGAGATCAAAGATAGTGGTGTCAATTATTTTGGAAAGTAGTTATCGCGTGCCAAAAGAACTGGAATTATCCTACTCATAATACATCTTTTCCATCTACAATGATTTTGTGTGCATCGAGGCATCTCTAAGGAAACAAGTAATAAAAATGGGGGAAACATTTGGCTCTTGAAATGTCGATGATGGTAGGAGATATGACTGCAAAGGTTGTTTAATGGATTATGATTTGGCAACATCATAAAAATAAGTATTTTATTTATTTTTTAATTGATTATAAACTAGTATTTGCATCTTTCTATATTGGGTTGATCTCTATTTGTTACAGGATGAAGCAATGAGATGAGGTTGCTTTGAATTCAAAGGGAGAGGCTCAACTTCAGAGGGAGGCTTCATAAGCTATCTTCTTGTGAGAGCTAAGAGGAAGTACTTACGAAATCTCCATCATTCTCATATATGCTTGTGATGCTTGTGGTATTTGTAACATTTGAGACTTAAGTGGAACTAAGTCTTATTTAATATGCCTATTTTTATTATTGTGTGAGTAAATGAGATTGTATGATCAGCTATGATAACTCTTTCACTATGCGATAATGAACATCATGTTGAGAAAATAGATTTTGTGAGGGGAGTTAGATGTCATCTTGAGAGATTCCATGACAATTCACGTTGAGAGAGTCTATGATTAAAGGCTTAGCTGTGAGTCTTACAAATCTGTCATGTTGAGTGATCTTATGATTATTACCGATGAGTAAATTGTTCTCTTAGTGTCATGTTGAGAACTGTTTGTGTTTTCTCTAGGATTTTCATGTTGAGTGATTTCATGATTACTAACAATGAGTAAATTGTTCTCTTAGTGTCATGTTGAGAGATTCCATGAAAACTATTTGTGTTGTTTGCAGGGTTTTAATGTTGAGTGATTCCATAAAATTTTATAGGATCCATGTGATTAGATTTTATCATTAACATTTTATCTCTCTCCGGCTAAGAGGGAGTATTGAAGATTGTTGCTGCAATAGAGATCTTTATCTCTGAGCATTAATATCGTTATGGTCATCTTCACCTGAAAAAGACATTTATGATAGATTGTAATATTAAATATTAAGATGTGTGTCATACAACATGCATTGAGACATGGAAATGTGAAGAGTCATATTTGAAAATAAAGTCATGTTTTGGGAAAGTGAAGAGACCTTCGGTTGTAATGTGAAGAGTCTCTCCATACGTTATTTATATAGCATCTAGCAAATGACATTGTAAACTTGAACATTTCATTATCAATAAAGATATATTTTTGTTGTGTGGCTGGGTTTTTCCCTTCCTTCTCGAAGTGTTTTCCAAGATATTTCTAGTGTTTATTGGTTCAGTTTTGGCTCCTTATTGTTGTTTATCACCATTGATTTTTGGGCTCTAGATTTAACATTCATTTCCAAGAGAATGAGTAGCTTTGTAGGGGATAAGATTATTTCGACGTTCACTCTATTCATCGGGTGATAATCAAAGAGGTAGGCTTTCAGGCTCAAAAAATATAAACAGTTGTCTTTTGAGCTCCTTTGGTAGTGTTTTGTGATGAACCTTGTTTTTTCTTAGCCCTTGCATGATCTTTGTGATATCGTTATAACCACGGACTTCATCTATAACTGGAAGATACAAAGACAAGTCTTGGGAGGCCGGATACTATCCCACTACATGTGTGGGTTGATTGGGCGTGCAAATGGAATTTAGTTTCACACATTTGCAAGAAACTCCACCCTTCTCAATAATCGCCTCAGCAGCAACTTTAGGTGTTCCATTGGAGATTGAACCCATTCTTTGTTATGTTTCTATGCTTTTAGATATTAAAGTGTTTGTATTGGAAACACATATTTCTTGCAGGCGAATGCAAATTATCATTAGGTCTATTTTTTATGAGAAATGAAAGGGTACAGATACCTATTGACTCTAGATGATACTCTAGAGAAATCATGCGTTGAGATAGAGGCGTATGCGTGCCTACATCAAGCTCATTGACTAGTGTCCTTATATATCTACAAAAAGGGAAGCAATATGGTCTTGCAGCATGTTTCTCGCTGAAGTAATTAAAATTTGAGAAGAAGGTTCATGCCCAAGCACGAAAGACTGGATTAACCTCTAATTCATTTGCAGAAGAATGCTCCTATTAATCGCTACACCAAGTGCGAGCATATAGAAGATGCACATAATGTGTTTGTTATTGTAAGGCGATTACAACATATGCATAATATAGGATGCGAGTTGAAATATTGGGTCATGACATAGTATCCTGCCATTTTCTATGGAGATCAAAATCTGAAAAGACAATCATGAGATAAGTTTTCTTTTATTCTTGAACATTGATTGTTGTTATACCATTAAAAATAATGTATGCTTTTTAGTATTGATCCTATATATTTCTTTATGAGAGGCTAATTTTTATTAATATCTCCCTTGGTTGCAGGATGTAACAAGAAGCAAAGAGATGAATGTTACCTTGATGATACATATTCAGAGCGAGATATTTCAGCTCCAGAGGGAGGTTACATCAACTATCTTAGTCTGATGATCAAGGTTGTCCCTGCTAAGAGGGAGTCTTTGTTGGGAGTCTCTTTCTCAGCTATGATTTTGTTTCTTGTTGATTATGAGTTCTTATTCATATGAATTTTAATAAAGTTATAAGGACAACTATGATTACTCTCACTTATGAGGGAAATCATAGCGAGCATCATGTAGAGAGATTCGATGATGTCATCATGTTGAGAGAATTTGTGATGAGAATTGAATGTTATGTTGAGAGATTCCATGACAGCATCACATTGAGAGAGTCTGTGATGTAAGTTGGTTGTGATCCTTGCAGGCTTGTCATGTTGAGAGATTCCATGACAGCATCACGTTAAGCGAGTATGTGATGTAAGCTAGTTGTGATCCTTGCAGACCTATCATGTTGAGAATTCCATGATAGCATCACTTTGAAAGGGTCTATGATGTAAGTTAGTTGTGATCCTTGCAAACCTATCATGTTGAGTGATTCCATGTGTCTTGAATATTAATAAGTTTATTGTCATGTTGAGAGTGTCCATGACTGATAAATTTAGTTAATTTCATATTTGCTAAGAGGGAAAGCCCTTGGACCACCCTCTGCAAGTAGGCATGGTGGAAGTCATGACTTTAATCTTATGTGCTTATAAAGTAACAATGGTGAATTATGTTATGCTATGATAACATGATTTAATGAGAATCTATATGATGGAAAAATTATCATTAACAGCTTTGGTTGCAAATATGTGTGCCTGCTTTACTAAAGATCTCTCTCTTGCTAAGAGGGAGTGTTGAAGACTATAGCTATGATAGAGATCTGTATCTCTAATTTTATGAAATAGAATTATGATTGTTATGACTGTTATGGTTATCTTTAGCTAAAGAAGACATTTGTAACAGTATTTGAAATAAATCTATGTTGCCGGATTCGCACCCTGGAGCTCGAGTCCGAGTCCAGATTCATCCGGGTCCAAATTCGAGCTCGGGTCCGTGACGGGTCCGACAGGGTCCGCATTTTGGCCTACGGGTCCTTCTAGGGACCCGAGAGGACCCGCAGGCCAAAATGCGGACCCTGCCCAGACCCGTCGCGGACCCAGGTGAATCCGGGTGGACCTACGGTAGGTGAGGCCAAAAAGTGGCCCAAAAAAGCATTAAAATTATGTTTTTTCATTTTTTTTTTTGCCAAACCCTAAAGTAAGGCCTATTAGATGCATTTCATTCATCTAATCTCTCATTTGCTTTGTCATTTTGCTCTCTCATTTTGGTGTGGCCATTTTGCAAGTTTGAAGAGAAGGTTGTAGAGATTGTTTGTGGAGTCTCAAATCCTTCAAATAATCAGTGCTAAGTGTTCTTGGTATGCATTTGATCCTTCCTTTTGCTTCTTTCATAGTTTATTTTTAGTTTTTTTTTTAAATTATATTTATTGTTCTAAATTTTTATCAAGTTTTGTATAAGTTTTGAAATATTTTTTTAAATTTGTTTTTATAGATTGCAAGAATCCAAGAATGAGTAGTCAGGGTTCAATGGGTGGGGTGGGATCCCAAAGATTTAAAATTGATAAAGACTCTCCTTTGTGGAAGTATACAACAAGAATTGAGCAATGTGCTGGTGGGGGAGGGTATATATGGAAATGCAATTTTTGCCAAAACCAATATAGAAGCTCCTATTTCCAGGTTAAACATCATTTGATAGGTCCACCAGGTCAAGGGATTTCCATGTGTGAGGGGCCCCCAGAGGGAGGTAAAAAAGAGTTGTTGGCTCCCCAAATAGCAGGCATGTTAAAAGAACAAGAAGAGGCTGATAGGTTGGTGTCAAAGGCAAAAAAAGATAAGTCAAAGCAAATACCACCAGCACCACCCTCTCAAACAATTAGTAAACCACATCCCTTCCTACCTACCCCATCTATGGATGAAGATGAAATAGAAACACCTGCATCCCGCAAGAGAGGCCCATTAGATACAGCATTTGAAAATGACAAGAGAGAAATTGCTGACATAAAGCTTGGGCATTGCCTCATTACAAATGGTGTTTCATTCAATCTAGTGAGATTCCCTTATTGGTGAGAGATGGTGAAAGCAATAAATGATGCACCTCATGGTTACCAATCCCCTGGATATGAAAAGTTGAGAACCACCATATTGCATAAGGAGAGAGAATGTAGAAAACCTCCTCAAACCAATAAGAGATTCTTGGATCCAAACGGGGGTGAGCATTGTCTCTGATGGATGGAAAGATTGCAAAAACCGTCCATTAATAAATGTGATTTCTGTTTGCCCCAAGGGGGCAATGTTTTTGAAGGTGGTTGATTGTGAAGGGCAAGTAAAGGATGCAAATTTTATTGCCCAACTTCTCATTGAATCCATAGAGTCCGTGGGAGTTGACAATGTTGTCCAAGTAATAACGGACAATGCTAAAGTTTGTAAGGCTGCAGGTGCTTTGGTAGAGGCACGATATAAGCATATCTTTTGGACACCATGCACTGTCCACACCTTGAACTTGGTGATGAAAACAATGGGCAGCCAAATTGAATGGATGAAAAATGTGTATATGGAGGGTGAGCAGATCCAAATGTTTGTGACAAACCACCATATGTCACAAGCAATTTTCAGAACTTTCTCCCGCTTGGAATTATTGAAGGTAAATTTTAAACTTTATTTAACTTCATTTATCATTTTAATTTTTGTGTCATACTTTACAAAATTTAATACATATTCTTAAATTTTTGTATTATCAACTTATCATATTAACTTACAATTTGAATTAACATGGTAATAGGTTGCTGAAACAAGGTTTGCTTCACACACGATCGTCCTTAGACGACTTGTGAGGGTGAAAGAGGCATTGGGTCAAATGGTTATTAGCAACAAATGGGGTGGATGGAAGCAAGCTGATACAGAAAAGGCCAAAATTGGAAAGGATTTGATCTTGAGTGATAATTTTTGGAATAGGGTGGAATATGCATTAGAACTCACCGAGCCCATCATGTCTATGCTTCGGTATGCCGACACGGATGAGCCTTGTTTGGGGAACAGATATGATGCCATGGACTCCATGCTAGAAAGAATGAAATCAGTGAGTTTAAATTTGTATACAATACTTTATCCTTGTTTATTGAGAGATTTTGATTTTTGATTTTAATTAAGTTATTAACACTACATCAAGATAACTTACATGTACATCATTTGACATCCCAGGTCATTCAGAGGAGAGAGCAAGATCTTGATACTTTGTACACTAAGGTGGAGAAAATTGTTCTACATCGTTGGAACAAGATAACTACACCTTTACACCTACTGGCATATGCACTTTCTCCTAAATATTATAGCAGTGAGATACTTGCTATTCCTGGTAGAGTGGCACCATATAGAGATCCTAAAGTTGCTGCTGGGTATAAGAGGGCACTTAACAGGCTCTTTAGTGATCCTAATGTGGCATCAAATGCTAGGAGAGAGTTTGTTGATTTTGTCTCAAGCAAAAATGCAGAGCCTAATGCAATCAATGACCAAAGTAGATTGGATGCCATTGGATGGTGGTACTTACATGGGGAAAGTTACATGTACCTCCAACCTCATGCCATTAAGATCTTGTCACAAGTACGTATTTAAGTTTTTTTTCCTTTTCTTATGGCCACTTAGCTTGTCGAATTAGCACTTTTAAATTCCTATTGTATTGTAAAATTACTTAGCTAATTTTTTTAAATTTGTTGGTTGTCTCTCTAGGTTGCGAGCTCTTCTGCTGCTGAGTGGAATTGGAGTACATACTCCTTTATCCACTCAGTGAAGCGTAACCGATTGGGTTCAAAGAAAGCAGAGGACTTGGTATTTATTCACAACAACTGGCACCTCCTATCACGCAAGGATCCAGGATATAAGAAGGGACCAGAGAAGTTGTGGGATGTACTACCTGAGACTTCTGACTTGGATATGACTGTCCAAGATATATCTAGAATTGCCTTGCTAGATGTTGAGGAGGACGAGGAGGAGGATGTGGCTGCATCTGGGGCTAGTGGAACCGGTTTGGATTCCAATGATGTGGAAAATGTCAATGATATAGATGAGGATGAAGACATTGATCCCTCATATTTTGATGACCCATTTGACCCTTGGAGGGCATTTGCATCTTTGATAAACTATGTTTAAACATTTGTCATTGACTCATTGAGTCCTTTATGATTTATCACTATGTTTCACAGTTTCAAACTTTATTAAGTCATAATTTATTATCTATCAATTTGATGAAGTAGTCTATGTTTTGAAATTCCATTTTGCATTTTAGTATTCAATGTATGATTTTATTTACAACATTAGCATAGATTAATGAGTGAGTATTTAATGTTTATCTTTGACATTTGGCATTGATCAATAATCAAGTAACATTGATATATTCATTCTATGGAATGACTTAGTTTTACTTTTACAACTATGTGAGTTTTTTTTTTTTTTGCATATATATATATATATATATATATATATATATACCCACGAACCCAAATGGGGAAAAAAAAAATTGCTCGAACCCACGAACCGAACCCCAAACCCAAACCCGTCCCCGAACCTGAATCAGTAACTTAGAAATAAATTAATAATATTATATAATGAGACATGTATCATATGACATGCGTTCAGACATGCATGTGGAGATATGAAGAGTTGTATATTTTGAAATTGAAGAAACCTTCAATTATGTATGAAAAGTATCTCTATTCCTTATTTATATAATTATATTGTATCAAGCTAAAAGCATTGTACACTTGAACATTTCATTATCAATAAAAGTGATTTTTTTATTGTGTCATTGGGTTTTTCCCTTCTAGGAAGGGTTTTCCTAGGATAATCTTGTGTCTCTTTTGCTCTCCTTATACTGTTTATCTTTATTTCTGGATAGAAATTAACAGGTGTGAAAAAGTTTCAACACTCAAAAGGAGATAAAAAGAGAGAGAGAAGCACAATCAAGTTTGCAACATTCCATTTCTCATAAATGCACTTATAAAATGCTATGAATTGATTACTTTATTAATCGGCTAATTATGAACCGCTTAATAATAATTAATTAAAGATGGAGATTGATTATTATATTAATTGGACAAAGACAAAGATCCATTATTTGCCATGAGAAAATTAACCATAACAATTAGTTAAGATATTAACTAGACCAATTACGAATCGAATCGGTTTGAGAAAGATGTCTATTCATCACATCTTCTCATCCTTGGGTCACAAGTATAATATGAGGTTGATTCACTCTCTCAAGCATCATCAAAGACTTTTTATTTTATATATTTTTCTTCCTTATTGGAATTTCTCAAATCATGGACAAGCTGTATAGGCTATCTATAGGTTGCAAGCATAAATTGACTAATAAAAAACGACACCAAACAGCAAGGATATATTGTAATATTAGAAACAACATTGCATTATACACCGAAGTCAATAGTTGCACCGTCCAGAAACAGCAGTTATACACTGAAGTCAATAATTGCATAATATTGAAGAATACATTAGATACAGCATCTTCAGTCTTCGAGCAATCAAGTCCCTTACCAAGAGATTGTAGATACTTACCTTCTTGAGAGATTGCAAGAATTACCTATACACACAGATTTCATCATTGCATAGTAATATTGTTATATCAGATACAACATAGGACTATCTTCAATTATATTACATAGCAGCATTATAATTAGACATGTGCAATACAAGAATCAGATTGAATTATCTGTTTTTTGAAAGAAATGCCTGTTATTATATTGATCTAATTCCATAGATTATCATCCATTACTTGTATAATAAAAATCTATTGTCATAGCATAAAAAGGCGACATTGCATCCTAGCTCGTGCTCAAATCCAAAAAAAACCACACACACATCCCTCCTCCACAACATCCATCCCCCTCCCTTCCCTCACACACAAGTGATAGAAATGGCATAGGGAAACCTAAACATTGCCCTAAAAGAAGTAAAGATTGAGTACATTTTTATAGACACCACCTAATTCCTCAATCATTAGCTTGGATGAAAACAACTCCATACTTACTTTTGGAACTAAATTGTGCCCTGTGAGAAGATTTGATTACATATTATCATATTTATAAGCTATTAAGCATGTAGATCACCACCATGAAAGTTATTTCCTCTATTACATGTTTTTGATAAATGACTATGGTCAAAAACTCTTGGATCTTTTTCCAAATATTTCAATTTTCAATAGGATTAACAAGAGTTCATCATATACCTCTGTGGTGCAGGGGCACCTTGAGCCATAGGGTCTTGTTTGGGTAGATTCAATAAACACGATATATTGTAATCAATCATGACCCATTTTGTAAGGTCAATGTCCTCAATCGACTATAAGAAGCCATTGGGTCAACATTGGTCAAAGGGGCAAGGGATGGGCTATTTTGATGTTTTTGATGTTTTTAGACTCAATTCATATAATAATATCTATTTTGGGGTGGTTTGGGTCACTAGGACAATGGGCATGTGATGTTGTCAAAATGTTGTAAAAGCAGTTGAGCAACTTTGCGAAATTGCAAAAGTTGCTTAGCAAAAAAATTGCTCAAAAGATGCATTTTTGAAATCCAACAGCTAACCAGTTGGATATCAGTTAGTTTCAAATGGAATAGTTGGGGAATGGTAATATAAGCCATTTGGGATGGATTCCAGTGGTTGTTGGAAGTTTGTGAAGGCAAAAGAGCAATAAAATCATTCAGTTTTCCTATTCAAAAAGCAATGTTTTGTGTTTATACAGAGTTGTACATACTACAGATTAACAGCAAATCCAATTGATATGGTGTAATGTCCCCATTGGTTGCCAGCATCAGAATTTCAGGAATTAGCCTAAAATATTGGATCCTTGTAGGCTAATGAGGAATGGTTAGAGGGTCTTCTGAGGATATTCATCTCCAACATTCAGCGCTTTATGGATATGACCTTCGCTCGATGTCATTTGGACTCCATTTGCCATACTTACTATGTATAGTAAGTCAGGGGTAATAGAGATGGACCCTTTCTATTTTTAGAAAGTGTATTTGGTCACATGGGGAATTATGAGAAGAAATTCCTATTTCAGACAGCACGGCAATCAGACAAGTATTTCAAGAAATATTAAAGTTCAAGTGACTTAAGTGATTTATTTAAATATTTTAATATTATAAAGTTATAAGGTTACTTAAGTGACTAAATGACAAAATAGTCTTTTATCCCACATTGCTAAGTTGTTCGAGTCTCTCCTCATTTCAAAGTTATAAAGGAAAGCATTTGCATTGGGATTGTTACAACGAATATATGATAAGAATTAAAGATTGTTTCAAGCGGTTACTTTAATGTGACTGGTAACTCTGAGGACAAAACCCCTGGAGTTGTGTGAGGAAGTTGGACGTCACCCCAATAACTCATCTTGATTCAAAAGGCAGTTTCGGGCAGAAATTGACAAGGAGATCTGTGACATTAATTTCAGGGTTGGAAGAAGTCATTGGTTGAAGTGTACATCAAGGTTAGTAATCAGACATATTGTTTTTTTTCTTCTGTGGACAGTGAGCAGTAACTATGTCGGCCAAGGGATTATGGGAGCAACCAGAATAGACTGGAAGGATGGACTAGTGTGACTTTCCAACAGCAAACATGAGATAACATACAGCCAAGTGAGGGATTGTCGGGATTAAATCTCAGTCAGAACCTCACCTCATGCTCTCGCTATGACCGGCATTCTTCCCCTCTCGTCCTTGAAGATTGATCGAGATATTCACGAATGGTGTAACTTGTGGGCTGAGATTAATACGTTACAGGAGTTCCACCAGCAGCAGCAGTGGTCACAGGGTTTTATGCCATCCACTGTAGTAGTTATCTGGGCTACACATCAAGGATAGAGGATCTTGGGTTGTGACTATCACTGAAGGGAGTAGCCAGCAGCAACATTGCAGATACCAGGTCCCGTAAACAGTCTGACTTCTTCTGCAGAGACCCAGGCCGTCAGCAGCTAGCACAGGAAGAGGTGTGACTGACATTGGTAGTTCCAGGACGGAGGACAGTAAAGAGTACACCAGTTACTAAGCAGCTACCATAAACAGGTTCATTCATTTTATTTCTGCGTTCTATAAGGCTATGTGTTAGTGTTTTGGAAACATAAATTAAATGTATGAACTCATTCAGTACACCTTTATTCATAATCAGAGATAGTCCCAGTAGTGTTTGTACCTGCTGTATGTGAAGATTAATATAAATGCAGGATTCATATTTACTGAATTTGTTTACATTGTATGCAAGCTCCGTACTCATATTGTTATATATTCTGGGGTGAACCATTCTCAGCAGTGTTAGAACTTAATATCAGGGTTACATGCCAAGTACTTGACAAAATACCTCAGGTTAAAACTTAATTATTTTGATCACGTTAAGACCAGATCATTACATATGGATTGCTAGATTTGTGAGTTGGCTCTCTAATGCAATTCGTTTGAAGCTCTAATCAATCTCTGTTTCAAGTTTTGCAATTTTTGTCTCTCAAACTCCAAAACCCTGTCATATCCCGGGTTTGAACTTGAAATCTAATTATGTACACTTTCGACCATAGGAATTTTATGGCCTTTGGTGGAAAGCGGGTATCTTGAATGTACTTTAGAATGCATTTGGTTTTAGAACAGGAGGTTGAAGAAATTGGAAGAATGCTTGAGCCCTAAACAAGCATGTGGATGTGACTGGTTAACAAAGTATGCAAATTGGTATAACAAAGATGTCTAAGCTTGTTTTGGACAAGGAGCAAAGGTGGAATTGGAGATTTGACATAGAGACAAAACTGTTCCAAATGTCAATTTTGATAGACGAACAAAATTCAGTAGGGTTCCTTTGTAAAACAAGCATAATTATTCCTATTAGGCTTACTCAGGTGAGTGGTCTGTTTTGATCATTGGGTTGTTTGGGAAATTGTTATGTTGAAGGGAAAAAACAGAGAAACCAGGTCCAATTGGTTTAGAAATGATAGAGTGCAGTAAATTGGTATGAATACAGAAGGATTGATTGGGCCAATTTTTTTGTTATTTAAGGGTCTCTATGTCACACAATCATGATGGAGATGTTCAATACAAGTCTGGTCTACCATTTGGAGGGGTAAGGAGTATGGTGTGCAAAATCTCATTTTGGAACTACACGAACTACACATTAGTCGGTTCATTAGGGAATAAGAAAAACTGACAGCTTGATTTGCTTGTCAATGATCTTAAGAAGATCCTTGTATTGTAGAGGGGTTGTGGAGATTGGATTATAAGGGAGTAACTGGATTTTGAGGAATGAAGGACTTGTCATTCAAACCTACAAAGAGATGAAAGGAGTACTCATAAGTTAAGGGATCCTATAACCTCTCTGCATCACTCAGATTTCAGCTTATTAAGATTGTACTATGAACTATCTATAAGGTATATTATGCTTATGTAATATCTCGGATTAGACTACCAAAAAATGTGCCCTAGGTTACAATTTTTTAATCAAAACAAGTAGGGTTTAGAGATATCTTTTCACTTTGATTGAGACCCTAAGAACGAGTTAGGAATCATTTATAATCATAATTCATAATTAGACCTTGGAAATGTAGATCAAATCAATAGATCACTTGAATCAATTTTAAGATGTCTCAAGCATACAAGTGATAAAGTAGGGCAACTTGATAAGGTGCCCTACTGACCCCTTACCCTAGGCCCAAGAGCGGATATACCATCCCTCTTGGCCTCATGTGACCCATGCCATCCATATGAGGTAGACTACATAGTGTGGTGTCCCATCACTGTTTTCCTAAATCTTGCCACTTCTATCATACTCTGATGACTTGCATCCTTGTGCATTTGTTTACCATGAAAGAGATCATGATAAACATTCACAACATCGTGCCCAAATAGTCCATCCTTTCTAAACCCAAATGGAATCCCCTATGCCCCCTTTTCGCCCCATTGTATTCCCTAGTGATAAACCATGAGGTGGGGTGCTTAGAAGGTGACCTCATCACCGTTTTCCCACTTGTGATCCCTCATTGCCCCTACATGGCTGGTTACAGCAGTCACAAAACATAGATTGTATTTCACAATAAATCCTATATTAAAATATTCCTGAGTCAACAATGAAATGCATATTAAATCAAAGCTGTGCAGATTATTTGTGCATACGCCTGTATATATTATCTATATATAAACAATCACATACTAATATCATAATCCTGAACTGCATATATAGTTCAATAAAGAACACTCATCAATAAATTTCTGATGCAATGCATATATCACATGATATTCATACCCAAGATCACAGATCTGGATATTATTAATAATTATTATGTCATGTCCCCAATTTTCTGGTGACAGTTCGATTTAATTAATTTAATTAATGGTTGTCCAAGGACGACTAATTAGTTATTTTAATTAAATAAATAATTATTAAATAAGTAACTTTATATTTAATAAAGTGACTTGGAGTATTTAATAAAGTCACTAGAGGGATAAGATCAAAAAGGTTCTAGAAGTCTCTGGAGAGGATGGAGGAAAAAGAATAAATAGGCACCCCGGGGCTCCATTCGAATCAAGCAGTTGTGTTATCTCTCTTGTTTTCAGATTGTGATTCAATCACAGGTGCATTGTGGAAACCTAGGGTTTCGGCAATTGTCACAGTTGGCCATTGAGAACGATAACTCTCAATTGGTACGCAATTTTGAGGGTGTGAAATATCATCTGAATTATTGCAGATTGGAGGTGACATTCAGTCATTTCATCAGGGGCAGAATCGGGTGGTCTAAGGCCGAATTTTGGAGGTCCATTCTGAAGATTGAGATTTGAAGATTAAGTTATTTGCAAAATGGGAGATTCTTACATTATAAATTGATTGAAGAGAATAAGTCGTTATCCATCAAATTATTGCAGAATTATAAGAATAATAGGAGAGAAGCTAGGGAAAGAAATTAATGGGGATCAGATGAAAACTCGATTCAGATCACAAGACAGTGGGGTTTAATTTTGAAGTGAGCAACGATTATTTCCAAGCAAGCAGATTTTCGAGCCTTTGGAGCCGAACGTCCTTCCTTATGGTATTGTCATTATTGATGGAAGCCTAGCCAATATCGCAAGGTTACAGAATTGCTGAAACCTGTATTGTGGAGAACTAAAGGCGAGATTCAGGCCAGGACAAAGGAATAATCTGCCGCATGATTTCGAACAACGACCCCAGCAAGAAGACAACCCGATACTCTACTAGAGCTCACGATTGAGCGCATCATTGCTTTAAATTGACGGGCTGGAGTCCAATAAGGGTTTACCTCTCTTAACAGCGGGCGGAATTCAATTCATAACAAACTACGACTGAGGAACGCGCAAATGCAGAGACCGCCGCGCAAGGGTCATCTCACAGACTGGTTATTCTTCTCTCCCTTCACTGCGTAGAGGGGTTTCGAGTTCAAGGAAAGCTGCCACAAAACTTATTTCCAAAACAAGAATTGCTGAGCCTGAGAGTGTCACGGAAAAGCCCTTCAAGGAATATGAAATCAATGGTGAAGTAGTACTGCAGAAGGTGGCATTTCTCAACCTCACAGACTACTGTGCAACTGTGGCTGACGAATTTTCTGAATTGATTGGGAGAAAAGTTTCTCTTCAGCTTGTCAGCAGCGACCAAATTGATCCCGAGACTGGATTGGGAAAAAGTGTGTCCTGGAAGGTTTGGTCTCTGGTCTGTACAGCCCAGTTTGGTGGCAGCACTTCTTGGCAGGTCTGGCACTGACAGTTACAGGACTGCATCGCTCGGGTGGAAGGGACATTTGGCTATCAACTCCAGCATTCTTCACAAGCAGTTCGAACTTCAGTTTGGACATTCACTGTCATTTTTGGCTTCAGCATTCCCAGGTTTTGTCATTGCTAATCAATTGGATTTAAAGAGGATAGTTTTCAGTTTGAATTAAATGTTGTAGGAAAGATTTTAACAGTGCCGAATCTAGCTTGTATCTTTCTTGCTGAGGCAATTCAAACTTACAGATTTCATGTATTGGCTGAAGTACATGTTTGGTATCTTTACATCAGCTTGTTGTTACACAACCATATCTTAAGTTCATATTGATCTCCAGCAGTAGTATGCTAAGTGTTCGACGTAATTACACACTTCAGTTTTAGAGGTTTTTTTAGTGACCTTTATAGCTAGGATCATTTCAGTGGTATCTGAGCTCGATTGCTAATTGTTTGACGAAATGTCAAACCCTTGAAGAATAAAGAGTTATTTTTGGTGCTGGAGTAAGCAATAACCTGTCAGGGTCATCTCATATTATAATCTTCTCTTTCTTCTTGCTGTCTTTCCTTCCCTTTTGCTGATCCTTGCTGTCTTATCTTCCCTTTTGGAGATCCTTGCTGTCTTCTCCATCTTGTTTTTATATCTTATCATCCTTCTCAATGTATGTAACCTTTGGAGTGCTGTCCTTCTATGAAAAGTTGAGTCTCTTCATTGGGGGTCCTGTGCTGATTGCTAGTTATCCTAGTCTGAGGCACCTCTAGGAAGGTTTGCATGTATTAAACACTCAGTGTTTTGTTTACTTAATACTGCTGTTTATTCAAGAGCACTTAATTGCTACATATTAATGAATGTTTGTTATTGCTTTTATCACTGTTAAATTATTACTCAGCTGCTACTCATGGGTGGTGTTTTCTGATCCTAAAAGTTTTATAGTGCAGGTTTGATGATTAATAAGACAATCTGTAGAAATATAAATCTGATTTTATCCTCTCATATCTGTTGTCTATCTCAGAACCTCACTCCCTCTGTCGGTGAACTTGATCAATACAGATCGTGAGAAATGAGGTAAGTTTCACAATGCAATTAATACTTCAATCAATTTCAGATTCTTGATGTGGGATGTGAAGGCATGTTTTATTATGGCACAAATTATGAAGTCTCACATTGTGAGACAATTTCTGATCAGAATCTTGGCGGGTTCATGACATTTAATATATGAGAGATTATATACAAATATCATATTCCAATTTGATAATTGATTGAGTGAATGAATGAATTCCTTTGATTTGATGATTTGAGGTTTTGGTGAGTGACGATTAGGTAATTGTTGATTCTATAGATTGATGCTTGATTGATGAACTGTCCTTGATCCCAAGATGAAGCCATGATTGATATGGTTTAATGATTGTTTGCTTGACCTTGCTGATTGATTGATATCACGAGGGACTAATAATTGCTAGATTCATGAGTGATGATTGATAAGTAATCCTTTAATACTTGGAATGAGTTCTTTATATCTGCTTGGTTAAAGGGTCACCACATTTCATACAATTTGAGTCGCCACTTCTCATTTTTGCAATTGAAAATAATAATAAAGTCTCCAAATATCCCCCTCGGATGTCCTCAAATGAATGTTTCTTCCCTTTTATATCTTCCAATGGAAGAGAGAGTCACACCTCTTTATGACACCTTCCCTTTGCAATGGTCACACCCTTTCACAATCATTGCTTTTTGAGAGAGTCACAACCCTCCATTGGATATGCCCTATGAAAAAGTCAACCTTTCTTAATAACCACCCTTTGACAAAGTCACAAGCTTTCATCATTCATGTCCTTTGAAAGAGTCAAACTTTCTTAGTAACTAACCTTTGAAAGAGTCACAACCCATAATCAAGTCTTCCTATTCCAATCTTCTTCCATTAATCCTTTTGTAGTTCCCATGCTCCCTTCTTTCTTCTTCTTTTCTCCTTATTCCATTACGAATGAAGTTCTCTTCTCTCCCTTTTATATCTCATGTTTGAGGGAGACACAACTTTTCCATTCATGCCTTTTGACCATTTGTTTAACATAACTAGATTTTAATTATTTTTAATTTTATTCTTTAAAAAAATTAATTTAATTATTATTGTTTATTATTTAATCCTAGTTCAAGACAGGGACATGACAACTTAAACCAATTTTATATTCCAATTATAAATAATGCAGTCGCGCAACATTTTTATGGCGTGACTTACATAAAAGTGGGTGCCTGTCAATACATGCATAGAGGGCATAACTAATTCTAAATTTGTTATAAGAGTTGAGAGGCAACAAATTTGAGCCAACAATAGGTGATTTTTATGTAATAATGCTGCTAATACATTCTACAACTTCACAGCAAATAAATAGTACTTACAAAAACTTCAACCAATACTTTCAAATAGATGAATAGTCTATTAAATTAAATAATCATCGTGCACATCAAAAGGATCTTTACTAAAAAAATGTTAAATCTATTTTATTTTCATTGGAATTCCATCCAAAGAGAAAGTATTTTACTTATTTCATCTAGTTGTTCGTACTTCATATTTTGTGTCTACTTCTTCACGGTTTAATTTTAGTTATATTCAAATGCTGGGAGATGTACCAATACCCCATCAAATATGGTTTAATTTTGCATCTTTTTATCTATATTGAATGTCCTCGTCATTCTTGATTTTCTGCACCACTAAATTGTTGATACAAAGATTGGTTGGTCTTTTGGTGGAAACAACATTTGATGCTTTATCTTTTTCTACAGTGTGGCCTTGAAATCAGTTCTCTAGAAAGACGTGATTCATATTCCTAGGTGACTTGAATTTAATGTCACTTTAGGCTCTTTTTCATATCATTTTTTTCTTGATGAATATGGCAATGCTATAGTTTTGGTATTTTACCTAGTCCAATTGGCAATTACTAGAAGTGAAGAGGTAATATTATGTGTACATCGTCTTTGTAGTCATAAGATTTGATCCTTCTACAATTCCCTTGGCTGCGCGAAAACATCAGCATGATGTTTATATGTAACCCATTATTGCACCAAGATGTTCAATCTTGGTCGTTGTGATTTTGTATGCTTATTTTGAAACTATGCATATCTATACAAAAATGTGTTTCGTGTGTATCTTCTACTTCTACTTTATATGAGTTGGTAAATTGACTAAATCTGAAGGTTTGGTTTAAATAGAAAAGCTTTTAAATGTGACTTGGTATTGTATCTTGAAGCTTTGAAAATGCTTAATCAATGCCAAAGAATCATTTATTAGCAAAAGCTTAAACATGCTACACTATTTTGCTATTTTGGACAATTTTTCTGTTTAGTCAATTCATGGCCTATACTCTTTATTTTATTTGTTATCTATATCTTTATACCATGGAAATGCCTTTAAATTTCAAAAAAAAAAAGTACTTTCAACACTCTTTCTACATTTTTTTTTAAATCCAGTTTTCCCGGTTTAAATCCCCTTTTTCAAAAAAATCTTATACATTTAGTTCGCCATTTCTTCCCCTGGAATGTTTTTGCTGCTATGGAACTTATGCCAACTGTAAAAGCCGAAATTATTAACCACCTGAGATAAACCAACAATGTTGTACCCATCCTCCAATTCTGGCATTGATTTGACCTGACAATATTAATCAATGTGAGAAGTATATGGTTTGGTTTCACACTTAAACACTAGTAAATAAAAAGTGATTAAACACAAACAACAATCATTTTCTCACCTTCTCACATGCAATTTCAGTCTGCAACAAAACAAGGCAATCAATTAGGTATCTGTCCACATTACAACAAACATGCAGATTCTTTTTATCCAATTCTATATATTTTGCCACCAGACACATCTTATCACCTCATACTATTATAATCACATAACATATATGTGGTATTTGATTTCACCTGTTCCATTAGAGGCATAATCCAGGAAGTCACTGACCCCTCTCCAATTTCTCTAGGTATCAAATATAACATCACTAACATGTAAATAGTGGGCAGAAATGAATATTTATATAATTTATTTTCTAATAAAAACCTGACAAACAAGTTATGCTGTAACATTCAAATGAAACTCCCCACAGCTAAGAGATAACTTACAAGCATGTTCCTTCAGAGCTAGACCAATTGCTTAGCAGCTCAGTGAATTCTTTAACACCTTTGTTCCTACATTTATCACCAATGCCTGCAAATTTCCTTCCAACTTAAAATTACATGGTAGGGGAAATTATGAGGAAAAATAGAGAGCCTTCAGTTTAGAAAGTAAGCATGCTTGTTAGCGGTTAAATAAAGAGATTTAGTACCCACTGTTAGTGAGCATCTCTGAACCTGATAAATGTACTAATACAAGGTTTACTCCAGTTTTTGCATTACAATGTCATGTGAACTAGAACAATATTTATGGCATGCTTTAGTTGTATACCTTTCTTCCTAAAGTTATCACCAATGCTTGCACTTGCACCCTAAAATGCAAAAGGAGGTAACACCACAAGGAAAAATACTGATCCTTCATTTTACGAGTTGTTCATGTTTTACCTGTTTTAAAAGCCCAGATTCACAACAAATAAACAAGCACATTGATAAATTGTTAAAGTAGATAAAATTTGATACCCGCACATTGATAAATTGTTAAAGTAGATAAAATTTAATACCCGCTCGTATTGAGCATCTTTAATCTTCTGAATGTATTAACGTCAAGTTTTACACTGGCTTTATGATGAAGAGGATATTTCACTCAACAAAATTGATGGTGAGTTTTATTTAGTCTTTTGGCCTCACATATAAGTTTGAAATTTTCTCTCAATGATACTTTTAAAGGTTGAATATGATCAACTGAAGCCTCAATCAGATTTGTATCAATGTGAAAAGGGCCAGTTCAAGAATGTTACAAACATTGGTATAAACTTATTAAGAAACAACCAGAAAAAAGGAAGCCATAGAAAACATTACTGAGGCAGTTGAAACATTGGAAACAATATCAGAGGTCTCCAAAAAAACCTTTAGAATCGTGCTATCAGAAACTCAATAATTGTTCTAGAAAGTTCAGTTCTCAAATAAGAAGAAAGCAAAGAAGGTTGATTTACAATACAAACAAAATACACAAGATGAAGGTTAGGTTAAACGATAGAATAAACAATGATGGCGGTTCTAAAGCAGTGTAACACTAGTATTGGGGTATGTCGGGATGCCCGGACACCCGGACAAGTTTCCAAGACATGAGGATCTGGGCCTCATTTTCAGGACGATAGGGGGATCGCGGCAAGGGTAGGATAGGGTAGGAAGGGGTGTTGTATAGCATACATATAGAACTTGAAATCCTAGTGATGAAATCATGTTCCAGTAGAACATAACAAATTAAAATACTTGAGCATAGCAAAATGGCAACATGAACTAGTGCCATTGAACATTCAACATAGCAACATATTACATACCCAATAGTAAAACATTCAACCTTTAGAATCGTGCTATCAGAAACTCAATAATTGTTCTAGAAAGTTCAGTTCTCAAATAAGAAGAAAGCAAAGAAGGTTTTTTTAAATTAAATAATCGAGAGAACAAAAAAGAGGTACAGTATCAAAAGAGGGGAGGAGGCAAGCCTCAACCACCTAGATCAAAGTCCAACAATTAGCTAGAAATAGCCAACTAACACATTAAGTAGCAGTTCTAGCGAGATAACAAAAAGAGTAGATAGAAAAGCTATTCCAAAACATCATTATGATCATCGAACCAAGTTGTCCATCCCAGCTCTCCTTCCATCCACACGACTTTTTTCCGCTCGAGAGTGTGAGCAAAGAAGTCATGTTTATTAGAAAAGGGGCCTTTGTTCTCATGTATTTCCTTGAGCAGCTCCTTAAGAGCTTTTCCAAAAGCAGTCTGGTTATCAAGAATGCTGGCCAATTCCATCCCATGCTTCATCTCATAAATGAATATCTTAGCGAGCCCATCATGGAGGAATCTTTTTAGCTTGTTCATCTCGAGCTTCATAATGCAACAAATCTGCGAGACAATCTTAAAACGGATGAGTTTCAAATGAAACAAAGTAAGGGATCTACCAATATCTTGAAATTTGTCCTCATTTCTACATTTCCAAATAAACCAAAGAATGTGAGAGGATAGAATGTTCCAGAAAAAATTAGCATCCTTTTTAAGACCAAATAAGTTGCCAAGAATGGTATCTAAAACAGGAACACGATCAGCTATAGAAATTCCAAAAAACTTCCATATAATCCTAGCAAATTGACAAGTAAAGAATATGTGCCTTAAATTTTCAGGAACCCTGCAAATAGTACAAAGAAGGTTGATTTACAATACAAACAAAATACACAAGATGAAGGTTAGGTTAAACGATAGAATAAACAATGATGGTGGTTCTAAAGCAGTGTAACACTAGTATTGGGGTATGTCGGGATGCTCGGACACCCGAACAAGTTTCCAAGACATGAGGAATCTGGGCCTCGTTTTTAGGATGATAGGGGGATCGCAGCAAGGGGAGGACAGGGTAGGAAGGGGTGTTGTATAGCATACATATAGAACTTGAAATCCTAGTGATGAAATCATGTTCCAGTAGAACATAACAAATTAAAATACTTGAGCATAGCAAAATGGCAACATGAACTAGTGCCATTGAACATTCAACATAGCAACATATTACATACCCAATAGTAAAAATCAAAAATCAAAATTCAAATATAAATTCAAGTACCCATCACAATGGTGGCATGGTTGCAAAATGGCAGAGGTGGGGGTACTTGGGTGCTCAAGTTCCTAGTGTGGGGACATCTTGGGGACGGGTACTTTGAAGTTTGAAAGGGGGGTGTGAGTCCCCGTGTTACACTGCTCTAAGGCTGGAAGCATTGTTCAATATCATAAAAATCAGAATATCAGGTGGTTAGTTGATTTATCAAAGATTGGTTGTCAAACAAATAATTTGGCACAAGCTGTTAATATGAAGCAACGCCCAAGAGAAAGAAAGAAAAGCTTCCCTTTGTTTGGATTGAAAGTGCTCCTCCAATCTTGGCAAACTACTACAGCCTGAAATTCATGCCATTCCAAGAGATTGGAAAATGGAAGCTCTTGTGAAGGAAATGCCCATGATAACATTATATTTTCACTTGTTCAAAATAAATTGTACACGCTATGCAAAGAAAAGATGGTAGACTAATTAGCAAAGACAGATACAGAACTAAGAATTGTATTGAAAGTCGTTTGTAATAATTCTAAGGACTTGGAACCAAATCTTTCTTCCTTTACCCAAGGCCTTATTGCGACGAGCGTCTAAATGTTTAGCCCTTGTGGTACTATGCCCTTAGCATGCTGGTAAAATTATACAGCCTACCTTCTATGGCTCCATTGCCTTTATCATTGTGTATGCTCTAATAAAACTCAATTGCTATCAATTGATGATTAACACCAAATTGAGTGGTGATAGACAAGAAATCCCTTTTAGAGTCTAGATACAGTTAGTGGGACAATATTGATGTGGAAAGAATTCCATCACTAAGGATATGTCAATCTAGTAAATAGCTCTTACATTATTGCAATAACAAGCTAGAGAGGTCACACTGGTCATGACACTTAAAAATTAAAACCAATACAAAAATGGGGTGATGTTCGTACATATGTGCAAGGATACTCCGACATAAACCCAAGACATGCCCCTAAAAGCCTATGTTTTCCAAACCATTTGGCACCTCTTTCTCACAATAGACCATGACATAGTTCCCAGAATCACCTAAAAATTGTCCAAATCACCCAAATTGCGATAAGATTCATGCCTGGCGATTTTTTCTGAATCGTGAAATGTTAGAGCCGATTTTTTTGGGTGAATCGAAAATTCAGGCGATTCATGGAAAAAATCGCCAAAATCTTTGTTGTGAATTGGCTGTGGTAGCTAGGAAGTTGACTTGAAAATTATTAATCGCCAAAATCTTTGTCGTGAATCGGCCGCAGCAGCTAGGAAGTTGACTTGCATCATCTTGGCGGCATAGTAATTCAGCAACGAAATGTTGTATCTGTACAGCAGAAAGATACTGAGGAAGCGGGAGTTAAAAGAAAAAACGACAACAAATAAAAAATGTTCAGAATGCATAACGGACGATGCCCAAGGGAAGGAAAAGACATAATCAAGTAGTAAAACATCAGCAGTTGCCAGAAAGAGTGTGGGATCAGAAGAAAATCACAAAAATACTGTGTTCCATGCAGTTTTGTGGGGGTTTCAAAGTGCTAATTTGGTCTTGGTGTAGGGCGCTACCCCTCAACCTCGTTGGGGGCGTTGCCCCCTAGACCCCCAGTCGCTGCGGGTATCACTCATGGGAAGTTTGGTCAGTTGATGAGACCTGAAGCTACTAGAGGCATGGAGTGTCTGTGGTGGAGAGAACAACAGAGCAAGCCTTTCGAGAGGGGTGATACGCTTTGAAGCACTTGGAGTAGGTGTTGGACATGAAGCTGTCTTATAATAACTAAGGCAATTGTCTTATAAAAACTCTTTACCCCATGCGGTAAACACAAACTTCCATGTTTATGTATGTTAAGATCTAACTTCTATTTGATGATGTTATAGTGTGTTTAAGTTATATTCAATAAAAAGTCCGTGAAATAAGTTTTAAATTGTTAGAATCTCTAAATTTAAAGGGTTTTTTCAAATTTGCCGATTCATCACCAATTCATGGGCGATTCATCGCTGATTCACGATTCGATTCGGCCTTGTTGATTCTGATTCTCATTACTTTGGTCCATAAGCAATGATCAACGTGTAAACAACTAAAGGGTATTTTAGAAAATGCTTCAATATGCTGTTCTATGGAGGGCTAAAATAACCACTGAGCAACATCCACACAGGCACTCAACCCAACCCAACTTATTATCAGCAAAACTTAAATTAAACATGATTAACCACAAACTTAAAAGACATGAATCCGACTTTTTATACAAAACAAAAACAAAAATTCAAAATAGATTTTGGAGGAAATGCCTGTGATAACATTACATTTTCAGCTGTTCAAAATAAATTGTATATGCTATGCATAGAATAGATGGTAGACCGATTAGCAAAGACAGATACAGAATTAAGAATCATATTGAAAATCGCTTGTAATTATTCTAAGGATTTTGAACCAAATTTTTCTTCCTTTTCCCAGGGCCTTACTTGCGAAGAGAATCCAAATGTTTAGCCCTTGAGGTATTATGCCCTTAGCATGCTGATAAATTATACAGCCTCCCTTCTATGGCACCATCGCCTTTATCATTGTGTGCGCTCTAATAAAACCCAATTGCTATCAGTTGACGAATAACACCGAACTCAGTGGTGATAGACAAGAAATCCCTTCTAGAATCTAGATACAGTTAGTGGAACAGTATTAATGTGGAAAGAATTCCATCACAAGGATCATGGGTGATGTTCGTATTCTCCAACATAAACCCGAGACATGCCCCTAAAGCCTACTTTTTCCAAACATTTCGCATCTCTTTCTCACAATTGTTCACGAGCAATGATCGACATGTAAACAACTGAAGGGTATTTTAAGAAATGTTTCAATATGCTGTTCTGTGGAGGGCCAAACTAATCACTAAGCAGCATCCACACAGACACTCAACCCAACCCAACTTATTATCAGCAATACTCAAACTAAACATGATTAACCACAAACTTGAAAGCCCGTTAATGAACGACTATCCACCTTTTATTCAAAACAAAAAACAATATTCAAAGCCCGTTATGAACGATTACCCTAAATTTGAGACAGCTCTTGTGCTAAATGTGGTAGCAGGACAAAAATCAAACATGGAAAGGATCAAAATGAACGCATTGAACAATCTTTCTGTGAAAATTATAGCGTAATTTTAACATAGATTAGATAGTTGAAAAGGATTTTTTAATTTGTAATTTACCGTGCAAGACGATAAAGGGAATTGAGAGGACTGGAGAAAATAACGCTGAAATGCCGAGGAGGAGGAGGAGACGAAACGCCGTAGCCATTTACGTCGCCCGCTCTGATTATCTGAGAATAAGTTCGGATCTTAAATGGTACGCATTCTTAGGAAAATTCGTATCTATGCATAAAATGGGAATCCGTTTGTTTTCCCTTCAAATGAAATGAAATTGCTTCGATCAAAATCACGTGATCAGGAATATTAGGTGGCTTTCGTTTATATGCATTTTCCCACAGTTAGGTGATAGACTTAATAAATGGAATTCAACTTATAAATTGTATTTAATGTGTAATGAATATGTTTCTCGTACTTTTAGTAGGTTTAAGAATATGTTGCTCGTACTTTTAGTAGGTTTATTTCTCAAAAGTGTAAATTTTTAAAGATGTATTAAAAAATAGTGAAAATTATTATGTGTCATAGATAATTCCATTAGAATCTTAGCTTTATATGTATATTCTTATAACTTTAATTATAATTGAATCTTGATTCATTTTAGATCTTAATGATCTTAATTGAATTCTAGTTTTAACTCATCTTAATGTTTATGTTAATTGAGTTAAATGCTTAATTGTAATCTCAATGCTAAATTTAATATTTTATAAATTTACTCATATCAAACATAAATCTTAATCTCATATATAATTTTTTGAATGTGTAAGACAACTAAGAGAGGGGGTGAATCACTTGTGTACAACTTATTAAACTCTTAAATCTTTGAATCAATTTTACAAAACTTAATTCTTTAATAACTAAAAGATGTACACATGAATAGCGTAGTAACCATCAAACACATGAAATACCATATTATGTGAAAATCCATATTATGAGAAAAATCGCAGAGAAGATTAATTCTCAAATATATGAGCACTAGTTAAGGTGGCTTACAAAAAAAGGTTCACTGCTTATTTGTAATAACCTCAATAGGTTATAACTTCTTCAAACACCAAAATCTTTTATACTTCAATTGTTTGACATTTCGTCAAACTCTTTGCAAGTAAGCTTTGATACTAATGCAATATCCTCTTATAAGGAACTAATATGCAAGTGCAATTCTTTTGGTATTTTTAATGCAAATACATGGAAACTAGATATGAAATGCATACCTACAACCAACTGACATTTTGACAAACAATTGACATACAATAATGACTATAGTAATGCCAAAATTTGACATAGCAAAATCATATGCTTATGAAGTACAATGATAACTACTAATAGTTACATGAGGAACTTGATAATAGTGATGCCCAAGAATGGAAATGAATCAAACATAGATACTGCAGCACGGCATCATGTATGTGTACTGTAGCAACCAAAATCTATTCTCCAATTTAAGCACAATAGAACTTCTGAATTGAAGCTCTCCTTAATACCAAATTCAATGGATATTTCAACACCTCAAATGGTTGCAACACTGAAGAGTTGACGTTCTCCAATGGTTGACTGAAATCAAAAACCTTGGTTTCTTCTCCCAACTTAATATCAAATGCAATTCACAATAATCAGATGATAAACAATGAAGCCCTCACCTCTATTTTTACTTTTCCTTCACCATTCTAGAAGGAAATAAAATATTTAATAATTGCATTCTCTAGAAGTTTCTCCCTTTCCAATAATTAATGTGCTTTTAGGAAATTAAATTACTAGAAGTTTTCCACTTCCAATAATTAATGCACTCTCAATTAATTAAATTAATTAAATATAAAGTCACCTTTTTATTTTAATTTATTTAATGACTTTATAAGAAATTAATTTAATCAAATTCTTCTTATTTCTCCACTTAGTTTTCGGAGAATGTCAAGGCTAAGAACTCCACTAAGATGCTAAAAAGATGGGGACATTACAGTCTGCCCTCCTTGAAATTGCTTGTCCTCAAGCAACTTCAAGTCCAGATGCTGCAAAATCTCCTCATTCTCCCATGTCGCATCCTCTACTAGCAAGTCCTTCCATTTCACCAAATACTCCCTTATAGTGTGCCACCTCAAGTTCCTTTCCCTGAAATCAGTGATAGCCTCTAGCACCAATATCAATTTTCCCTCATCATCCAAGGGTGGGAGCATTGTAGAAGGAACAATATGATGTCCTAGTGCCTTCTTAAGGCGTGACACATGAAAAATGTTGTGCACCTTGCTCTCTACTGGAAAATCTAACTCATAAGCCACCTCTCCCACTTTCCTAATAATCTTGAATGGACCATAGTATCGTGGCTTAATTTTCTCGGCACCACTCTTCTTGAGAGTGAATTGATGGTAAGGCTACAACATAGGATACACCATATCTCCAACCTCAAAATTTTGCTTTGTCCTCTTCTGGTCTGCATACTGCTTCTATTAATTTTGTGCCTTAGTTATATTATCCTTGAGAGTCTTAACAATGTCTTGACTCTCCTGTAACAAATCACTTGCACTAGGCACTCTACTGTCACTCAAAAGAAGATCCATAAAATTGGGTGCCTCATACCCATACAGGGCCATAAAGGGTGACATCTAAATAGACATGTGATAAGTGGTATAGTAGCAATACTCACAAAGATAAATCCACTTTACCCACGCCTTCTGTTACCTTGGTATATAATTTCTAAGATACCCCTCTGCCCATTTATTCACTATTTCTATCTGAGCATCTGTTTGAGGGTGGTAGCTAGTACTTAGAGTGAGCTCTTTCACACACAACCTGAATAGCTCTTGCCAAAAATGACTCATAAACCTGTTGTCTCTATCACTCGTAGTGCTCCAAGGTAAGCCATGTAGTCTAAATATCTCCTTGAAGAACAACTCTGCTACCTGTGTAGCAATGTATGTAATGGTGATCAGAAAGAAGTGTGCAAACTTCATAAGGCAATCCACAACCACATATATGCAATCCTTGTCTTGGGCTCTAGGCAGTCCTATGATGAAGATAAACACTCCCACTTCCTATCAGGAATCGAAAGTGGCTAAAGTAAACTACATTGATAGGAGTGTTCCTACTTATTCTACTGACAGGTGGGACACTCCCTAATATACTGAAGTACTGCTTTGAGTCCTTTCCATGTGAAGTGCTCTCTAATTTGTTGGTATGTCTTGTAGAAACCAAGATGTCCTACCATAGGTGAATCATGAAAAGATTTCAGAACCATCCTCCTCACTATTGAGCCTAGAACCAAAAATATTCACCCTTTGTAAATGATGAGCTCATTCACAAGGGTTTATCTATTGTCCTAAATAGTTCCATCCATGAATCTGGCAGTCCACGCATCCTTTGCATACTCTACAAGGATTAGGTGTCTCCAATCCTCTGATATATCTGTCAATAAGCTCAAATGAAGCTTACGTGATAAAGTATCAGCAACTACATTCTATGTCCTTTTAAAATATGTAATATCAAAGTCATAAGACTGTAACTTGCTCACCCACTTCTGTTGCCTATCATTGAGATTTCGCTGCCCCAAAAAGTGTTTTAGGTTATTATTGTTAGGATTAAACAACAGATAGAAAATAACAATTACATGCAAATATAACCAATAACATAAAATAATAGATCACATAGAAAATAACACAAGGCACCAAGATTTAACGTAGTTCACACAATCCCTGGGCTACATCCACCCAATAACAAGTCTGATATTATTACAGTCCAATGATTACAACCTTATTACAATCTGTAATCCCTTACAGCTCAATACCGCCGCAAGAACCTATTTTGCATCACCACTATAAAACAACCCTAACCCTAAACCCTTTTATATAAGTATTAAACTACTTTAGGGTTACTACATGTCAGCCATAAATTGGTGAATATTAACCATTACTATAGTGGCGAGTCTACGAATAGTACCAAAAAAAGCCTCAAAGAATTTATGAAGTATGTGCAGTACTTTCATAATCAATCACCACAAACTAATAATCTCCCACTTAGGGATTGATCAAGCACCACACTAAACAACAATCTCCCACTTGGAGACTGATCCTGTAGCAATTTTGCTACTCCATGAGGCTCCCACTGGATCAAACCACCCTAGACTCTATTGTTCTTTTATTCATGTTCAGTTTAGAAGACCAACCAAAGTTGAAGAGGAGTTCAACTTCTCCCTTGTTAGTGACCTTTGTCAACATATCTGTTGGATTGTCATTTTTATGTATCTTCTCCAGCTTTAATTGTCCATCCTCCAAAACTGACTGAATGAAATGGTACCACAACTGTATGTATTTGGTCTTTGAATGTAGAGCTGAATTCTTTGCAAGATGAATGACACTCTAACTATCTGTGAACAAATAGTTATCTTTCTGAGGATGTCCCAGTTCTTCTAAGAAGAACTGAAGCCATATCATCTCCTTGGTTGTCTTTGTAGTAGCTACATACTCTGCCTCTGTAGTGGATAAAGCATTAACCTTCTGTAACTTAGAAACCCAGCTCACGATTGCCCCCACCAACATTAAAGACATAACCTGTAGTACTCTGCCTAGTATCAATATCCCTTGCCAAATCTGAGTCAACATAGCCTTGTAAATCAATAGTAGAGCCCCCAAAGTGTAAACACTTATTGGATGTTTGTCTCAAATATCTGAGAATCCATTTGACTGCATTCCAATGCTCAATTCTTGGATGACTCATATACTTGCTAACAACTCCCACTGCATGTGCAATATCTGGCTTGGTACATACGATAGCATACATCAAGCTTCCTACAACTAAACCATAGGGTACCCTGGACATCTTATCCTCCTCTTCTTGTGTCTTAGGACACATCTCCTTTGTCAACTTCAAATGACCAGGTAAAGGTGTGTTGACATCTTTAGCATTCTCCGTAGAGAAATGTTGCAACACCTTTTCAACATAATCAACCTGAGATAGCGTCAATGTTCTATTCTTCTTATCTAAGAAAATCTTCATACCAAGGATTTGTTTTCCTACCCCCAAATCCTTCATAGAAAATGCATGTGCTAATTAGCGTTTCATCCCCTTAATGCGATCCATGTTAGACCCAACTACAACCATATCATCAACATATAAACATAAAATAATGTAGCTATCATCATCCAACCTCTTAAAGTAGACACAATGATCTGAATGACACCTACTGTAACTATTCTCATGCATAAAATTGTCAAATTTCAGATACCATTGCCGAGGTGCTTGCTTCAAGCCATATAAAAAAAATTTCAATTTGCACACTAAGTTCTCCTTACCTTTGACCGCAAATCCCTGTGGCTAAGCCATATATATCTCCTCATCCAAATCACCATGAAGGAAGGTTGTTTTAACATCAAGCTGCTCCAAATGCAAATCTTTAGTAGTCATAAGACTTAAGACAGTATGAATAGAAGTCATCTTAACAACAGGAGAAAATATCTCATCAAAATCAATTCCTTTTTTCTGTGCAAATCCTTTTACAACTAACCTAGCTTTAAATCTTTTCTTACCTCGTTCCTCTTCTTTTAACCGGTAAACCCACTTATTCTATAAAGCCTTTTTACCTGCAAGCAACTTGCACAAATCCCATGTCTTATTCTTCAGCAAAGAGTCAATTTCATCTTTCATTGTAGTCTCCCACTGAATCTTAGTATCCACCTACACAGCTTCATCATAGCTTTCAGGTTCACCAGTATCAGTAAATAAAATAGAACACAAAGTGGGAGAAAATCTTTGTGAAGGTCTAATTTGCCTTGTTGACCATCTAACATTCACCAGTGTGTGTGGTATTTTTTGTTGTGATTATTGCACATCATGAGGAATGGCTGGAACATAAACTTTTGGAGTATCATTCAACACTACATAATCATCTTCTTTCTTCTCATGTTGCTACAATAGATCTTTGTACAACACTTTCTCATTGAGTATGACATCCCTGCTTCTTACAATTTTCTTATTTTCAAAATCCCAAAGCCTATAACCAAATTCATTAATGTTGTATCCAACAAATACACATTTCTTTGACTTAGCTTCTAGCTTGGTTCTATTTTCATAATCTATGTGAGCAAATGCTTCACAACCGAAGGTTTTGAGAAAAGAATAACTCACCTTCTTACTAGTCCATGCTTCCTCTGGAATACCACAACCCAAAGGAGTAGAGGGACCTTTATTAATCAAATATACAATAGTATTGATAACCTCCGCCCACATGTGTAAGGGCAACCCAACATGTAACCTAATGTTCCATTATAGTCCTATTCATGCGTTCAACTACTCCATTTTCTTGTGGAGTCCTTGGAATAGTTTTCTATCTATGAATACCATTAGTGGAGCAATAATCTTCAAATTCATGACTGCAATACTCACCACCATTATCAGATCTAAGACATTTTAATTTCTTACCAATCTCATTTTCAACCAAGCATTTCCATTTCTTAAAAGTTTGAAATACATCAAATTTCTACCTAAGGAAATAAACCCATACTTTTCTAGTTGCATCATCAATAAATGTAACATAATAATGAGAGCCACCAAGGGAAGATACCTGAGCCAGTCCCCATACATCGGTATGCACAAGCTCTAATTTCTCCTTTTTGTTTTCCTTTCCAATCTTCACAAAACTCACTCTCTTTTGTTTTCCATACACACAACTTTCACAGAAATTCATATTAACACATTTCAGACCTGGTAAAACTTTATTTGAATGAAGTAATTTCATACCTTTCTCACTCATGTGCTCAAGTCTATTGTGCCACAACGTTGTATCAGAATCTACAACAACTATTTGTTCTCCCTGCTTAACTGTAGCAATTGTTTGTAAACATTCATTTTTCTCTGAAACAATTAAAGTAGAAGGAACAATATGACCTGTACAAAGATATAAGGTGCCTACTTTCACACCTTTTTCTACTACAAGGGAACCTTTTGAAACCTTCCAATTTTTATCATTAAAAGTAACTACACAACCCTCATCACCAAGTTGCCCTACCGAGATTAAATCCCTACTCAGCCTTGGAACATGTCTTACCTCATGTAGTAGCCAATGATTCCCATTCTGCAACTTAATCTTAATTTTTCTCTTTCCAATAATCTGACAAGGTTCACTATCCCTCAAATAAACAAGTCCAAAATCCTCTCATACATAATCAATAAAATAACCTCTATGAGGTGTAGCATGAAATGAAGCACTGGAATCTAAAACCCATAATCATCAACGCTTTCTAAAGATAGAAGCAAAGCATCCTCTTTGGATTTGTTATTTACCACATTTGCTTTCTTGTCTCCATCTGATTTATCTCCTTCATTTTTCTTTCGATTCCAAAAATCTTTATTTTTATGACCCGGTTTCCCACAATAGCAACAATCATTGGGTCCTCTCAATTGAGACCTCCTCCCCTTTGACTTTCCTCTTGATTTCCCACGATTTCCAGAGTTACTTCCTCTCTCAGTCATTTTGCCCTTGCTTTGTGCATTCAAGGCACTTCCTGATGTAGATCCACCTAAGGTTTTCCTATGAGTTTCCTCACTCAAAACAACACCAATCACATCTTCACATTTTAGGGTACTAGATCCAGGAACGAAATTACTTACAGCCATTACCAAGCCATTCTAGCTTTCAGGCAAAGAACACAAAATCAAGAGAGCCCTAATTTCTTCATCAAAATTAATACTCACAGAAGATAACTGACTAGTAATAGTATTAAACTCATTTAAATGATTTGCAACAGATCCACCTTCTGCCATTTTCATACTGAATAAACGCTTCTTGAGAAATACCTTGTTTGAAGCAGAGGGCTTTTCATAAAGTTTCACTAGGGTTTGCATCAATTCTTTTGTCGGCTTCACTTTTGTAATATTAAATGTCACTGATGGTGCTTGGCATAACCAAATGCTTCCGAGTGCCTTTCTATCTAAAAGGTCTCATTTGTCATTTGACATAGATCCCCGATTCTTGGCTTTTCCTTCTAACGGCTTTCATAAATCCTTCTAATAAAGATAGTCTTCCATTTGCATCTTCCATAACTGGAAGTTTTGCCCATTAAACTTGTCAACCCTTAGCTTACCCTCATCTGTCATCGCTCCCACTTAACCATGAGACTCCCACTCAATCGTGAGACTTTCTTGCAGAGGATAACTGAAAAAACAACCTCACTTTGATACCACTTTTTAGGATTAAGCCACAGATAGAAAATAACAATTACATGCAAATAAAACCAATAATAGAAAATAACATAGCACATAGAAAAGAACACAAGGCACCAAGATTTAACGTGGTTCACCCAATCCCTGGGCTACATCCACCAAACAACAAGTCTAATATTATTATAGTCCAGTGATTACAACTTGATTACAATCCATAATCCCTTACAACTCAATATCGTTGCAAGAACCTATTTCCAGTCACCACTATAAAACAACCCTAAACCTAAGCCCTTTTATACAAGTATTAAACCGCTTTAGGTTTACTACATATCGGCCATAAATTGAAAAATATTAGCCATTATTTTAGTGGCGAATCTACGAATACTACCCAAAAAAAAAATTTGGGGCGATGCCTCGAGCCCCAAAGAATTTATGATGTATAGTACTTTCCTGATTAGTCGCCACAAACTAACAGTTATGGTCAATTTTGATACAAAATTTGCTTCCTACCAAATATTGTGTGAAGAACCTCCTTATAGCAATATCGTGAGAATGCTCGAAATAACAGAATACAAAGTGATAGCAGAACTCAGAATGAATGAGCTGGTGAATGATTTGAGATAAAGAAGAGTCACTGTCATAGCCCTGCTGAACAGACGCTAACCAATTGGGAATGGGCATAGAAATAGCGGAAAGGGAAGCTTGATTATCAAATGTGCGAGAAAGAGCATCTGCCACAATATTCTCCTTACCCTTCTTGTAGGTGATCTCATAATCATACCCCATGAGTTTGCTGACCCATTTCTGTTGTGTAGGAGAGGATACCCGTTGTTCCAGGAAGTATTTCAGACTTTGGTGATCGGTTCTGATGCAAAAATGACTCCCTAAGAGGTATGGCCGCCACTTCTGTACAGCATGCAAAATAGCCATCATTTCTTTTTCATAAGTAGAGAGGGCTAGATTCTTACCAGAGAGGGCTTTGCTAGTGAACGCAATAGGATGGTCATCTTGCAGGAGAACAGCACCCAATCCATTGCCGCAAGCATCACTCTCAATAGTGAAGGGTTTGGAAAAATCTGGCATCGCGAGAACAGGTGTACTGCACATAGCCTGTTTCAGTTGTTCAAATGCAGTCTCAGCAACAGGGGTCCAGGAGAAGGCATCCTTTTTTAACAGAGCTGTCAATGGTGCTGCAATTTTCCCGTAATCTTTGACAAACTTGCGGTAGTAGCCAGCCAACCCCAAAAAACCCCGAAGGCTCTTGAGAGTTTTAGGATGCAGCCAAGTTTTCATGGCATCTATTTTTGTAGGATCCACCTGCACTCCATGGTGTGCAACAATATGCCCGAGATACTCCACTTCCTCCTGGCCAAACACACATTTAGATAGTTTTGCACAGAGTTGATGATCAGAGAGAAGTTGCAAGACAAGCTCCAGATGATGGAGATGCTCAGCCCAAGTTTTGCTATATATGAGGATATCATCAAAGAAGACCAGAATGAATTTCCGGAGGTATGGTCGAAATATGTTATTCATCACTGCCTGAAATGTTGAAGGAGCATTCGTGAGGCCAAAGGGCATGACTAAAAATTCATAGTGACCATCATGTGTGCGGAAGGCAGTTTTAGGTATATCCTCCTCATTAACCCGAATTTGATGATACCCAGAACGAAGATCTAACTTGGAGAAAAAATGAGCCCCATGAAGTTCATCAAGAAGTTCATCAACAACTGGAATGGGAAACTTGTCCTTTATAGTGAGATGATTAAGTGCTCGGAAATCAATGCAGAGTCGCCATGACCCATCTTTTTTGCGAACAAGCAGAACTAGAGAAGAAAAGGAACTGGTACTAGGGCGAATAATACCTTGCTTCAGTAAGTCACGGACAAGTATCTCGATTTCGGTCTTCTGATGAAATGGGTAGCGGTAGGGCCTGATGTTGGGCGGAACACTGCCAGGAAGGAGCTGAATACGGTGGTCCTCTGGACGAGAAGGAGGTAATCCCACAGGTTCAGCAAATATACCAGAATACTTGTCCAAAATGTGTTGGAGATCGGCAGGAGTGCTAGAGACTGCTGATGGCTGCATCTGAATGGAATGGAGCTGAGCGATGACACCATGTGAATTCTTCTTAAGAAGTTTTTCCATACGGTGTGAACTGATGATGCTGAGAGACCTTGGTTGTAAGCCTTTCAAAGTGTGTTGGTGCCCCTCGGCTGAAAACTGCATCCAAAGTTCAGCAAAATCCCAGAGAATGGGGCCAAGAGTGCGTAACCATTGGGCACCCAAAACCACATCACAGCCACCTAAGGGTAAGGCAAACATGTCAGAGCGCATGTTATAATCTCCAATAGAGAGACGCACATTGCGACATTTCCCTTTACAAGGTAAAGTGCCCCCATTGGCAATCATGACTTCAAAGCTAGAGCAGGGATGGATAAAGCAATCAGCCTGTTTGGCTATTCGTGGATCAATGAAGTTATGAGTGCTACCAGAATCAATGAGTATAGTAAGAGGGATCTTCTTGAAGAAACCCTGGACCTGCATGGTTTGTGGAGTAGTGACTCCTGCCAAAGCATGGACAGATATCTCTGGTGGAGCTTCTGGTGAAGGAGGTTCAGGCTGGTGAGGCTCAACCTCATCATCCACTGTTTCCTGAGCATCTACATATTCTTCCAGTTCCGGTGGAGAATCCACATCCAAGAGATAGAGCTTTTGCTGAACACATCTATGGCCCCGAGACCATTTCTCATCACAATTATAACAAAGCCCTTTGTCTCGCCTGACTCGCATCTCTGTTTCAGACAAGTGCTTGATCGGAGTAGTTCTGGGAGCTGGTATGACTGGAGGGTTGTGAGAACCTGTATTTCTGAGTGGAACAAAATTAGATCTGCAGCGTTGTAGAGCACTAATCTTGTCTTCTGCTAACTTAGCCAACCCAAGGGCTTCCATCATTGTAGTAGGTCGAAACATTTTGACTTCTGAGCGAAGTGCATCCTTCAGACCACTGACAAAACAACTACGGAAGAATTTATCAGACAAGCCCTCTGTGTAATTAGCTAATTTTTCAAACTCTGTCTGGTATTCTCTTACAGTGCCTGTTTGACGCAGTTTAGTGAGTGCTCCTGTGAAATCATCAAAGGAACTAGGGCCAAAGCGCTCCAAAATGAGGGTGCACAATTCTCTCCACGTTGGGCCTACATTAGCCTTGATGTACCAACGGAACCATTGAAGAGCTTCATGTTCCAAATGAAAAGATGCAAGGGGGACTTTGTGGTTATCCAAAGTATTATGCAAGCTGAAATACTGCTCTGCCCTATAGATCCATCCAGTCGGATCAGAACCATCGAAGCGTGGAAAATCAAGCTTTGGTCCACGAAAATTGCCAGAAGAGGACCCAGTATCTCCTGAATGGTTTCGGCTCATGGCTGACTGCTGAAAGTTAAGACCCAGAATTTTGTCATCCAGATCTTGAAGTTTGGTTTTGAGGGATGCAATTTCCTCTTCCATGATTTTTGCTCCTGTACGCGTAACAACCATAAAACAAGGTTTTTTTTTTTTTTTTTTTTTTTTTTTTTTTTTTTTTTTTTTTAAATTTTTGGAATGGGTAGAAGATGAGAAACAAAAACTTTTTTAGTTACGGCAAACTTGGATTTGGGTAAAACTCATATAGGAAATGGGTGTTCGACGGGTGGTGGGAGACTATCTGGGGACAAGGGAAAAAGAAAAATGAGGGTTTCAAGGGTAGGGAGGTGAAATGAGGCGAACAGTCTAAGAGGGATAAGGGAGCAAAATGAGGAATTGAATCTTGTGGCTCAGTTTGGTGGCGATTGGATGAGAGGTGAAAAAGATAGGGCAAACCCTAAAATTAGATAAATGAGGGATTTAGGGCTTTGATATGTAAAATTTGGGGTTGGGTCGCCAAGGAAGGAAGTATGCGAAATGATATTGCAGACGTTCTGCGGAGGTATGAGCAGAAACAGAAAGCAAACAAGGAAGCTACGACTAAAAAACAGAAAAATTTTTACTCTTTTTTTTTTTTTTTTTTTTTTTTTTGAACAGTCGACTTAGGAAAATTCACTCACAGACAGAACAACTGAAAAGAGTTATTGCAATAACAAGAGATATTAGAAGTGAGAGGAACCTGAAGGCCATGACAGAAAAAAAAAAATTTGATGTAATTTCCACCCAGCGAGCCCAAGAGAGTGCTCTGATACCAGATATGAAGAACCTCCTTATAGCAATATCGTGAGAATGCTCGAAATAACAGAATACAAAGTGATAGCAGAACTCAGAATGAATCTACTGATCGCAGGCCACTTCGAGGGGGTAACCTCCTTTGAGCAAGCTCAATACAATAAATTCGTCCGTCCCCATCAAGGGCCTCAACCTATTCTTATATACTGGGTACGATCTAGAAAAGTAATACTACCTATGCATGTGGGATAATAAAATATACTCACGGGACGACTTGCAAAGCATATGCGTCCAACAACACTACTCTAACAAAATAAACAGAAGGAACACACAGGTTCCTAACATCTTGCTTGAATTTAGCCAAAGCATGCATAATGGCTAACATCTCTTTATCATATATGCTAAAGCTCCACTCTGGCCTTCCTAATTTCCTACTCTCATAAGAAATAGGGTGCTTCTCCTACATAAGCATTGCTCCAATGCCCTCTCTAGAAGCATCACATTATAGCTCAAAAGGTTTATTGAAATCTGGTAATGCTAACACTGGACAGGAAGTCATCAACTCCTTAAATTTCTCAAAACACTCCTATGCCTCAGGAGTCCACAAGAAAGCTCCCTTTCTCATCAAATATGTCAAGGGTGTTGCATGCCTGGAATACCCGTCCACAAACCACATAATCCAAGAAAGCCCCTCAATTGTGTAAGGTTCACCAGTGAAGACCACTCCAAAATGGCACAAATCTTTTCAAGATAAATGATTATGCCTTTGACACTGATGATGTGACCCAAATACAACAACTATATCATACCCAAATCACATTTCGACTCCTTTGCATACAAGGAATCTCTTCCCAATATATCCAACACTGTGTCAAGGTGAACCAAGTGCTCCTCCCAAGATCTATTGTACACCAAGATATCATCGAAGAAGACAAGTACAATTTTTTTCAACTAAGGATTAAAAACCCTATTCGTTGTTGCCTGAAAAGTAGCAGGTGCATTAGTTAGTCCACATGGCATAACTACAAACTCAAAATAACCATAATGACATCTAAAGGTTGTCTTCTCGATGTCTTACTCTCTAACTTTGATCTTGTGATAACTTAATCTCAAATCTATTTTTGAGAAGAAGCAAGCTCCATGAAGCTCATCTATCAACTCATCGATCCTAGGAATGGGGTACCTATTTTTAATTGTCTTCCTATTAAGCACCCTATAATCAATGCACATCCTTAATGTTCCAGCTTTCTTCTTTACCAACACCACTGAAGAAGTGAAAGGAGACTTACTTGGTCTAATGTGGCCCATAGTAAGTAACTCCTTTATGGTTTTTTCAATTTCATCCTTCAACCTCTTCGGATGCCTGTAAGGTGTAATCATGATGGGCTTAGCCCCCTCCTCTAACTCAATTATGTGGTCAATACCCTTGTCTAGTGGTCTACCTGGTGGAATGTCACTGAAAACCTTTGCTTGTTTAACTCTAAGCTTTTGAATATCAGGAGGATATTCCGTCTTCTGTTGCCCCTCCTGTGATGGCATTAACATGCACTTTGCTGCCCACTCTACTTGATCATGTCAAATCAATCTACCCATCCTCTGGAAAGAGACCATTCTAAAATCATTGTTCCTAATTGCCTTAAGAATCTATGTCTTCCCATTTACTTTAAACCTCATCTCCATCTCCTTGAGATTAAGAGTGAGCTCACCAATATTGTGCAATCAACTCATCCCAAGGACTATATCTATATCTCCCATAGGCATAACATATAAATCTGCCTTAAAGGCATAATTATTAACTTCCAATGGGAGTCTAGTGATCTTGCGATCACAATTGAGGACATAGCCATCAACTACCCTCGCTCTAATTCCCCCAAACTCCTCTATTTGTATGCCACGCCTTCCCACCAACCTAGCATGAATAAAATTATGAGTAGTACCAGTATCAACCAGAGTTATAACTTGTTGTCCAAAAAGTACTCCTCTCATTCAAAATGATCCTTCTTGATTAATACTAGTGAGACGAGCTTCCTTATGTTTCCCATCTCCTTCCCCATCCTTGAACTTCACTTTAGACAAGTTTTCAGCCTTGTCTTCCTTTTTTTCACCATCTATTTCCTCTATATCAGATTGCTAGTCTAAATTATCTAATTTTGATTCCTCATAGTATGCCCATATAACTTTGTTAGCTTTGCCCTTTGGTCTAAGAGGATAGTCATGGTTTGCATCATAGGGTCCCTTATAATAGAAACTTTTTTTTTTCTTTCTCAAATCATTTAATGTTTCCTTGTCAAAAGGTGCTAGAGTTTTATCTTTAGAATCATTTTTAAAATTAGTCCTCTCTGGTTTTTTATAAAAGTGTTATCCTTACTAGAAGATGCTCCTTTGGAATAAAATTTGTTTGTTGGGACTGCAAGTTCCATACTTCATGCCTTTTTCATAGCTTTCTGTAAAGAAATAGGATCAAATGCTTTTATCCAACCTCTTAGTGGTTTAGATAGGCCTTCAATGAAAAGAACTATCAATCTATGCCCTGAAATATTTGGCACCATGACTGCCAACTGCTGAAATTCACCAATGAAATACTCCAAGTTGCCTGTTTGTTTCAGCTATGTTAATTCTTGAAAGTAAACCTCTAGATCTTTCTTGTCAAATCTTTCAACCAACCTATCCACAAAGTCCTAGTACTTTGTCACCTGATTATGCTAAATTGTTATCATACCATGGTACCACCAATCATGTGCCACTACCTCCAAATGCAAAGTGGCATATTTGATAGCTTCAATCTGTATCACTAGCCTTAGCGCCAAAAATGTGTCAAGCTTATGAATCCAAACTTGAGCTGTCATCTTACCATTCCCATCAAATATAGGCATAGTAAGCTTGCATGTAGCCCTCTTTAGCTCATTATTTTGACCCCTAGGCCTCCTATCTTATCTGAGTGACCTGTAATTTTCTCTTCTCTAATTTACAAAGCGTTCAAAGGTCATCCTCTCTCAAACCTCTGGTGCTAATAATTCCCATTCATCATTTGCAGCCATAAGGATATCTGCAAATGTCTCATCCTCAACTTCCTCCATTGGTTCTTGTACTAGTTCTTCTCTAACAAAGGTAGGACGTGTGGGTCTGTCTGCTATTCTGGAAAGAGTTCAATGAGTTCTAGGTGATCCCACTGCACTCTTGTTATTCTCTTGTTCCAAATTTTGTACGTCTTGTGGATTCATGCACTCAACCATAGCGGTGAGTGCCTACAAAGCCTAAGCCATTCGCTCTTGTCTTGTAACTATTGCTCTAAAAAATTCTTTTATTTCCTGATCCTCATTCCTATTGTCTCTTGGTGGTTTATGCTCTTGCTTGTCACCCATGGTGTCTGGCTGCCTAATAAAATCTTGTTCCCTAACAAACAAAGCTCGCCTAATAGTGAGAGATCTGCGAGAGCCAACCCCAGGTGGCTTGTGATTGCTAAACCCTTAGGATGGTAGGATTTAGCTCTGATACCAATGTAATATCCTCTTACAAGGAACTAATATGCAAGTGCAATTCTTTTTGTATTTTCAATCAAATACATGGAAACTAGATATGAAATGCATACCTACAGCCAACTGACATTTTGAAAAATAATTGACATACAATAATGACTATAGTAATGCCAAAATTTGACATAGCAAATTCATATGCTTATGAAGTACAATGATAACTACTAATAGTTATAAGAGGAACAAAACCTAAGAGAATTTGTAGAAGTGTAAAGCATGAAATACAACACATTCATCAGCACACTTGACACAATGATTTAACGTGGAAACCCAATTTGGGGAAAACCACTAGTAACATGCTACTCCTTTTTCACTCTTCTGAAGTCATGCCCTGTGAAAGGCCAACCTTGTTAAAGGTTGCAATACACACTATTAAATGTGACCTGGTTAAGGGATTTCAATCACTTTGTTAGAAGTGAGCCTTATTAGAGGACTTTAGGCCATTCACTTAGAATGCCACCCTATTAAAGGATTTTTTAATGACTGTTAGATCAACCTTACTCCAAAGGATTTACCCTAGACTGATACAATTGTTAGAGTAACAGTAGAGATTTGATCTAATACAACTTACAACTTCTCTTGCAGATTATAGATCTCTGTTTAGTCTTCAATTTTGCTTTGCTTTCATACTTTGCAGCTCTGATAGCTTGTTTACTCTTCAAGCATTCATCTCCTTAAGCCTTCTTGCTTAACATGCCATTGCAGACTCTTCTCTTGGGTCACTTGATGAAGCAAAACCCTTAATTCCTTCTCCTCATTAGGTTCTCGCACATGACACCAACCTTCTTTTGCTTCATGACCAAAATTCCTATAAATAGGAAATTAGAATATTGTCCCACTCATTATCCATCATCCAAGTTAGGGTTTTTTAATGGATTAGGTAGGATACAATGTATCTACCCCATATCTTGTCTTTTCTAAAAACTTCTTCTAGAATCCTTTTGAATTTTCCTAAAAATAGTTTACATCAAAATTTGTACCACCAGCTCATCAACGTTATCTTCCTCTTAGTTCACAAGTTTCAAGAAAATAAACTTGTCAGCTTAGATTTGACAAATCTTTGATCTTTATCATAATGCAGTAGCTCAACATTATCAATCTTCTGATGCTCGGCACATACTGAGTTGCTTGGCATCAACAATGAAATCACTCAGCATCAACTATAGTTTACTTGTGCTTGATATCAACTAAACTTTTATCGGCATCAACTATTTTTCTCGACATCCACTATAATTTTCTTTTACTTGGCTCCAACTAACATTCTGCTCAGTTTGCACTAACTTTTCTTGGCACCTACTATCCACTCAGTCAAGCTTGGTAGACAAACTTTGTTTAACTTATTCTTTTAAACTTTCTAAGTCTAGTCAATATTTGTAACCTTAAGTAAATTATTAATTAATCATGTTATCACTATCTTAATTGATCCTTGTACTTCATTACATAATCATAACTCAATATTTCCTCTAGGTGCTTTTGTTACATCTTATTGATCAAATCCTTCTCATCAATCAACTAAGTGATAGTACTTGAATCTTATAAGCAATTGTCTTACTAGCAAATAGTAGGTTTGACATTAGTGACAAAATAATGATTGAAACACATAATCTTCTTCAACAATCTCCTTCTTAACAATCTCTTTTTCAATCAAATTTCAACAATCTCCCTCTTTGGCATTGATGGCAAATCATACTGATCAACTAAGTCAATCAAATGATGAACATCTTTTTCAACCAAACTGACTATGTTAAAATAGTAAGACAATACCAAAAAAAAAATTGTATTGAAACTTCTCCCTTTATTAGCAACTTCCATCTTCTAATTAGGTTACAAAAACTCTTTCTTATAACTCCCTTTGAGTTCCTTCTTATATCTCCCTTTTACTAGGTAGATTAGGATTTCTCCCTCTTTCTTTTATACTAGATTGATCAGCAGAGTACGTGCCTCTAATGATGATCTTTCTAGCTCTCTAATCAATGTCTCCCTCTTTGTTCTGACTTAATTCTTTGATCAATGTTTCCTCTCTGATCAACAGATCACTTTAGAACTTTCTCCCTCTTATCTCTTAAACTTGATCAGTAAAACTCTTCTTCTAATGATGATTAGTTTAATGTATTTTCTCCTTCTTTGACAACAATGTCAAAGACCTATACCAAAAAAATTGTCATCTTAAAGAATGCAGATATAAGCATTTACAATTTCTTTAGTTTCTCCCTCTATCACCTTGCTTGTGACTAATTTGAATTTTCAACTTCGTGACTACTTTAGGTAGTTCCTAAAGTAAGATCCACTGCATCAATTTGTAATATATGAACATCAACTTGTTTGATGTAGGGCACTCCTTATGTTTCTTAAATAGCCTTTGATAGGGGTATCACCCTTAATTTACCTCTTAGATACTCATGAGCATCCTTAGGTAATGGTTTTGAGAAGATATCAGCAATTTGCTCCTTTGAGATAACATATTCCATCTTCACCTCTTTGTCTTGAACTAATTTTCTTACATAATGATATTTGATTGCAATGTGCTTTGTCTTTGTGTGCATCACTGGATTCTTTGATATATTGATAGCACTTGTATTATCACAATAAAGTATCACTGGTTCTGTAATTTCTTCCTCCATTCCTTTGAGTAGTTGTTTGATCCATACAATGTTTGTGCAATTTATAATAGCAACAACATATTTTGTTTCAGCAATAGATTGTGAAGTACAACTTTGTTTCTTGCTTATCCATGTAACTAGTCTCTTGCCTAAGAAAAATGCTCCTCCACTGGTGCTCTTTCTATCATCAATGTTTCCAACCCAGTCAGCATCAGTGCAGACTCTTAAGCCAAACCTTTCATTCTTCTTGTAGTATAGACCAAACTCTTATGTTCCTTTCAAGTATCTCATTATTATCTTCACAACCATCAAGTGATTCTCCCTAGGGTTAGTAGAGAATCTTGCGACTATCCCTGCAGATAATGTAATATTAGGTCTGCTATATACTACATATTGCAATTTGTCAATCATAAACCTGTATAATGTTTGATTCACCTCAGCCAAATCATCATTCTTTGACAGCTTGTGTCCTATCACCATAGGTGTACTTTATTGGTTTAGAATCCTTTAATCTGAATGTCTTCAATATCTCTTTGACATACTTTGACTGAGTGAGTATATACCATACTTCATCTGATATACTTGCAATCCCACAAAAAAATGATTTCTCCAAACATAGACATTTCAAATTCTTGCTTCATCTAATTTGCAAAGTCCTTACATAAAGCATCTTGTCCTCCAAATATGATATCATCAACAAATATTTCAGATAGCAAAATACCTTTGCCTTTTCTATCTTTATGTATAGATTGTTGTTATCATCAATCCTTTCAAATCCAATCTTCACAAGATAAGTATGAAGTCTCTCATACCATGCTCTTGGTGCTTGCTTTAATCCATATAGGGCTCTGTGTAGTCTACATATGATGTTCTTATTTTTATCATCAACAAATCCTTCTGGCTATTCTATGTAAACTTCTTCTTCTAGTATGTCATTTAGAAATGTAGATTTAACATCTATCTGATATATTTTGAAACCTTTGTATAAAACATAAGCAAGTAGAGTTCTTACTCCTTCCATTCTTACAACAGGAGAAAAAGTCTCTCCATAGTCAATTCCTTCTTCTTGTGCATATCCCTTGCAAACCAATCTTGCTTTGTTTCTTATGACTTCACCATTCTCATCTAACTTGTTTCTAAATACCCACTTGGTGCCAATCACATTCTTGTCTTCTAGTCTAGAAACTAGACTCCATGTGTTGTTCTTCTCTATCTATTCAATCTCTTCTTCCATGGCCTTATACTAGTCATCATCCTTTAATGCATCTTTTACTGATTTGGGCTCCTTCATGCTTAACAAACATGATTCACTTATGAATCTACTTATTGTCATTGGCCTAACATCTTTGTTTCCAATGATTTGATTAGCAGGATGATGTCTTTTGACAAATTTAGACAATCGTGGCTCAGCTCTTGTTTCTACATTTTGTCTGTTAGCTTTAGAGTCACTATGTACATCTTTTTTAGGTTTCTCAACATCTCTTTCATGTGTACTAATCTCAAAATTAGAATGTCCATCTTCTTCACTATGTAACTCAACATTTGAATGCAACTCGGTTCTTGAATGCAACTCGACATTCATAGGGTGTGACTTAGCAGTTACTGATACTTGTTGTTGATTTTTAACTTGATTTGTAGCATCCTCTTCAGTAGGCATTCCTTCATTAAAGTATACAAATGATTTGTATTCTTCTGGTTCTTTCATAGGCTCAGCCTATGTACTTCTATAAATTCATTAAAGTTCATATTTGCACTTTTCACAATTTTGTTAGTGTTAGTATTTAAACACTTATGAGCTTTGCTTTTTGTGGAGTACCCAAGGAATATACCTTCTTCACTTTTTGCATCAAACTTTTCATTCCTAACATCTTTAAGAATGTAACATTTACTCCTAAATACCTTAAACTATTTTACATTGGGTGGATATCTATACCATAGTTCAAAAGGTGTTGAATGAGTACCTTTCTTGATTTGCACACGGTTCAAGGTATATACAACAATACTTACAGCTTCTCTCGAGTATTTTAGAGCAACATTCTTTTCCATCATGAGTGTTCTGGCACAATCCATTATAGATTTGTTTCTCCTTTCAGCAATTCCATTTTGTGGAGGGGTCCTAGGTGCAAATGTTTTGTCTTTTGATTGCTCTATCATTACATAACATCTCAAACTCATTTGAAATGAATTCTCCTCTATTTGATATCAAACATTTCAGACTCTTACTTGTCTCTTTCTCAAGTCTTGCCGAATACCACTTAAACATTTGAAAAGCATCAAATTTTTATTTTAGAAACATGACTATCATCATTCTAGAGTAATCATCAACAAATAACATTATGTACTTATCTACTCTATAGCTTTGCACTTTAGTTGGTCCACAAAAGTCAATATGAACAATCTCTAGTATTTCTTTAGAGGTATAAGCTTTCCTCTTAAAGTTTGATTTTGTCATTTTGCCCAGCTGACATTGTTTACATACTACATTGTCAAGTTTCTTCAACTTAGGCAAGCCTCTAACTTTCTTCATGTTACTGATACTAACCAAGTTATCAAAATTAACATGACATAATCTCTTGTGCCAAAGCCATACATCATCAAATTTTACAACAAAACAAGTAACATCCTCTATATCTAGATAGAACATATTACTTCTAGTTTGATCACCTTTTCCAATCAATTTCCCATTTGTGTCATATATCTTGGCAGTTTTGTTTCCAAATTCAACCTTGCATCCTAGATTATTCAATTGTGACACAATTAAAAAGTTATAATTTAGTCCTTCAACATAGTAAGCATTGTGACATGAAATCTTGTCTATGAGTTTGATAGAACCTTTTCCTCTTGTCAAACATGGTGCATCATTACCAAATCTTACACTATTTCCATCACAACAAGTTAAGGTTATGAACTTACTTTTGTCTCCAGTCATGTGATGTGAGCATCCACTGTCAATGATCCATCTATCTTTTTTGTTCACACAAATCACAAGTGTAGTTCCCTCATCTTCATCAGATTCGTCCTTCATTGCAACATATACCACTTCATCATCATGTTCATCAGAATCATGCCTACTTTCTTCTTCAACAATGTAGCATGACTTCTTGCCTCTGTCTTTATAATCTCTATTGTCATCTTCTCTTCTATTTTTATACTTGTTTTCTTCTATGTAGTTCTTCTTCTATGTACATCTTGCAACAATATGACCAGCTTCATTGCAATTGAAACAAATGATAGGTAACTTACCTTTACCTCTGTGAAATCTTCTTGCCATAATGCTTCCAATTGTTCAACATCTTCCTCATCTGTATCACTGTCACTGGATACATAATTTATCTTTCTTTTCTTCTTCTTCTACTTCACCTCATCATAATTCTTCAATAACAACTTAGCTTTGAAAGCAGACTCAAGACTCTCTAGTTTGTAATTGTCAAAGTTAGATAGCTCAAAAGCAATGAGTCTACCTACCAAACCTTCAAGGGTTAGATCATTTCCTATAATACATCTCAACCCTTGAATTACAAAAAATCTAATAGCATAAACAAGCAGTAATGTTCTCAAGACTTTACTCAACACAGTATCATCATCTATATGGCTAGTAGCTCTTCTTATTGCACTAACAACTTCTTTTATCCTAGCAACATATTGAACAATATTTTCACCTCCTTCCATTCTCATATCATCAAACTTACCTCCAAGGCTCTTAGATTTGGCTCTTTGAACATTTTTGTCTTCTCCATAGATGGTGTATAGGGCATCCAACATTTTCTTTGCAATGTCACAGCTTTTGATATCATCAAATTTGGCATAGCTTAGGGCAGAGGCAATCTCCAACATCGCCTGATTGTGTTCTTTCTTCTTCTTCATATCTTCAATAGTTAGGGCTCCAACTAGATCAACATGTTCCACTGTAATGGTAGATTGTGCACGATCTACAAGTCCTCCAAGGTGTAGCTTCATCAAACTTTTCCATGTAGGAAATTTATCTCTATTGAACTTGGGTACCTCTCTTTTAGATATCTCGATCTTTTTCCTTCTAGTACCTTAAAACTAGTCCTCTTAAGCAATAAGACTCTGATACCAATTGTTGGAATTACTTTAGAATAACTGAGAGGGTGGGGGGGGTGAATTAGTTATCTAAGGTCCATATATATAAATAAAACTTTTCACAATTCAGTGAACCCATAAAACATTTATACCCATGCATGCATCAATTGTGTATTTACTAAAACTTGTATGTTACTATCAAATCGATTTGTAGAAGTGTAAAGCATGAAACACAACACATTCATCAACACACTTGACATAATGATTTAATGTGGAAACCCAATTTGGGAAAAACCACTAGTAACATACTACTCCTTTTTCACTCTTCTGAAGTGATGCCCTATGAAAGGCCAACCCTATTAAAGGTTACAATACACACTGTTAAATGTGACCCAGACAAAGGATTTCAATCACCCTGTTAGAAGTGAGCCTTACTAGAGGATTTTGCGTCATTCACTTGGAATGCCACCCTGTTAAAGGGTTTTTAAATGACTGTTAGGTCAACCTTACTCCAAAGGATTTACCCTAGACTGATACAATTGTTAAAGAGTAACAGTAGAGCTTTGATCTGATACAATTTACAATTTCTCTTACAGATTACAAATCTTTGTTCAGTCTTCAATTTTGCTTGGCTTTCATACTTTGCAGCTCTGACGGCTTGTTTACCCATCAAGCATTCATCTCCTTAAGCCTTCTTGCTTAACATGCCATTGCAGACTCTTCTCTTGGGTCACTTGATGAAGCAAAACCCTTAACTCCTCTCCTCCTTAGGTTCTTACACATGACACAAACCTCCTTTTGCTTCATGACCAGACATTCCTATAAATAGGAAATTAGAATATTTTCCCGCTCATTATCCATTGTCCAAATTAGGGTTTTAGATGGATTAGGTAGGATAAAATGTATCTACCCCATATCTTGTCTTTTCTAGAAACTTCTCCTAGAATCCTTTTGAATTTGCCTAAAAATAGTTTACATCAAATTCTGTGCCACCAGCTCATCAACCTTATCTTCCTTCTAGTTCACAAGTTTCAAGAAAACAAACTTGTTAGCTTAGATTCAATGAATCTTCGATCTTTATCATAATGTTGTAGCTTGACATTATCAATTTTTTGATGCTCGACACATACTGCATTGCTCGACATCAACTGTGAAATCACTCAGCATCAACTAAAGTTTACTAGTGCTCGACATCAACTAAACTTTACTCGGCATCAACTATTTTGCTTGGCATCCACTAGAATTTGCTTTTACTTGGCTCCAACTAACTTCCTACTTGGCTTGCACTGACTTTGCTTGGAACCTACTATCCACTCGGTCATTCTTGGAAGACAAACTTTGTTTAACTTATTCTTCTAAACTTTCTAAGTGTAGCCAATATTTGTAACCTTAAGTAGGTTATAAATTCATCATGTCATCATTGTCTTAACTGATCCTTGTACTTCATTACATAATCATAACTCAATCTTTCCTCTAGGTGCTTTTGTTATATCTTATTGATCAAATCCTTCTCATCAATCAACTAAGTGATAGTACTTGAATCTTATAAGGAATTGTCTTACCAGCAAATAGCAGGTTTGACGTCAGTGACAAAACAATGATTGAAACACATAATCTTCTTCAACAATCTCCTTCTTAACAATCTCTTTTTCAATCAGATTTCAATAGAGAAGATCATGCATTAGTACTCTTCTTTGTACTAATTAGATTTCCCTTATGGAGGAATCTTGGTATTCCTCCTATATTTGTGTGTCTATCCCTTTTTATTCATTACAAGACCTTGTAGGATCTTAAAGAAATTTGGTTCAAGGAATGCTTATGTTGTTGAATTATTGGAGGATATGGACATATCACTCATATTCAATGTTGCAAAGAAGTGCAACAAGTGCAACTGCAACAACAAGATATCTCTCACAAAATGCCAATATTAGTAGATACTATATAGAATCTGAGTAATCAAGGCATTGTAAAATAGAAATAATTTATGATAATCATGAGTACAATAATGTCAATGGTGAGTACAACTTTAACTATATCAATTTCATAGCAAATCTTTTATTTACATATTCAAAATAAAACCCCTAGAACAACCCAAAAAACTCTACTTACTAGTGATAGTGGAAAAGGCTTGAGAATGGTGTTTGTAGTCCTCAAGATGCGTTAGTTAGATCCATAGGTATAGGTGGAGGCATGCGTATCATTGTAAGTGTCATTTCACTTTTTAAACATTTAATTATCTCAACAACCCTAGGTTTTTATTACAATGATTTTAATAATAGTTGAAAAGAAAAATGAAAATTGAATAGAAAAAACAAGAAGGTATTGAAGAAGAGTGCACTTAAATCTTGTAATGAAGAACCTTCATCCAATAACATATTTCTCACATGACCCAAATAAATAAATGGTGGAGTTTGTGGCTATTATGCCCCCTGTTAAAGATAATAATCCACTGGAGAGTCAGATATATCCCTCTGAATTTATTGTTTACAAAGTGGAAATGGATTTTTTGGAAGTAAAAAATGTGGACAAAATCAATGTAGTAAAAAGGACCAACCAAGTGATCTAAAGTTCACTACTTAAGGTGGAGAGACAAAAAAGTAATCTGGAGAAAGTTATAGTGAGGTCTAGAAAATAAAAAATCAAGGAGGAGAGCAATAAATAAAAATTGCAATGAATTACAAAAAAGGATATATATATTTTTGTCTCTATAGAAGCAATTGCACAACAAGAACAAATGGAGGAAGAAATGAAGAAACTAAGGGAAAAAAATATCAAAGTAATAAAAAAATTAAGGATGAAAAAACTACTTCAAAAATTATATACAAAAGCATGGAGTATACTCTTGGGGCAAATAAAAAATTACAAAAATGAGAGAGTGTTGGTCAATAGATTATCTTTGTTAGATGCTTATGTTTCACTCTAATGTCCAAATTATAGAAAACAAATGCTCCCAATAGTTGGAAAGCCTTAGCCATGCTATTGTTAACTTCCCTCTAAATTGTAAGGTACAACTCCCTTATAATATATGATTTGCAACAAATTTGTTTCAATTCCTAATTAGCAGAGGTGTACTCTTGACCCAAGAAAAGAAGAGGCAATAATTGAACCTTCCATATATGTAAAAGGCTTAGGCATAAAATTGGTTTGCAACTAAATTAAATCCCACCCACAACTGTAAATGAGTTAAATCTTTAAATTCCCCTTTCTAACTTTTACATGCAACTATTATGATCCTACACACATGATTCACATAGCATGATTGATTGATCCTAAATATGCAACAAGACAATGATAGAAAGATAAATAAATCACAACAACAATTAGATTAATTCTTAATTTATAGATTTAAAGAAAGCTTCAAATTTACCCAAAATTTGATACCATTCAATTCAATTAGCATTCCATTCATCACATGCAAAATGAAATAATATCTAAACTAGCGAACAATTTTTTTTGATAAAACTCTGAAGACTTGCTTAGTTGTCTCAACAATAGAGGGAGATTTTGTTGGATACCATTGTTTAATTGTGTGTTGTCTTTGATGTTACACAAATGTCATATCAGTTGTCATTCTGTGCTTACCAAGCTCACTTGGTCAGCAAGATAGTTTTTTATGTCTACCAAGCATTCCTAGAGATTACTTTGCGAAGATAGTGTCTACCGAGCTCACTTGGGCGTCGAAGGAAATTATGGCAGGAAGCAGTGTTAACTAAGTTCACATGGTTAACGAAGGAAAGTTGGTCAGAGTCAGTATTCACCGAGTTCACTTTGTTGCCAAAGGATTTTGCAAGTTCGCAGTGTTAACCAAGCTTCTGTTGGTTAACATAGGAAATCATGTCAAGACCAGTGTTTACCGAATAGGGTCAGCCAATGAAGGATTTTGTTAATTTGGGATATGAAGTTTAATTATTTCAAGTGTTGATTCTAGCTAACTATGGTGATGTTTATTGGTCATTGTAATTTGTAATTAAGCCGACTTGATAATCTGGATGGTATAAATATAAGTTCAAGTTGAGATTCTGGTGTATGTGCAAGTATGCAAGTGTATTGATTGATTGAGAAGGAAAGTGTGTAAGTGAACTTGAAGGATGGTCAGATATCCTTGTGGAGCAACAAAGTAACATTCGATCAGGAAGGATCTAGTATGAAGCAGAACAAAGATCTGTAATCAGCAATTCAGTTGAATCTCATTCAGGTCATTTCATTGTTACTTTCTTAGCATTGTAGCAGTGATTCCAAAATATCTTAACATAGTTGGTTTAACAGCCAGTTGTAAATCCTCTAACAAGGTGACAGTTCCATTGAATTGTTTTAAGACCTCTTGCAAGGCCAATCCTAATAGGGTGATTAAATCCTCTAACAAGGGCACACCTAACAATGTGTTTTGTAACCTTTAACCAGGTTGGCTCCTAACAGGGCTCACTTCAGAAGAGTGAAAAATAATAACTAGTTACATTGATGGTTTTTCCCATATTGGGTTTCCATGTCAAATTCTGGTGTCTCATTTGTTCATGTTATTTCTTTTATGCTTGCATGTTAATTACTGTGAATGTTTAAGATTAGTTAAAAGTAAATCACACTCTACTTTTATCGAGTTACAACATTTTTTGTGTGTTTATCGAATAACAACATCAATCAATTTTATTGTTAACATCCAAGGGATCTGAAATATTTTTGCGATAACTAATTCAACCCCCCCTCAATTACTCCATCTATATTTCCAGCAATTGGTGTCAGAGCTTTTGGTGCTTGCAGGAAAGGTTTCAAGGACCTAAGCTAAAGATCAGGATGTCTTACAAGAGAGAAATTCCAAAGCTTAATAGAGATAACTTTTTAGCATGGTAGGGACTCATGAGACTTCATCTGGCTTCCATTGGTGATTTAGGATTGAAATACCTTGACGAAGAATACACAACTCGCACTGGTACATTATCTGTTGGAGACATTGCTGAGAAAAAGAACTAGAACACCATGATGATAGATATTGCATCTGCACTTAGCTATGAGGAATTTGATGATATCAAGGATTGTAAAACCACTTTTGAAATGTGAAATAAGCTAAAGGACAATAATGGTGGTGATGACAATGTGAGGAGAGCCAAAGCAGAAAGCCTTAGAGGACAATTTGATTAGATGAGAATGAGAGAAGATGAAAATATTTCCAAATATGTGGAAAGAATCAAAGCAAGTGTCAGTGCAATTAAAGCTTCTAGAGGAGATATCAAGGAAGAAATTGTTGTAAGTAAAGTTCTTAGAACATTGCTTCCTATCTATGCAATTAGAGTATCTACTATTCAAGAAAGAAGTTGTAAAATAAATCATAAGATAACTTTGGATACCTTAGTAGGAAGATTGATAGCATTTGAGCTAGATAACTTTGACAATTATGTTCTAGCTTCCAAGAATATTGAATTTGCATTTGAGGCCAAGCTTTCACTTAAGGAGAAAGGCAAGAAAATAAAAGACATTCAATTACAAAGTGAAGAAGAATCAGAGGAAAGTTCTGACAATGATCTTGAAGTTGTTGAAGCTCTACTTGCAAGAAAATATTCTAGAGGCAGAGAAAAATATAAAGGTAAAGTTCCCCTAATCTATTTTTCATGTGAAGAAATTGGTCATATTGCTGCCAGGTGCCCAAATAAAGAAAGCAAGGATGAGAAGAAAACCCACAAGTGCAATGACAAAAAGGATTTCAAAAATCACAAATCATTCAAGGACAAAGGTAAGAAGACATGTTTTACGGCTAAAGATTCTGATAATTGTGAAGATGAAATAGTCCACATTGCTGTGAAAGATGAATCTAATGATGAAGAATATGAGTTTGAACACTTTGAAGACTATGATGGTGGTAATGTAAGGTTTGGAAACAATGAACCTTGTTGCATAAAAGGGAAAGGCCAAATCTCATTAACCAAAGAACTTGTATGTGACAATTTGTAGATAACAACAACTATCTATAGTTGTTTGGGGTTAGCCCCATATAATTTGTAGAGGAGGGCTCCCTATCAATTCTATGGTACATTAATGCCGAGGTAGATTATTGTGAGTGACCTACCTACCCTTGACCCGACACTTGATCATTCGTCCAGGTCATATGATTGGCAAAGTGACCCAACTCCCCCACCCCCTCTGGGTGAAGGACTAAAACATAATCTACTAAGTGTGTCACAACTAATCAACATTGGATTCAAGATAGAATTCATGCATGGCAAGGCAAGATTGCTGGATGACAAAGGAAAACTGATTGGATTAGGCAAACAAACAAAAGGTAACTTGTTTTATCTTGATCTTGGTGATTGCTCATGTTTTATTGCTCAAGTTGAAGAAAGTTGGTTATGGAATAGAAGGTTATGTCATGTAAATTTTGATAACATGGTGAAAATAAGAAAATTTAGGAAAGAGGCAAACCAAATGTTGGTCTATGCAAGAATTGTCAGATTGGCAAAATGGGAAAGACTAGTTTTAAAAGCAAAAACTATCAATTTGAAGATATCTTGATAATTGTGCATACTGGTTTATGTGGACCCATTGGAATAGAAAGCTATAGTGGAGAAAAATTCTTTATTCTTTTTGTTGATGACTATTCAAGAATGATGATTGTTATGTATCTTAGAGAAAACTCAAAAGCATTTGAGAAATTCAGATGGTATCTAGCAAGAGTAGAGAAAGAAACAGGGAAAAGACTAAAATGCTTAAGATCAAACAGAGGTGGTGAATTCATCTCCAATGAATTCAATAACTTTTGCATTGAAAGAGGAATCAAAAGACAGATATTAGCCCTTGGTACTCCCAAGTAGAATGGAATAGCTAAAAGGAGAAACATATCTATCATAGATTGCGCAAGGACTCTAATGATTGAAAAGAACATTGATATCAAATACTAGAAGGAAGCTATCAGCACTGTAGTTCATACCTTAAATCGAGTACAATTGAAGGACTCATATAAAATTCCCTATGAGTTATGGTATGGTTGTAAACCCAATGTAAGTTACCTAAAAGTATTTGGAAGTAAATGTTATATCTTGAAAGAATCTAGAAAGGAAAATTTGATGTGAAAGGTGATGAAGGTATATTCTTAGGTTATTCTTGCAAAAGTAAGGCATATAGATGTTTGAATTTGTCTACTCACAAAATCATAGAAAGTGCACATGTGAGAATTGATGAGTTTGCAAAAAGGACTGAAGAAGAAAGCAAAAAGGAACCGGAAGATTATAGGAGATTTGTTTACGTCAAACCTGATACATTGCCAGACACATCTATCAATAAGGAGACTTCTACTCCTGAGTCTTCCTTAGTCACTGAGTTGCAAGAAGTTCAAACCGAGTCACAAGGACCTGAGTCACATTCTAAAGCTACGGAGCTAATGCCTACCAAGTCTAAGCAACCAGAACCAAAAGTTGAAGTTCAAGAGGATGACAATGCAATTCATTCAAAAGGCAAGGAACCTGTATTGGCCAAGTCTATCAGGAGGCATCATGCACTAGATTAGATTATTGGAGATAAATCAAAAGGTACTATGACAAGAATTAAGCTAAAAGGTACATGTTTACTTACTAATTTTGATCCTAGAAATGTTAAAGATGCATTGGAAAATGAAAGTTGGATTGAGGCTATGAATGAAGAAATAGAGAAGAACAAGACCTGGACTCTTGTACCTAGGCCTAAAGATAAAAATGTGATTGGAACAAAATGGGTATTCAGGAATAAGTGAACGAAGATGGTAAGGTATCAACAAACAAAGCTAGATTGGTATGTAAAGGCTACTCTCAAGAAGAAGGCATTGATTATGGTGAAACTTTTGCTCCTGTTGCAAGATTGGAAGGTGTCAGGACCTTACTTGCATATGCAACACATAAAGGATTTAAGGTATATTAGATGGATGTTAAATTTGCATTTCTCAATGGTATTCTTGATGAAGTCTACATTGAACAACCAGAAGATTTTGTTGATCCAGACAAAAGGGACATGGTCTGCAAATTACACAAAGCATTGTATGGTCTAAAACAAGCTCCTAGAGCATGGTATGAGAGGTTACATAACTACCTTATACAGATTGGTTTCCAAAGAACTAATGATAATAGTAGTTTGTATATCAAGGAAGGACCATATAACAAGATTGTATTGGCAAAAAATTTGTGGATGACACTTTATTTACAGAGAATGATGATTTATGCAAAGAATTTTTAGAGCAAATGAACAAAGAATTTTTAATGTCTATATTTGGTGAGATTAAGTTCTTAGTTGGACTTGAGATATAGAAGAGCAAGAATGGTATCTACATCACTCAATCTAAGTATATCAATGAGATACTCAAAAAGTTTGGTATGGAAGATTCAAAACCAATTGGAACCCCCATGTGTACTGGATTAAAACTTACCAAAGATGATGACTCAAAAGAGGTAGATCAGACCTTATATAGACCAATGATTGAAAAATTATAGTATGTAGTTCATACAAGGCCTGATATAGCTCTTGAAGTTGGTATAGTGGCAAGATTCTTGGCAAAACCCAGAGAAAATCATATGATGGCAATCAAAAGAATCTTCAGATATTTGAAAGGTATTGAAGACTATGGCTTATGGTATAAATTTGGAGGAAATCTAGACCTAAAAGTATTTACTAATGCTGATTGGGTAGGAAATGTTGATGACAGAAAAAGTACGAGTGGTGGAGCATTCTTTCTTGGTAAAAGGTTGGTATGTTGGACAAGTAAAAAGAAAAATTACACATCCCAATTTATAGAAGAGGCAGATTATGTTGCAACATCAGTAAATTGTTCTAACATTGTTTGGTTTAAACAGTTGTTGGAAGGCATGAAGGTTGAGATCAACGAAATAGTTGTCATGTTTTGTGATAATACAAGTGAAATTAACATATCAAAGAATCTAGTGATGCATTCCAAAACCAAACATATTGCTATAAAATATCATTTTGTCAAAGAATTGGTGCAGGACAAAGAAATTAGATTGGAATATGTCCATACAAAAGAACAGATTGCAGACATATTTACCAAGTCATTACCTACGGATGCATTCTTGTATCTAAGAGGTAAGTTAGGGGTCATTCCCCTATCTGAAGCTCACTAAATAAAGTTTTAGTGATGCATCAACAGGAACCAAGTTGAAGATCTATTAGTTGATGTAGCACAGTCAAGAGAACATTGCATATGAATCAGTACTCAAGGTACATTGATACTCATTTGGTATGTGTTGTCTTTGGCATGTGTTATCAAGGAGGGAGAGTTTACTATCATATCTTTTTGAATTTTGTTTTGAGAATAAGTTATGTAATTCTTTCATACAGGGAGATTACTGCATGAGAAGCATGTGGTATAAAATCTAAGAGGGAGAAACTTTCTATCAGAGAAAGTCTTGTTTTTCAAATTTCATTGTGCTATGACATGTTGTGTTGCCATCAATGCCAAAGAGGGAGATTGTTGGATGCAATTGTCTAATTGTGTATTGTCTTTGATGTTACACAAATGTCATATCAGTTGTTAGCATATGCTTACCTAGCTCACCTGGTCAGCAAGATAGTTTTTTGTGTCTACAGAGCATTCTTGGAGATTACTCTGCGAAGATAGTGTCTACCAAGCTCACTCGGGTGTTGAAGGAAATTATGGCGGGAAGCAGTGTTAACTGAGTTCTCATGGTTAATGAAGGAAAGTTGGTCAGAGTTAGTATTCACCAAGTTCACTCAGTTGCCAAAGGATTTTGCAAGTTCGTAGTGTTAACCAAGCTTTTGCTGGTTAACACAAGAAATCATGTCAGGGCCAGTGTTTGCTGAGCAGGGTTGGCCAATGAAGGATTTTGTTGATTTAGGATATGAAGTTTAATTATTTCAAGTATTGATTCTAGCTGACTATGGTGATGTTTATTGGTCATTGTAATTTGTAATTAAGCCGACTTGATAATCTAGATGGTATAAATATAAGCTCAAGTTGAGATTCTAGTGTGTGTGCAAGTATGCAAGTGTATTGATTGATTGAGAAGGAAAGTGTGTGAGTGAACTTGAAGGATGGTCAGATATCCTTGTGGAGCAGCAAAGTAACATTTGATCAAGAAGGATCTAGTATGAAGCAGAACAAAGATCTATAATAAGCAATTCAGTTGAATCTCATTCAGGTCATTTCATTGTTACTTTCTTATCATTGTAGCAGTGATTCCAAAATATCTTAACATAGTTGGTTTAATAGCCAGTTGTAAATCCTCTAACAAGGTGACAGTTCCATTGAATTATTTTAAGACCTCTTGTAAGGCCACTCCTAATAGGGTGATTAAATCCTCTAATAAGGTCACACCTAACAATGTATTTTGTAACCTTTAACTAGGTTGGCTCCTAATAGGGTTCATTTTAGAAGAGTGAAAAACAATAACTAGTTACATTGGTGGTTTTTCCCCATATTGGGTTTCCACGTTAAATTTTGGTGTCTCATGTGTTCATGTTATTTCTTTTATGCTTGCATGTTAATCACTATGAATGTTTAAGATCAGTTAAAAGTAAATCACACTCTGCTTTTACTAAGTTCAACATTTCTATGTGTTTACCAAATAACAACAGCAATCAATTTTATTGTTAACATCCAAGGGATCTAAAAAAAATTTGCGGTAACTAATTCAACCCCCCTCTCAGTTACTCCATCTATATTTCTAATAGAGTTCACACCAAAACTTTTGTTAATCCTTTCTACTAGATTTTAAAATGATACATATAGGTCCTTTAACTTTCAATTGTTATAAAATTACAATTCGGGGAAGAAGAAAAGAGAGTAGAAAGAGGAGACACTTGGCATTCTTGGAAGAGGAATGATTAAAAAATTCAAAAAATTGAATCACCAACATTCTCTTCACCTTATCCTTTGGATTTTTCTTGGTTTGTCAGATGTTCTTTCATAGCCTCCAAGATAGCTGCTAGGTTGGTTGTATTTAGGATGAGTAGGTTGTTTGAGAGAATCATCCAGTATTAGTGGTCTTGTGCCATCTTTCCAAGTGCATCAGACCATGCTTGCATCTTATTCGATGCCTTAGCTAACATCTCATCCAAAGTAGTTAACTTGTGGATTTTAAAAACTTGATAATTGAAGGGATGTACTAGATCATTGATGTAGTCTTGATACAATATCTTTATATGTTTAATGTCGATGACCTCTCCACTTTTACTAGTATGAGACTCTGTGTACAAACTACTGAGGTATCTATACATTTTTCCTTTCTCTTTCTTCACCATCTCACACACTTTCTTCAAATGCTTCTCAACCCTGGGTAGGTTCTCCTTCTTGAACTCGAGAGAATGCATCCATTAAGGACTCCTATAATGTCTTTAGAATTTTGAGGTTGTCTGCATTCTCAACCTTCAAACTTATGACCTCCTACAACAAAATTGTGCATTATTTATATTAGTCAAGACTCATCTTCATGGCCTTGTGGTTTGTGAATATCTCTTCATGTAGTTTTAGGACTTCTTTGTAGAGATTTCCAAGTTTTCAATTATAGGAAAACCTCAAACTTTCATGTCTTCCACCTAGCCCTTGTTAGAAAGGCTAGGGTTGTCGTTGCACCAAAAGATCAACCTATCAATGCTTGATACAACCAATAGTCTTATAGAACCATAGGAGGTGGTTAAGCCATGTCACAAATCCTATGAGGGATGCTGGCCCACTACCAACAATCCCCCTCCTAGCGTCACTCATTGTGGCTAGTAGGATTCAAACCTATTACCAAGCTCTGATACTAATTGTTAGAGAGGCCAGGGTTGTTGTTGCACCAAAAGATTGACCTGTCAATGCTCGTTACAACCAATAGTTTTATAGAACCATAGGAAGTGGTTAAGCCATGTCATGAATCCTGTGAGGGATGCTGGCCCACTTCCAACAACTCTATCTATCCAAAGTGCCTCTCCTCCTGCAACCTAGTAACCAAATATTTTTTCTCCTCCGTTAGTGGATTGAATGGTTCAAAAGTAGAGGATTCTCCCAGGAGGATTGCAAGTGGAGTGAGTAACTGCCTGATGTATTCTGAGAGCTCTTTGTTGGAGGTCTTTATACGAGCTTTAGATATCTTTAATTCTTCAAGCTCCTCTTCCACTTATTAATTGGTGAACTTCTACATCTCCACCATGGTATCATGTTGAGAAGAGTCCATATCATGTGTCTGGAAGTTGAAATACGAGGAGGAGAGGGATGTTATGTCTCCTCCTTGGGCCCTAGTCTATATCCATGACAACATGACTAGTAGTATCTTTTCTTAGAGCATCCAAAGTGTGTGGCTTCTTAGTCTTCTGGATAGGGGGAGGTGGATTAGTTACCTAACTGATTAGGTCCTTTGCAGGAGCACTCTTTTCTACTCTCTTTCTTTTATTATCTAGCATATTTTTCAACCATGATTTTGTTTCTCGGACATTAAATGAGGATTAGAGAGATTCTGCATCAAAGAACTTCCTTACCACCAAGGGAGTTTGCTTTTGTTTGGAAGAGAAAGGAAAAACAACGATTTTAGCAAAAACACTAGCAATGGGAACTGTACCTTGGTCTCCATGGCTCTATGACATTTCCTTTTTATTGTGAGCTCTCATCAACTCCATCATAAGGTTGGTTGTTATCAAAGTCATCTAGATTTAATCACATATATGGTTAGATCTTTCTATGGCTCTTGTTCCTTCCCTTTATCCCCTTCCTTGTCCTTCACTTCCTTTTTTGTTCCAATATTTGTGACAAGAACACCTCTTCAAGTTAGTTGGATAGGAATGTGCTTTTCTAGGGTTTGGTCTCCTCTACTAGTAGTTTATTCAAGGCTCCATGTGAGAGACATGGTGGTTGTAGAGTTGGTAGTGGCAATGGAAGAGGATGCCTATGTGTGATTGGAAGTTGAAGGTGAGGCATCGTTCTCCTACATCTCACCTTAGTCCATTCTACCCATTTATACGTTCTCTTAATAATGTCAGCCAATAGCTCATCCAAATTTTGAGTTTTAGACCCCAAAGTCAGGGTAGAATCAATCAGAGTACCCTTGATTTCCTTCAGATATGTGGATGGTTGCATATGTTTCTCATTATCTTCAATCCCATCAATATTTATGTTGACACCATACAACTTTATTTGTAGAACAATTAATCTTGAGTAGAACCTCTCTCTACTCACCAATTCATCTATGCAATCGGCCTAGTAATCCTTCAGATATGTGGATGGTTGCACATGTTTCCCATTATCTTCAATCTCTTCAATATTGATGTTCACACCATACAACTTTATTTGTAGAACAACTAGTCTTGAGTAGAACCTCTCTCTACTCACTAATTCATATGTGCAATTGACCTAGTAATCCTTCAGCATGGGGACATGCCTAAAAATTGAGCCCACTAGCAAGTTAACCCTAATATAATTCATGAGATCAAACTTTAGTCTCAACACTTCATAGGATTCCATTTTATACTTCTTGTCGAAGGGTTCTAACATATTTTTCATGTTGAAACGTGATGGACATGAGTAAGCTCCTACTATAATTGGAAATGGGATCCCTGCCTTCCCTACATTTGCACATATGGTATTTACTCCAGTAATTGTTAGCAAAGTTCAATCAAGATGGTCCTGTCATTAGGGTACCTTGGAAACTTCCGTGGGAACTCATCAAACCTATAAATTTTGATGTAGGTAAAAGAGGGGAACTAGATGAAGTAGCTACTGAACTAGGTAACAATGGAGATGGCTTCAAGAGATAGTTTTCTCTCTATCCACTCTTGGAGTTCCTAACACAACCTCATGGTAAAGGTATTATTCACTTTCATGAATTTTGCATAGCTATTATGTAGTTGGAGGCAACGATAGAAATTGTAGACCTAGATGTATTTATTGAAGTCTTCTATGTGTGCAAGCTCGTGCCATAGCTGAATTGTGGCTAATGCACAAATAAAAAATAATAACATGAAGAACTTCCTTTGGACCTTAGAAGTATGTAATCATGTGACCAATTGTTCGCTCATGATTTGAACCCAATCTATGTGCTCACCTTCTGCACACACCACTTTTACCAGGTAGCAATATTGTTCAACAAAATTTAGGGCATCCTCATTCCCTTTCAACTGGTGTAGTAGTACTAGGATGTCCATTATCTCTCTTTTCAAGTTAGTGTCATAGAGCATCTTTAGAAACTTTCTCTTACTACTCTTGTGTGTTAGAAACCATGTTTCCAACATGTCCCCTTTCCTCACTAAGCTGGCTACAAAATCACAAAATTCTATTTCATTAAATACTTCATGGGTAGGCAATATAAAACAATGCATAGTGTTTTTGTCAATAGCAAGTAGCACTTCATTGTTGGGCATCTTGATTTGGTGTGTGGATGGCTCGTAATGAGTGTAATGCACTTTAGGATCAACTAAGGAGCTTGGATTCTCATTGAGAATCCTATTGCTTCCATAAGACCACTTTCTTTCAACTTTGGAGTAATTGAGTGGATGGGCTCGGACCTCAACCTCCTATGTAGGTCTCTCAGGTATAAAACTTGAGTTGAGTATCACTTAGCCCCTTCCACTCACTATCAATTCTGTTCAAATTATCATAGCCTAAAAATTTCATCTCTATTTCTTATGTTGAGAAATACAACTCTATTTAGTTGTGGAAATCGAAGATATCTGTTTGAAAACAATGATGAAGAAAACTCTCAGAAGATCTACTTATATGGATTTTCTATGTGATTTAAGGATCTAGACCTTCATGCGACATTATGAGGAGTGTTGCATTTAATTAGAAGTGACCCTTTTATGTTAATAATCAAATTTGAATTTAATTCTTAGTGGTTAAAGACTAGAAAATGACATTAGTGTGTTCCATCACTTTACACTTCATATCTCAGAAATTTGGATTTCCTCTTACTTTCCTTTTTCAACATTACACTAGTGAATTTCTCACTTTTTTGATCCTTATGTTTAGGTTATAATTTGGGATCTCCTTTAGTTGGGATGAAATCTAAATCATGCTTTTAAAGCCCTTCAAATGAAGTGTTAGCCTTGGAGAAGTTATTTTCCACTTTTCAACAAGTTTTAGATATCATCACTTTTTCTTTGCTTATGGTGTTGTAGAAGGAGAGGTACTTTTCTGAGAAGCTTCTTTAGAGAATCTTCAAAGACATATTTTTCTTCACCACACTCAACTTCCCATGACATTTTCTTTACTCGTTGCTTGTGGAGGTGCACCTGTTTGATATATTTTTTGAACAACAAAGTGCATGTGGGGTATCTCCATGAGAATATTCCCATGCACCAATTGACTTAACTGTGGAAAATGTAAATATGCTCACCTGTGGGGGTGAAACTACTCCCACTAGAAATGTAAATATGCTCACTTGTGGGTGTGAAACTGCTCCTCTACTTTCCCATCAAAGTAGTAGCTCAGACTAGAGAAGTTTGAAATCATGAACCATGGAGTGACATACTTTTAACTTAAACTTTGTTTCTCATTAGGGGTCTCTCTAATAACTTGTCCTGTCCACCTAAACACATGAAATGCCCAATGTGGCTTGTGTGCATTGACTATAAACTAAACTCGCACAACATGATTAGAAATGCAAGGGCAGAAGGGAAAACCCAAAGACCTAATGAGAAATGGCTTGACTTATTTTCACAACCCAAGCTTAAGATTTTTGGACTCAGAATTAGCATGCTATGATATGAAAAAAGGATAGGGGACCAAAATAGTGACAATAGGGAGAAAACACAAAATAGTGGAAAGAGAAAGTAGAGGAAGTGAGGAAAAGTAGTGAACAACTTGTGTCATAATTAAGACAATAACTAAAAAATATAAATAATACAATTTAAACTTCCCAAGACAACTAGGAAGATAAAATAAAGCAAATAAAATAAGACATTTTGGGGTGCAAATAATATAGAGGAGTGAAAGGTTGTATAAATGGTTTAAATTTAATGATAGTCTAAGATAAATTTTTGGGAAGCTCGTAGAGAACATTGAGAAGAACACACATCTTTATTCAAAAGAGGATATTGAAAACCATATTTTGCAAAAAGTCTATAGAACCAGTAATAACCTTTTGGCATCCAAGGGATTTAACATCCACACAGGCATCATCTATCTTTCAATAATGTGAGAAACTAAGGGAAGGATGGGAAATTTAGTTAAAACTAATAAAGAGATCAATAAGTTGAATAAAAGTACAAATCAATTTGTTAAATCTTGGTTTCTCGAATGTTATTGAGACATCATTGAAATTCATTGTAAGAGAAGCTTCCCAAAAAAAGGTTGGAGGATAAAAATGAAGTCTAAATTAGACAAGCTCCCCAAGGATAAAACTCATCTTAGCTTGGTGAATCACATCAAACCATTGACAAAATTGAATGTAGCATTGAATCAAATAGTGGTTTCAAGTCAATCTTCCAAATATGGATTATTGACAAAACTATAGGTGACTACCATAATTTAAAAGAAATTGAACTTCCATTAGGCATGGAGTGGAGAATGCTATAAAAACTAGCACAAACATCTCATAAACCATAGTATGTAAAATTAATTTCAATGTTTATTCTATAATGATATTCTCTATATTCAAATTGTCATGGTGATGTCTTGAATTAAGTCATAACTCATATTTGAATAGGAAAAATGTTGAAGTTGCTAATTTTCTAATTTGGCCTATGATGGTCATTGATACATTTAGGATTGTACAATTGTACTCAAGTTGTAACTCTAGTTTTGATGTTGTCCCTCCACTCTTCACATTTTGCAAATTGACTTGAAGCTATTGTTGCCCCTTATTTCTATAAAAGGGAATTCAAGGTCATTTGCTAAGGGTTCTAAAAAAAATTATTGACTTTTGCACGGAGAATCATATGAATTCTATCATATGTCTAAGTAAAGTAATGAAAATATCTATGAATTATACCATAAGCTATATGAATTTCTATATTTTGAAAGATTTAATGAAAATCTCAACATGCCTAAATAAACATCACTATACCAACAAACATGTTACATTCTTTTATCCTGCTATTTTCTATTTGAAGATAGAAAGTTGAAAAGTGCAATTGAAAATAAATATTAATTGATTGCAAAAGTTGATAGATACATAAATATAATCAATGTATTAACTAGCTTCAATCACGGTGATCTGTTGTCATAATATGAATGATGAAATGTAGTAAAAAATTTAATAAAAACCTATGAACTAATAGTGCTAAATTCCTTGAAGTTGTCATTCCTCCTCAACAAATTCAGAGTTTCCTTTATTATTGTCTATATATTATTCACTTGAAGTCTTCACATCTTCATTCAATTGCATCTCAATGATACCAAAATCAATTTTCACACTAAAAAATTGGTTTGAAGTGTTTCAAACCTCTTCTTTCATATTCAGACCTCCAAATTTGTAGTGCTCTATCATAAGGAAAAGTGTGGACATCATACCTAGATGTATAGAGTCTCAAGCAATTTTATGATTTCTTGTCTAGTTTTTTCTTAGCTTTGAATTTAGGAACCCAAAAAGCTCTAAATATTCTCTCACCATCCATTGAATGCAATATCATGCTAAGATATGAATCAATAAGCTTGAACTATTTTGATATTGAACTAAACAACACTTTTCTCTGAACGTGATTTGTCCAAAGCCTTATTGTTGACCCCTTTCAAGGGGGTTCTCCATAATTTAATATTATTTCATCATAGTGGATGAAAAATGGCTTGATTGCTCTCCAAGAATAGTTTTACTTAAAAATTCATTTATAGTTACTCTATTTAATGTTTTAGATTTGCAAGATTTCTTTATATCAGTATCTTATATTAAATATCATTTGAATTATTGAGACTACAATATTGAGGAAATATAGTAGACATTGATTCAGATTGTTTGTCAGGAAGGAATTATTATAATTTGTAAGGAAAGGTTATAGGAATTTCACTTCGTAGAATTAGTTATAAACTCAATGATTTTTATAAATTATTCTTCCATCTCATAAAAGTCAAGCTTCTTGGGATGCTTTCTTGGTTCCTCAGGTTCAACGTTGAAAAAATAGTGCATTTATATCTCAACTCCATGTAAACATGCACATACCTTCCCATTTTCAACAGACTATGAATATTGTTCTAATCTATGATTATCCACCACCTCAAAAAATTTCATCACATAATATTGGTTGGGATTGGTAGATATTAACAAGGGTCATGCATGTCAATTTATGAAACTTAGCATACTTTGCAATGTACATAGCTCTTCGTTGGGATTTTTTCATGATATTCCTCATTTCCTCTAGCACGAGGGGAAGAGTTGGTAAAGTTAAAAGCGTATCTATATTAGTTAACCTCATAAGTAGGTCAATAAATTTTGGTTTTTAAATTTCATCATGAGTTGAGTTTGTCAATCCAAGCAATGATGGATATTCTAGAAAAAAATAAAAAATAAAATAAAATAACTTGATGCCCTGGTCCATCCAAAGAGATCCATTCCATATCATTATCCTTGATAACCTTGTTCTTATTAGTTATACTTTCGACAAAGTGTTCAAATTTTGTAAAGAATTTGGGGCTTTGACAAAAGTATTGGTATACCTCTTTGATGAAATTATTGGAGCATAATAGCTCACAATTCCAAAAGTTAGATTTTATGGGTCATGTGGTGAGTGCCAATAATATAGGTTCTACAATAACTTTGCATTTTTGTGCAAAGGTTGTTTCTATGACATTGCATTACAAAAGCTCAAATTACTCTAATACAAAATAACATTTTGGTAATCGTCATGTAATCCACCTTTGTATTCAATTAAAGAATTCTTTACTAGTTGAAATATATATATATATATATATATATATATAAACAAATTGTTGTACTATCCTTTATTTTAGCAACATATAGTAGATTAGGTTAGAAAACATGTTTGTGTACACAGAAACATGCATGCGCACCCACAAATTATTATCTACCACAATAACTTCATCCAAAGACAAAATATAGTTTGACTCTTTTATTTGTTTTCCTTTACATCTTCTTTTTCAACCTCTGCAAGTTACCTTGCCCATTTACATCCACTATTTATTGTCTAGTGGCTGTTAAGGTAGTTAGGAAATTTCAAAAGGTGTAATAAACACTCATTTATGGGTAGTTTTTCATGGTATGCCATCCTCTCAATATATAAAAAATAACACTTAAAACTTTTCCCAACTATTCTACTTGCATTGCTTTTCCAAGAAAAATCTTCAATAGAACCTTTAACTTCAACATGCTTCATTTGTACTTTTACAATAAAAAAATAAAATTCATCATTCTTGAGATGTTGAAATTCTTCCTTTGTTTTCCATCTTATCACTAATATGTCAACTCCATCTGTGGTTTGTTTTTCATAAATTTTACCAATATGCTTTTCTACAGTGTCAATTTTCAATAGTAACCTTTTTTCCTTCTTATTTATCCTCATGCAAATCTTACACTTGCATTCTATTAGAGTCTCACCTTCAATTGTATTGTCCACTAATTGAATAAATGGATACTTTGATGCCCATTTTATTTGAAATTTCCTCAATAAATCCCATTATTGATCCTTTTTTAATTCCCTTTTCCTTTTTAAATTGGATTTTCTTTTTTGCTTTCGTACATCATCATTATTTGTGCTTATGACATTCTCACCCATGTTTATTATATCATTCTAGTGATCCTAGGTATCTACCAAAAAATCTTCTTCAAGTTCATCATGATCTAAGATATTAGATTTGCCACCTTCTTCTATATGTCGTGTAGGTTTTGAATCTTATACTTGTAAATTTATTGGTGAAGATATATGTTCCTAATTTTTACCACAAATTTTCACCACCAAAGTGTAGTGATAAGGTTTGTGCATTTTCGTGGCCTCTTTTGGCCTTTCGTACATGTAGGAGTCCTACCCTTCTTCCTATTTGACATCTCAAATGAAATAAAGATTGTAAGACTATCAACTTGTTGAAGTAGTAATAGATTTTATTATTCATTGTCCCTACAACTTACAATCTAGAATCTAGATGTCATCATGTGTGACATCTCTTGGGTGACCACTAATGGGTCCCCTCTTAATAAGAATGAACCAAAATTTTTGACTAATAGAGATTAATGTATAATAATATTATAGCACTTTAAAATAATAATTTTGTGTTATGATGTGGAGCCTAATCATACTCAAAGGTTATTTTTCCCCACTTTATTCAACATGGTTTCCCCCCAAATTATTACTAATTTATTATTGTAAAAGGCGACGACTATTATTTTCTATTGGACGACTTATTCTAGCCCTAATTTTGATAAGTGATAAAAAGCTTGTATAAAATGGCTTAGGGTTAAGGATTTTAAAATGTATGATGAGATTGTAGGTTCTTGCAGTAGTATTGAGCTAAAAGAGATTACAGATTGTAATCAAGTTGTAATAATTGGATAATAACGTTGTTGATGCACGTAGCCGAGAGATTGGGTGAGCCACGTTAAATCTTTGTTTTTTGTGTTCTCTTCTATGTGGTTTATAATTTTTTTCTGATATTGGTTGTATTTGTATGTAACTATTATTTGTCTCATTAATCCTACCATTACCTACCTTTACATCGCTAGTAGTCACTAATCACTTAGCAACAAAAGTTGTTCATGGTCTAAAACTTTGTTATTGATATGAATTGAGAGATCATAACCAACCAATCAATGTAAAATAAAATTAATATTTCATTGTATCTATGCTTATTCTTATTTGGTAAATTTGGTGGGAATTTTATATGGTACACAAGTATTTGGTGAATCCCACTTAATAACAACACATCTTATGTAATTTTGAGGCAATTCAAAGTGTTCAACAATTAGATATGATAATAGAGTTGATGAAAAATCATAATGATTTGAGACACATGTTTGCAAATTATCAGACAATTTTGGGACCTCCTCCAAATAGATGTCTATAATATTATTGTCAAATTATGATTGTTGATTAAGATTAACCTTGGAAATTGTAGGAAAAATTTTCAAATTTGTCGGATTGAAAATTTATATTTCTTGGTGAAATCAAGATAGAAAAATACTTACATAAAATTATTGGTGATTGACCTAAACATTGGACCCAAATTTTAAAATGTGCAGGTGACACAACAACCCCAATATATAGTTTTTATTTTTCAAAACTTGGGTTGGTGACATGGAACATTCTCCAATTGGAAAATATTTGCCATTAAAATTTTCCCTGATGGTAATTGAGGAGGAGAGTAAGTAAATGTTAGTGTAAGTAGCTTAATGAAACACTAGATAGCCATGAAAATTACCTAATATTTTAAGAATAAGAATGTTAAGGAAAGGAATTTTGTTGTTTGATTCTTTAATGTGTGGAATGTGATACACCCATTGCATATGGTATTATGAAAGTGAGAAATCCTTGCCTAAAAAGTGAATTCGATAAGTATCACTAAGAAGGAAAATGGAAAAAAATATGAGACCTCAACTTTGCAAGTTTGAATAACTCCTTTTTTTGGGTTGGTGAATGTGATATATATGTAATGTGTAATATGAGATTGTATAGACTTAAAATTTGTCAAGTCAATTAATTATAAATTTTAATATTTAATTAATATTTTTCTTCTATTAACTTTAATAAATTATTTTTTATATTAAATTAATTCACTTTTTTTTAATTAATTTAAATAAATAAATATATATATATAACTAATATTATTCTTCTATTAATATTGTAAGAATTTGCCTTGGGGCAAAATGACGCCAAGATCAAAAAGCTCAAGTGTTAGCTCAATATGGACCAATAATGGATGATCATAATAACAATAATGAGAATATTGGATAATCGATTAATACATCATATAGGGTGACTGTATATAAGGGCAATCGATATGTCTAGAAGTCACATAAGAGATAAGGATTACAACTTAGCACATGTCCACCGAAGGTGGATTATCCTCCATTGAGCACTGGAGTTTGTGCAACGATGAGAGGATAAGTTTACATAGGTGTATCTCATAAAGAGATGTTGTAGACACCATGTGCTCTAATAAGTTGCTAACTCTTGTGTTGTCAACAAGACAACTCATATGACTATGCATATTCCTAAGTAAACTTAAGTAAAGTGTAATAATAATTTATTATTTACACTAAAACCCCCCCTTAAGTGCAACTTAGGGAAATGCACTTGAGCTCACAAAGCTAAATGCAAGATGCAATGTGGGTCCTAGCTATTAGGCCATGTTAGGTACCCATGTACAAATGCAATGCTCTACATACAATACAATGCAATGCAATCTCTCTGAAAACAAAGAAAGAGGGAAAAACTCATGGGAAAAACCTCCTCCAAAAAAAAGGAGATAAGGACAATAAAGAAGAGAAGAGTCATGTGACCGCCCCCTGGTGAAAAATCTCGCACCCACAAGAGATCTCTCAAATGAAGATATTTGACCTCAGTGAAGGGCTTGGTGAAGATATCTGCAATCTGCAGTTCTGTAGAAAAATATTGCAATGTAATGACCTGCTCATGAATATGCTCTTTGATGTAGTACATACGAACCTTAATGTGTTTTGGATGTTGATGTTGTATTGGATATTTTGAGATTTCAATGGCACTCTAATTATCGCAATGTATGACTGTGGGTCTAGGTATGTCAAAACCAAACTCCTTCAGAATATACTGTAACCAAATAGCTTTTGTAGCCGTAGTGACAGCTCCTTGATACTCAACCTCAGTAGATGAAAGATTAGTAGTGTTCTACTTTTTACTTTGCTCACAAATGGGGTCGAAACCAAGATGAAACATGTACCCTGAAGTGCTTTTGCTAGAATCAAGATCCCCTGCATAGTTTGAGTCTGTATAACCCATTAACTATAGTCTAGTACCAACTGCATAACATATCCCATATGTATGTGTATCCTGGATATAGTGTAAGATGCGTCTGGCTTCCTTCCAGTGAAGTTCATGTGGCTCTTACATAAAGTGAGAAACTATGCCAACTACAAATGATATGTCAAGGCATGTATGTGTCAAGTAGATGAGACTTCCAACCAACTACCTATACAAAATAGCATCAACAAGTAGAGTGGAACACTTTGCTTCTAACTTAACACCTAAATTTTTTTGGAGAAGATGTAGCCTTGCAAACACTCATGTGAAATTGAGCAAGTAGATCAAGAGCATGCTTAGGTTGAGATAATGTGATCCCTGATGAAGATTGTTGTATCCCAATACCAAGGAAATAATGAAGTAGACCTAAGTCTATCATGGAAAATCTATCCTGCAAAGTAGACTTGACACTATCAATGATGAATGTTTTACTCCCTGTAATGATTAAGTCATCAACATAAAGCACAAGTAGCAAGTGAGAATCATCCTAGTGAAGAATGTAAACATTCAAATATGAATGATATATGGTGAACCCTACTAAGATAAGGAAAGAATCCATCTTGGCGTACCAAGCTCTTGGAGCTTGTTTTAGTCCATAGATAGACTTTTTCAACTTCCAACCCAAAGTAGAATCTTTAATGAAACTCTGTGGCTGCTCCATATAAATATCCTCATAAAGATCTCCATTCAAGAACACACTATTCACATCCACTTGATGAGCAACCGATCTTTGAGTTGCAACTATAGCTAGTGTCAAACAAATGGAGTTCCTTTTTGCAACTGGGGTGAAGGTCTTAGTGTAGTCAATACCAGGCACCTAAGATAAACCTTTTGCAACGAGTCTTACCTTATACTCATTAATACTTCCATCTTCTGCAAATTTTGATTCGATAGATCCACTTACACCGAACCAATTTTCTTCCCTTAGGAAGAGAGACTAAGTCCCATGTGTTGTTTCTCATAAGAGAATTGTATTCTTCCTTCATTATTGTATCCCATTCTGGAATTCCTGAAGCTTCTTTGAATGATTGAGGATTGGAAGCAACTGCAATATAAGCATGAGGGAGTAAATTGTGTTGTGATCTTGTCCTCCTAGTATTTGAAGGATTCCCTACCAGTGTTCCTACTGCATCCAATGTTTGTTGAGCCCATTTAGGTCCAATGCAAGAAGATGTAGAAGTAGAAGGGATTTCCTTAACCTCATTTTTTTGATGCCTCTATTTGGATTGTGGATGAACATCTTCCAAGTTATTGTCATCACTATCACTCTCTTCAATGAAGGAGGAAGGAGGAGTTGAAGAAGTAAAGCTTGGACAACTTTCTTCAAAGTGTACACTCCTCTTATAGAAAATTTCATGTCTCTAGATCCATTAACTTTTAGGCTTTATGAGAGTATGCATAACTAACAAAGATGCAAGGTTTACTTTGAGGTTCCAATGCCTTGTGTTTCTGTGGAGGTATTCATGCCCATGCTAGACGACCAAAGACTCTAAAATTCTTTACAATAGGTTTCCTTCCATTCCAAGATTCAAAAGGAGTTAATCCATTTGAAGCTTTATGAGGACTCCTATTTTGGATGTAGTATACACAATTCATTGCTTCAGCCCAAAAAACTTGATCAAGAGACTTATGTAGTAGCATGCAAGTGGTCATCTCCTTGAAGGTTCTGTTCTTCCTTTTAGCAACACCATTTTGTTGTGGAGTGTATGGTACTAAATACTAAAGGTCAATTCCCTCTTGAGTACAAAAATCTATAAGTCTTGAGTTCACATACTCCCTTCCATTATCTGTTTGAAGAACCTTGATGGCTTTCTCTAACTGCTTTTCTACTTGAGCCTTGAAGGTGAGAAATTTTTCAAACACTTCACTCTTATGAGCCATGAAGAATACCTAAGTATAGCGAGAATAGTTATCAATGAAGGTGTGTGCATAGCAAGACTTTCCAAATGATGGCACTGGAAATGGCCCTGCCACATCACTATGAACTAGGTCAAGAACAGTTTGTGCTCTCCAAGACTTCCCCTTGTCAAACATTTTTCTGGATGCTTCCCAAGTGTGCAACCTGAAAAAACACCATCTAAGAACTAGACTTAAGGTAGACCATGAACCATGTTCTTGTTGCTAAGCTATTGAAGATACTTGTAGTTGAGATGTCCAAACCTCTCATGCCACAGTTTGCTTTCTGTATTCAAATGAATTAACAAGGCTTGTGCATTAGATTTAGGCACAAAGGAAGAGAAAATGTAAAGCCTTGAATCATGTTTAACTTCACCTATTACAAACATAGAATCATCTTTGATGCTTTTCACAACAACTAAATTTGGAAGAAATTCAACCTTGTTTCCACCTCCATAGTGAGTGATTTGGTAGACTAAAAGAAGGTTGGAGGTAAGATTAGGAACATAGTAAACATCCTTGAATTCTCTACTTTCCATCTCAACTTCACCTTTTCTTTCAACTTCTACTTTAGTATCATCCCCTACAAAGATGTGAGGTACCTTTGAAGGTGTCATTGAAGAAAAATCTCTCTTTGAAGCCCCCATGTGATGTTTGGCTCCTAAGTCAATAATCCATTCCCCTTGACTGACAATGTGTGTGAGTAAAACTTGTCCTTTTCTCTTAGAATATGAAAACGAAGACCCCTTTCCTTATAAGCATTAGGAAATGGAACATTGTGCTTCTTCATGATTTTTTTAATTCATCAATCTGCTTGTGATAACACTCATGTTCATCATGACCAATTGTTTTACAATAGGCACACTTCTTCTTTTCTTGATTATTGTCCCCCTTTTTGTTGGTATTAGGAGAAGTCTTGCCTTGTTGTTAATTTGATTTAGGTGTTGACTTTTTTTATATCCCCTTGTTTATTATCTTTCCTCTTCTTCTTTTTTACCCTCGCCTTTGTTTGAACTTTCACCAGTTGGATTTTTGGAGCTCTCATTGTTAGTCACCAATGGCTTAGGCTTTAAAGACTTGAGAATCCCCATTGTTATCAACTTAGCTTGTTCATTTTCTAACAACTGGGCATATTCATCAAAAGTGAGTTTATGATAGGAAGCCCCTAAGGTTGCCTTTAAGGTGTTGAAAGTAGAGATAGATGTGGAGTAGTCTAGTGGCAGCTTATTATAAATTAGATAAATCAACCTTTCATCCTTAATGGACTTACCACAATCATCAAGTTTTGTTCTCAACTCATTACCTTAGTGATACAATCCTAGATGGAATCAAAGTTCTTAGGATCTAGGGAGATAAGTTCATCTTCAATCTTGTAGACATCCTCCTTAGTCACTTTCCCATATAGCTTTTTAAGGGCATCCCAAGTTTCCTTGGATGTATCATATTTTATGAATTGATAAAGGACCTTGTCATCAACCCCTAACCTAAGGATTACTAAGGCTTTTCTAGCTACCAATTCCCAAGCACATATATCACTTTGAGTTACTTTATCACTAGTGGATTTAGGAACAGATCCATCTACATATTGAGAAACTTCTTCATTCATTAATTTACGCCATTTTTTAACTAACCATGTGGTGTTAATTTTGGAACCTTAATGTTTCCCATAATGCAAGGAAAGAAAGATAATAGCAAGAAGAAAGGAACACAACACCAAGAGACACCCCACCTTTTCACTCAATCAAAGAACACCCCCACCCCCACCAAATGAATTCTTTAAGCACTTTATACCTAGTGCGATTACAATAGCCATTTACCAATTTAGGGCATAAGTGGACTTTTGATTTTGCTATTTACAACCCCCTCTTGGATTTCAAATTTGGTACTTAGCAATGTTGCTCAGATATACAACAATTTTGAAGTTTGATCAAAATAATACAATGCAAAAAAAGGACCTATTTCTGAAAGTGGTATTTCATTCCACACAAGCCTATAATCTAATTGTAGATCTAGAAAGTAGACAAAAAATTATGCAATTTCAAAAAAAAAAACCTAAATATGTGTCTAGATGAGCTCGTATGGAGCATTTGAAGTTGCAAAATGCAGGATTGGACAGGTACAGTCACCAAAAACTTTTTTTTTTGACAAATCTATACACTAAAACTAGAAAATAGTAGCACCACTAAAAAGTTCAAGAAATTCTAGCACAAATATAAAAAAATGCACCTGATTTGGAGTCCATATGACTGAGATATGGCCTGCCAAAGTTGGACTATCAAATCAAAACTGGATATGATGAGGGATCTACCCTGATGAAATTAATAGAACACTATGTTAACATTGATGTCCAAACAACTGTCTCAACAGTGTAATTTGGCCCTTTTGTGATGGTCAAACAGTCGTCAAATTTAGGCTCGCTTAGATGATGACATCAACAATAATTCCACCGGGGTAGGTGATGTGGCAGTCCATACTGTATGGTCATTGATGTGGCGTATAGACCCGTATGACAGCTGACTGGTGCTCTATGTGAGATGACATGTGCGTGACACATGGTGTCTAACTAGGCACTAAATCACCTGCTGATGTGGCCTAATGTGGCCGAACACATAGCATTGCAGAATGACATGGTGGTGGTGTTGTGTTACAAAGTTGCCTTTACTGCATGGAGGACGCATGGTGGCCAAAGTTAGTTGGTTGGGTGCTAATTGGTAGACACATAGTAGAGGTAGTGAATGCGATGCCAATGGCTGGTGGCGGTGGAGAGCGCCGATGAAGAAGGGGTGGCCAACGATATGAAAGGAGTGGTGGGCATGGGATTTTAATCCCACATTCATTGTGTTTGTATTCGCAAAAGCCTATAAAAAGTGGGAGCCCATAGAAGTGAAAAAAACTTAGAAGTCGCCAGTTTCTAGTTGCCTTTTTCTATTAGCGGTTGTGGTACCCTATTAACATTGACGCTTTGTGGTTTCTGTGAGCAATCAACAGTTTATTACGTGTGCTTGGAAGATGCGATGGTAACCTCTGCAAACTGTTACAAACCGTAGGTAGCCAGGGTTTGACTGCCTAGTTTGCTTGCAAAAACAAATGCTCTCCTACCAGTCAAATGGCCAATTCTTTTTGGTGAATTTTCCAAAAAAAAGTGCAAATCTAAAAAAAATTGTAGATTTGAAAGGAGATGCAAATGAAAAAGTATAGATCTAAAAAATTAATTGCACAGATCTAAAAAGATCATACCAATTTCATAAATCGGGCCTTCAAGTTCTAGTTTGCAAAAAAAAAAGACTATGGCCTAGGGTAGGCAAATTTATAGTCAAAATTCATGAAATCAGTCCTTCGAACGCAATGGTGAGGTCAAATCTTGCTCAAGACACTCCCAATATCTGTAGATACTCTAGATCTGGATCGTGGCCCTATCAAAGGTGAAGTGAAAATGGTCTCCAATGGCTATGTAAAGAGATCTCCTATGGCTCTGATACCATGTAAGAATTTGCCTTGGGGTAAAATGATGCCAAGATCAAGAAGCTCAAGCACTAGCACAATATGCAACAATAATGGATGATCATAATAACAATAATGAGAATATTGGATAATCAATTAATAAATCATAGAGGGTGCCTGTATATAAGGGCAACCGATATGTCTAGAAGTCACACAAGAGATAAGGATTAGAACTCAGCACATTTCCACCAAAGGTGTATTATCCTCCATTGAGCACAGGAGTTTATGCGATGATGAGATTTATAAGTTTACATAGGTGTATCTCATAAAGAGATGTTGTAGACACCATGTGCTCTAATAAGTTGCTAACTCCTATGTTGTCAATAAGACAACTCATATGACTATGCATATTCCTAAGTAAACTTAAGTAAAGTGTAATAATAATTAATTATTTACACTAAAAAATATTAATAAATTATTTAATATGTTAAGCCAATTCACCTAAGTTAGTTACACTTTCCTAAGTCTTCTAAATAATCCTATTAAGTGATCTATTTAAATTGCTTGATTATCCACTCACTTAAATGACTAAGTCTATAAGTCCACCTAGCCAGTCCATGTCACATGCCACATCATATTTGTACCAATAATTAATTTTAATTAATTGTTAAGTAATCCTATTTATCCACCATGTGTCAAGTTTTATAGGGCCACGAGAGGGTATGTGGCCTTGTGTGACTAAGTCTTTGGGACACGTCTCTAGGTGATAGAGTTCTCTTCCACTTCTACTAACTTGGAGTCAATCAATCCATCTAATGCAGTTAAGAATGACTCATTAGACACTTGTTAATAGAGTCCTCCTTAAATGAAGAATCCTCTCAAGAAGTCTTGATGAGATGACTGTCATGTATCTTTCCTCTTCCTAGTTTTTCTCACATCTCAACTAAATCCTTATTCCTCACAAATTCTTCAATTTAATCAATCCACCCATCCATGTGTCCTAAATTATCTCTCCACTTTAGGATGTTGCCACCTAGGCTAGGGTCCTCTCAGAGTCTATAAAAGGAACCCCAATTCCATCACAAAACACTTAGACCTAGACTTAGACTTGCACCTATAGATTAGAACACTTACAATTTGAACATTTAGAAATCAAGTAGTTATCCATCAACTCCATATTTTTTCATCCAATCTCTATTAGAATATTAGCTCTCTTATTCATCCATATTCATCATTTGCATTTAGCATTCTAGGATCATTTGATAGAATCTTTCATTGAAGTTTACAATCTCCAAAACCTCGAAGCATCTTGAAGAAGGGAGTTAATCACGATTTGAGGGCTCACAAATTAGAAAACTCAAGCTTAGGAGGACAATGGAGGCACATTATAGGTAGTGAGGAAAGGTAAAGATTCCATTTTAAAATTGTATTCCTTTAATGTGTATGCATTAGTTAGCTTAGATTATTTTTTTAGACATTGTCACTAATTTTTACATACATTTTTGGTGCCCATAATGGGGCGTAGCCCACAAAATTTGATCTTTGTTTGTAGTTCTCACATGTGCAAGTGACTTACATGTCATCTCAATGCATCCATTTTGTAGATCTACACTTCCATATTTTTTTGTGCATAAGTTACGGCTTCCTACACTTCAATTCATTTCTGGCAAGAATTTGTTCACCAGAAGCTCACATCCATTCACCCAACAGACGCATTCATTACTTATGTGCTTTTGTTTCATTTTTGACACTTTTATTTCTTAATGTTGTGCCTATCCCATACCTGCAGTTTTGTTTACTACTACTGCACTTTTGTTTACTGCTACTGCACATATGTATTACAAAGTTGTACATTAATTTTAGTAGCTAGATTTTGATTATTATTATTTTTGTTGCATTTTAAATTTTTGACATCTTAACAAGTTGCTCATTATGTTAGTTTTCTAGGCTTGTTTTGTAGAATATTGTGTAGAAGGTCCCTCAAAAACTTATTTGATTGTCCCTTGTTTGCAGGTTTCTAAAAGGGGTTGTTGAATGAAAATCATAACCTTGATTTGGGATTAAAATATGACATGCTTTTCAATATCATGTGTCTTCTTTATAGTAGAACATTGTGTCAATTATGTCTTATGGAATAGCCACATTCTATGTTTCCCAATTTTAGTACAAAAATTATCCTCTCCCCCTACCATTCATAGATCCAAGGTGTAAGAGAACTTTGTACTCCCAAGATTTGCTTTATCAAAGTTGGTGAGAGGGAATGACCCAAGCGGTAATGGGCTAATGCCAAGCTCTTCTGATCCATTATAAATAAAAATATATTGGTACAAAAGTTTCATGGATTGGTTGTAATATTGTTATGTTGGGATGATGAAAGTGGCTGAAAGCATAACCTTCTAAATGAATGCACTTACTAAATATTTTTTTATAGGTTGCCAAAAACCTTCTATTTTTTGGGGATAAGGGTCCCTAAAGACATCTCACACCTCTCATAGCTTTGTTGTGGGATAGTGGTTCCTTGGGATTTCATCACCCTTGAAATTTGTAGCTTGGTGTGCCCGATAAGTGAGTGCACTATAAGGGGGAGTGTGTGCCTCCAAGCTACCATTCTATCTGCACTAAGTTAGCACAGCTAGACCTAGTCCAAGTGGGAATTTAATAGATACTATCCTAGCCAACTTTAGGATTGTGGTATGTCTGTGCATCTGCATTTTAGAAACACTTTTAGGGAAACATTCATATTGTTTATGTGTGTGCATATTTTCTTGCCAATAATAAGAGAAAACAATAATAAAATTAGAAAAACGTCAAAAATCAAAACAAAAATATCCAAATTCCATCATAATTGTGCATATTTTACTTATTCATGTGCTTTTGTTCTATACCTATGCATTTATCATTTATTGTTGTGCTTCCAGTCTATATATTTGCATTTTTGTCTATGATTTTGTGCTTCTATGTATTATTTCTACCCATTTTTTCACTATATTTGTGCATCTATAATACTCATTATCATTCATCTACCACTTTTATCTGTGCATTTTTCAATATGTTTGTGCATTCATTGTTGTGCATCTATGACAAAGAGTATTAGAGACCTGTTTAGGAAAAATTGAAAAACACTATTGCCAGACACCTTGTTACTTATTATCGTGCTTCAAATTCTATACATGTGCATTTATCATTTATTATTGTGCTTCTAGTCTATATATCTACACTTTTGTCTGTGATTGGGTGCTTTTGTGTATTATTTTTGTGCATCTATTCACTATTTTTGCACATCTATAATACTCATCATCTCGCATCTGTCACTTTTATCTATGCATTTGTTCCATCAGTTTGTGCATTCATTACTGCACATCTATAATAGAGAGTATTAGAGACCTTTTCAAGAAAAATGAAAAAACACTTTTGGATACCCATTTGGTTTGTCATTCCAATTATGTCAACAATTGAAACTTTTAGATAGCTAGAATACTAGTTTAAACATCATTTCCATTTTACGTTCTTCTAGTCTACCATATGAAATCCTAAAAATATCCACCATCAATCTTTAGTGTTGAGTAAATTTCATCTTAGTAAGTTTCATTATTAGGAATTATCATCCTTTATCTATAAACTTACTTAGGTTTACATTTTGAATCCTCTTTGTCAACACCATAGTGAGTATCTATCTCCTATAGACTTAGAGTTTCATTGTCTTATCCAAATTTTTAATACTTTAGCAAAACCTTCAACCAATATCTACACTTTGACATTTAATGGTAGTTCAGACTAGAGATTAAAAGCTGAAAGCCCAACAACAAGAAGAGAACATGGAAGAAACAAATGCATGTGAGGATCCTTGGCCCAAAGAAACTGTTAGGTCCTCTAGATACTCAATGCATGACCAACCAAAGAAGAGATTAAGGAAGCTGTGAAAGATCCTAGGTTTCAAAAGACAATGGAAAAGATATTAGACCTACATAAATAATGATATTTCATGGTATTTGCAACACAAGGTGTCAAACTTCCTATTGATTTTGATCTCAATTAACTTAGGAATACTTCTATTTATCAATGACCTGTTCAACAAAGGTTAACCCAACACGATATTTTTCAACAAGGTTTAACCTCACAACATCCTTTAACATCAAGTGATCCTTTACAAAAAAATACTATACCTTCATAAGGACCCATTCATCAAATTCCATCTTCTCAAGCTCTTTTACAAGGTGCAACATCTCAAGGGTTAATCCAACAAGATACTACTCAACAAGATTTTCCCTTACAAAGACCTCATCAACAAGGTTATACCTAACAAATGTCTCCTCAACAAGGTGTAACCCATCAAGGTCCTAGTTCACCAATGGTAACCTTACAAGGACCTCCTTAACAAGGTTATACCTCCTTAACAAGGTTATACCCAATAAGCATCTCCTCAACAAGGTGTAACCCAACAAGGTCCTAGTCCACAAAATGTAACTGTGCAAGGTCCTCCCCAACAAAAAATCTCAACATATCAAGGATCTTATCAATCAGGGATGACCTGATAAGGTGTTACACAACAAGGTTATCCCCAACATGTTTCTTCTCAAGGTTATGTCCAAAAAATATTGACATAATATGTTCAACAAGGTCCTTTCAAACAATAATGTTCAAGATTCCAAGGGCCTCATCAACAAGGTTACAATCTTCATGATGTGAACACCTATAGTCCAAATCCTCAATGATTCAAAACTCAAGGAAACATCTTATATGAACATACATTATTTAAGACCCTCTGGTTCAATAGATCCAAATGCTTCAACAAAAAATCTAAGAGATTTAAACCGAATCTTCAACCAAGAGGTATACTTTAAAAGACATATTCCATATCCTTTTGACAAAATCTTGGTCATGATTCTATTTCCTCCTCATTTTGAGGTTCCCAAATTTGATTAATACAAAGGGAATACAGATCCACAAGACCATGTTAGAGAATTATGTGTTGCATGCATTGAAGTAGCTTATTATGAGGCTTACATTATGAGATTGTTTCCACAAAGTTTGGCAGGCCAAGCTATTGAATGGTTTTCTTAAGTCACCACCTATTATAATTCCTTTAATGAGCTAGTTGATATGTTTGTCACACATTATTCCTAAAACATTAGACATGAAGTTACAATTCTAGACCTTTGCAATACAAAACAAAAGAATGGGGAACCATTCCTCACCTTCTTACAAAGATGTCACTACCTTTTGTCAAAATATCCAAGAATCATTCTTGATAATGAAAAGATGGAAATTCTTATACAAAATCTCACACCAAACATGAGCTATAGAGTATAATTACAGTGTCCACCAAACTTCAAAAATCTCATTGAAAATTGGATTGAAGAAGCCATGGTTCGAAAAGGAGAACTAAAACTTTACATAAAAGACAATGCTAGCTCTTCAAATCACAACAACAACAATTCCAATATCAATAGTAACAAATCCAAATATTGGAATAAAAACAAGAACATTGTGAGTGATGGAGTAGTATATAATCGAAATGTTAAGACACCAAAACTAGTACTAAATCTAGGAAACAAATCTACTACTCCCCCAAAAAATCAAAATACTCAAGATGTCCCAAAAAATCAATGAAATAATTAGTCTTTCATAAGAACATATTTCATAACCAAGAAAAGAAAATTTACTTTTATAGGTGAATCTCTAGAATCAACTTTAAGGGAGCTAATCACTTGGAAACTTATAACACTTCCAGAAGCGAAAGATTATGAACCAAAAGTGAAACCATCATGGTGGAATGATGATGACTATTGTGAATTCCATAGAGGCAAGAGACATAAAAAAAGTGATTATGAAAGGTTAATATTGTGATACAAGATCGGTGAAGTAAATGTTGATGGATATACCTCAAATGAGACACATACTTCATTCAAAGATCCACTTCAAGATCATGATAAAGGAAATGCCTTCGACAATAAAAATGATAGTTAAGCTAGTTACAATACTACATCCTACACATACATTAATAACATATCTAAATGTGATATTTCTCAATATTATGCCAATGTCATTACCTTTCATGAGAAGGATGTATCCAAACAAGTTAATGCTACCACTAGGAATCAATCTAAGGTCACACTACAAGGTTCTCATGCAAAGCATCCATGTCTCAAAGAAAAGTTGTCCATGTATCAAAGTCTACACTCAAGATGTCAAAACAATACAACCTTTTGGATCATTTGAAGAAAACACCAACCCAGATATCCATCTTAGAGCTTTTATAGTTGTCCACATCACACAGATAAATTATTGAAAAAGCTCTTTTAGAGATCATAGTCTCCAAAAATCTAGATCATGATTATTTCCAAGCTATAGTGGAACAATTGACCACGCAACATTTCATGTCCTTTACTGAACATGATGATATTCTCATCCACCAACCTCATAATGCTCCACTCCATATTGAAGTCTTTATACAAAATCACAAAATCAAAAGAGTTCTTATAGATGGAGGAGCTTGATTGAGTATTTGCACTATAAAATTAGTCCTTGCACTAGGATTTTCTGAAAATGTAGTAGATCCTAAAAATAAAATCACAATAAAAGCTTATGATGATCAAGAAATGGCATCTAAAGGATCAATTGTGTTACCTATAAGAGTTGTTTTTGTGGTCAAAGATGTACCTTGTCAAGTTCTTGAGATGGAACTAGCATACAATATTATCTTGGGACATCCTTGGATCCACTCTATGCAAGCAATTCCTTCAACATTTCATCAGTGTCTAAAATTCCCTCATGATGGACGAGAGATAACAATCAAAGAAGATGCCAATCCATTTTACCATTGCAATACTGTGAAGTCATCAATAGACTATTTAATACTATATAATCAAGTTATATCTGTTGCAAATACAATAAAGAAAGTAAACTATGAGAGGTGGGGTGAACCAATCCTTCAAAACTTTAACCTTTAAAAAAATTCACCACACATCCATCTCACAATTTGCATGTAAATTGAAATACCAAACTAAGCATGTTCATCCATAGCATGAAATCAAATAATCATTCAACACATATATGACATAAGATATTTAGTTACCCGAAAACCCTCCAATGAATAGGTAAAATTGGGGTAGGGATGGAACCCACAAATCTTCACTATTGTAGTTATAAAGTGTATCTAATGAAGGTTACAATGTTTGATCATAAACTATGATATACCCTATGAAAGGTTTGCCCTATTAAGGCTACTTTGTTAAAAGATTTTACTGATTCACCAATTAGAATGTCTCAGCCTTGATCCTTTGGTTAGACTCCTTTGCTAGATAACTGATCACCTCTTTCCTAATGTATGCTTGATCCTGTATGATCAAATGTATCGCTTCTATCCTCTCTTCTTTCCTCTATTCTCTCTAACTGATCATGCAATGCATATCTCAATTCAAAACTCCTTAGTCACCATGAATTCTCTATCTACACATGCAAACTTCTCAAAATACCTAGGTAACTTAAGGATAGGTAAGAATCAATGATTATGATTCACCAATTTTGTCACTTAGAACATCCCTCAATCTGATTGGCTTCATATACTGCATAGGGATTCTTAATATGTCTTCGAAAATATCTTCTAGAATCGCAAAAAATCCTTAAGTTAGCCCAAAAATGGTTTACATAGAAGTTTGTGCCATTACAAAAAACTATATCCAAAACTATTTACTTGGCACTTAAAACCTTTGATGCTCGACATCCACTATATCTTCAATGTTGTAACTCGGCCTCTGAATGACTTAGCATCCACTATTCACTGACAAAAACTAACTGTTGTAGTATCCACAACACACGCCCCATTCCTCACTAGGAATTGGGACCCCCTACTTTTTTCGACTCCCGGACTCATAGTTCGGCAGTTGGGAGAAGAAAAATTGATTAAATAAGTTAGAGTAAAAAAATAAAAAATAAAAAAATCTCGCGTGTGTGTGCATATCAAGGCATGCGCCCTTTGCAAAGACAAGGAAGGAAGGTAGGGAGGTTATAAAACCCCCTTCTCCCTTTTCTTTCACTTCATTCTTTTTAGAGTGCTGAGAGGAAGGTATGAAACCTCCGCCCTTCCATCCCCATGAAGTTCTCACGCTTGTGCATGCGTAAGAGAAGAAGCTTCCCTTTTTGACGCGTGTGCATTACCACAGTGCCTTTTTGGGCCATGCGTGACACTATGCTGCTGCGGTGCCCTTCTCGATGTGCGCACGATGCTGTCGTCGTGCCCCTCTAGGCTGCGTGATGCGACCACCACCGTGGCACCCTTTGGGCCGCACGCAGCCACCCCTGTGCACCCTTTTGAACGTACGGCGACGTGGCCGCTGCGCACGCCTTCTGGGCCGCGCACTGCCACCGTCGTGGCCTTCTTGGCACGTGCGCAGCGCTTTTGCTGCACCCCTCTCAGATGCGCGCGTGGCCACCACTGTCGCACCCCTCTCGGATGTGCGCGCGCGGCCACCACCGCACCCTTTGGGTTGCCGCTGCAAACCCCATATTTTTCTTTAAAAAATTCTTTTATTATTTTTTTTAAATTTATTTTTATTTTTTAATATATGATCAAAAAACCAAAAAAAAAAAAACAATAAATTAAATAAGTTCTAGGATATCATTTTTTTAATGTTTTATATGTATCTAGTAATTAATCATTATTTTTTTTGGTGACATGCAGGTAATATAATCAAATGGCATCCACATCCGGATAAAAAACAAAGCCAGTTGTGTACAAATTCCAAGGTGTAACCCCGAAGTCACAATTGCATGATGAACACTCTGAGATCAAAGACACAAAACTTGGACACATAGACTTGGGAGAGTTTTTAAGGGTTTGTAACAACCCAACTAAAAGATCTTCTTTGAGATTCGCCTCAATCCGGTTTGGATTGGTAAATGCAGCATCACATCCTAAGACCGTTCAGTCAGCTGAATTGATTATGACCTTATCTCAACATTTTGTTCCTGAGGAAAGGGTGGTAAAGAGCGTCACTGGTGAAGTGGTCTTAGATCTATGACCTAATAATATCAAGATGGTTTTTCACCTACCTAGAGTTGATCAGTTTATCAGGCTTTCATATGAGGCAGCTGAGAGGTGGCATAAGGATCATGAACAGGAGGCCATCGACATCATATATTCCTCATACTTGATTGAGAAGCCATCTCAAGGAAGGACAATCAGTAAAGTAGATATGACTCGAGGATACATGAAGGATGACATTGGATATTCAATCATTCTCCTGAGCAGAGTTATGGGATTGCCTGCAGCGGGTCATCTCGCTCCATTCATGGTTAACTTCATTGAAACCATCAGACACGCAAAGATGCCACTGAATTGGGCCACCACACTTAGTGAGAACTTGTGTGATCAGTTGCAGATAGTAAAGGACAAGAAGATGTTCTTTATGACTTCTTATGTGGTATATCTACTTGCAGCAAGAGCCACCGACTATCCCGGGTTGTACAAGAAGGGCAGTATGCAGGATCCTAATGCATGGCTGTATATAGTTTATCCTCAGCTAGTTAAGAAGAAGCTCTTGTCGCTAAGCAAAGAGTACAAGATTGTCAATGATGCCTTTATCTTTGCCATCATTTGATTCATTGAAGGAGATTATGGGAAAAGATTGTCTAATGAGGCTAAGGCACAGATCACAGCTCTTGGTGCATATTTCATCCAGTTTCAAACATTCACATACCTTCGAGTTGGTGGTGCATCCATTCATCCAAAGAAGGTCCCAAGGTACCCAAGTGACAAGTTGGTTCTAATGGAAATTTATCGGCAAATTGAGTCAGCTTATGAGAGGATCAAGAAAAAATGAAGGCCTTGTTGGGATTGGCCATTTGTAATAGGAGCATACCAGGTAAAGAGAAAGTAGGATGTCTTGAATTTTGAGTGGGAATGGGAGAATTATCCTCTCAAAGAATATAACTCCCCCTGGCCATTCTTCGACAATGTTGGTAAAGTGGAAAATCTGGCAGGAAAAGAGTTCTACCATGAAGATGCCATTGAAGATCATTGGATGAATGCCACAAATGACTATGATGTTCGTATCAGGGACTATTATAGAATAACTTTGTATTTAGTGGAGAAGGCTCTCCATTTGACCATCCCAGATGAGATAAGGTTACAGGATTTGCAGGAGCTACTGGATCCCTTATTCAATACAGATAAAGTTGGTGAAAGGCCCATCCTAAATGCAAAAATTGATAGAGAGGAAGGTGATGATATTAATCATTGAGCAAGACATGTCATCAAAATGACAAAGAGTTGGGTCAAGAAAACCTTTCCACTTGATCCAATTCTGGACACAATGATATTCCATGCAAATGCTCACCCAGAAAGGGTAAAGGGGAGGAAAGTCACAGTTCCTATCTTTGCGCTCCAGTCTCCTATCAGGCCAGAAATAGTCTACCAACTTGATCATCCAGTGGGATACTACCATCCTTCAGAGAAGAAGAAAGAAAAGAGGAAGAGAGCCTCTCCTCAGAGGATCCAGATAGAGCATGTTGAAGAATAGGCCCCTTTGCAGCAACATGAATCTACTTCCCAAGACCCCCGAGACCCTGGAATTTCTCATATCCAGGTTGTTTTTCCATTGCCTCCTATTTTTTCAAGCCAACAAGAAGAAGGAGAGATTCCAGAGACATCCATTCATCTGATGCATGAAGAACCCACTTCTCCTATGGTTCCATAGAAGCAAAGGAGGGTTAAGGTTAGAATGAACAAGAGGCAGAAAGTTCGTAAAAGATTAGTGCCTAATCCATCTATTCCTAAAACCATTCCCGAGGAAGAATCAGATGAGGATGAGACAGAGTCAGATGGGGAGGAAGAACAAGTGCCTCTACAAGGGAGAACCCAACTTGCCAAAGCCACAGAATTGGAAAGAAAGAAGAATGTGACAAATACCCCACCACCCACCCAAGCTGAACTGATAGAGCTCTCTTCTTTGGAAGATGAAGTACAATGATGGGTGAATGAGCAAAGAGAGCTAGGTGATGATATTCTCTCCATTCCAGATTTTGATTTCATGCCAGTGGGTACGTAATTGGTTGGAGATAAGATTAGAGATACTCCTACAAGTGAATTTCAATAGCAAGATCGGACGCAGATGCCACCTGAGACACAAGGTCCTCATCCAACGCCCCCATCTTCACCTCAGGCTATGATGGTAGATAAGGTTTCAGTGACACCTCCACCTTCGAGTTCAGAGGAACATGTTCAGAAGGAATCATCATTACAAGGAGAACTAGAACCAAGGACTACTAGTGAGCCATCAAAACAGGCACAGGTAATGGAATGTGTACAATAGCCTTCCCAGGAAGTTGAGGATCAAACTGCGGGATCTATAGAAACTAAGACTACAGAAGAAGAACCCTCACAACAGGAAACTCCAAGAAAAAGCTATAGAGGGAAGGAGGTAGTTGAACACATCCCTTCATCATCTAGAGCCAAGGTTACAGAAAGACATATCTCGAGATGGTTCCAGAAATAAATAATGAGAAGTGCTAAGCATCAATTCCTTGCTTTAGAGGATGATATTTGTGACATTGCAGAGATTTTGAACAAGCCTGACTCTCCATTACAGGATGCAACACCATTTGCATTCATTACCACTACTTGGAATTAGGACTTATTTGCACAAGTGGCTCATCCTCTAAAAGGTACAGATGAAGAAGTTGTTAGCCTTCAGGACTATGAAGTAAAGGATATCATGTTAGGGAAGCCTACACAAGATACTTCTCGACAGATGATGACTATGGGAGTCAAAGAGGTTCTTAACCATATAGAACGTGATGAGATTGAAATCAGAGCACTTCGAAGGCAAGTTGAGATCTTGAAAGGATATCTAGCTGAAGTTATCGGTCCTCTTGATTCTGAACGCCCTGAGGAGACTTTGACTACCATTCTTAAAGAAGGGGAAGGTGTACGACTCAATCCATTCTTGAGAGCTTATCAGGATTGGCGAGACAACCTTGAGGATAGGGGTGTCACTATAATTATAGGAAGTCTGAAATTGTTAGATGCTACACAAGACAATGTTGATAAGATCATGGCAATTTTGAGGTAGGACTTCAGTATTATGAATGAGGTACGGGTTTGGAGCAAGGATTTGCAAATTCTACAGGCCATAAAAGGACAAAGGTACCAAATTTTGATTGATGTATATACCGAAGAAGAGTTAGACATGATAGATGATTGGATAGAAAATATTGCAGAGGGAAATAAGGTGATGGAAACATTGCATGATGAGATACATAGGCTCAAGGACCAAGCTCGAGAGCAAATTTTGGAAGCAGGAAAGCTTATATAGTGATGCATGCTTGGATATTTTTGAAGATGAAGAACGAGAGAAGATTTTACCAGTTGAGGTAGTTGTAGAAAACTTCAGAAAGACTTTAGAGGAAGCATCCAATGATGAAGACATCAGACAAGTCTTCTGGACAAAAGAAGCATTGTTAGAGTTGGATACCAAACTCGAGAATTTTGCAAAAACTCGAATTGAGGTGGACAACTACAGAAAAAAGGTCAAAGATAAGTATGAGGCTTTGGATCTTCCTGATGCTGCTAAGATTATTGAGATTATAGATAAATTCAAGGGCAAACATCCAAACATATCTTTAGGATGAAGATGAGCAAAACCTAGATGCCAGAATTCCAATTTTGACACTTAGTAAAATTTTGAGATTTTGACCCAATCGAGGTCTGTAGCTCCGCAATTCAGAGGTGTGTTGATAGTTGACTGCTAGCTCCAAAAATAACACTTTCCATGCATTGGAAACACATTTTGATGGCAAGTTAACTCTGACACACATCAAGTGAAGGGCCAACTTCTATTTTTGGTGTTTCCATACACTTCTACTTTGACTGATGGCTTCCTCCTACTTTCTCTCTCACGCTTTCATTGTTTTTGACATGTGAAGGGCTCATGCATCCAATTAATGAATAAAATATGGATGGAGTCCCTCTAAGCACCAGTTAGATTACCAGTTTGTATATATTTAGTTTGTTTTAATGTTTTAAAAGCATTTTATTGCATCAAGATATCTCTCACTCTCAACACAAATTGAGGAGATGATTTCTTATAAATACCCCATTGTAAAATGTAAAAAGGGCCGCCGTTATTATGCAATAAAATTATGCTTTTGGTGCTAGCATTTGGAGTGTAGTTATTCTTGCCTGAATGTGTCATTGTTTTGTGGATTTTATTCATGAGATTGTGATTGAGCCAAAGGTTTATTGCATTGTTTCTGATTCTGCGATCTTTTAGTTTTGGTGTTTGCTATAGATATATGAATTTCATTGACGTAACGAGCTTGAGAAGAGATCACCCGATTGTGTCTACATAGCTTTTTGTCTCGCATGAGCACACTTTCTGTGGCCTTGCGATTTGATGAAGAGTGAAACATCATTCGATTTGTTAAAATTCTCACTGACGATTGCATCAGTGGATTCTAGGAAGTGTTGCTCCTATTTTCATTGGTTTCCTACCAATTTCTTCGAAGGTTTAACTCGCAGCGTGTTGTGTTCTGTAGCTTATGTTAGTTTAGGAATTTCAATTTCATGTTATTTTCTTTCAGTTTTGTTATTTGCTTTGCTAACCCCCCCCCCCCCGTTATAATAGGACCTCGTAGTAGTTGCATTGTTAGAGTTGCATTCATTGAAAAACAAAAAATACAAAAATATTGTTCTTTTGGTGTGATATTTTGAGACAATAAACAGGATTTACTTGATTCCAAGGTAAAAGAGTTTTTGGAACCAGCAAAGGCCTCCTCGTGAACATTCACATTTATCTTCTACTGAGCGGATTTTGGTACGTCGCAAGACAAATACTAAACCTTGGAGTGGATCCTTAAAAAGATTTGCTTTTCAAGAGAGGAATTACACTATAGATTCCTGTTGTTGACCTTGTGCAAAACGAATGCCCAACACTAACTTGCTTGGCACTAACTATTTGCTTAACACATATTGGTGTTAGACACTTATTATATATTTCACTCGACATGCATTATCTAACAACTTATGCTCAACATGCACTACTTACTTGGCATGCATTTTGTGAATATGACTAAGTGTGTAGTCACTCATATGTCAAAACCAATCTGACATTAACAATCTCCCCCTTTGACATGAGTGGAAAAAAAACTTTGTCATGCATATATAACCTTAACATAAGCATAACTTAGATAATCTATAATTTTTACTTAGCTCGCATACAAAATTTCAAAACTTCAAAATTTTGCAAAACTAATGACTTATTAGTCATACGTCAAAACTTCATAACTCCCCTTGAGTTGATTGTTTTGTGTTGTATCTAAGGTTGATACTCCTACTGAGTAAAGTTGCTTCAACTCCTGGCTTACTCTATTTCAATACTCCTAGTGAAAAAATTTGCTTCAACTGCTGGCTTACTCTATTTTTCTTGTACTCGCCCTTTTCTTCAATATCCCCCTTTTTCTCAATTCCCCTTTTTTTTGACACTTATGTCTTGGGTGGTACATGAATAGTGTGTTTGTCCAAAAATGGTTTATGGACCTCCATTATTATCTTAAGTATTGCATCCCAATTGTTGCATTCCACCTTTAGAGATTGAATTTGAATATCCAGCTTGGCAACAAGGTCTACTAGGCCTTCATGAGTAGAAAGATTAAGATCTTTCTTCATCAATGTTTCTACAAAGGCTAGTTCCTTGTGCAATACCTCCATGTGTAGGGTCATCATGGCTTGAATACTGATCAAAGTAGCTCAAATATTTGCATCTTGTGCATGTAGCGCAACTAACTAACCTTGAGTAGAGAGAAGTCTATGAAAATGTGGCTGATTTTGACTAGGAGATGATTGCAATGTTTTACCTGTTATGTTCAGATCTCCCACCAGTTGATTAACATGTTTGTGAACTTCTTGTGTGAAGAGATTTACATCACACAATTTTGTGTATAGAGAAAATATATTCTCTAACGCCTTCCTCATGTCTTCCATTTTGGTTGCTAACTCAACTTGTTTGAGTGCAATGACACTAGAAATCTTTTCATCAACCTTTGTTAAAAACCTCTTCTCAGACCATTCTAAAAGTTTAGTGTTTGTGTCCAGGTCTGCATCATTGATCTTATCCACTAAGTTCATTAGTTGCTCAATGATAAAATTACTTGCATTAGGTCGTGGGAGGATAAATGCATCAAGAAATATGTCTTTGATGTCATATAGCACTTGTCTTTGCTTGTGCTCCCTTCTTAGCAACTCTTGATTCTTCTTCCTTGCTAGAGCCTCTTGCAATATGCTCATCTTCTCTATGGTAATTGATGCTAAATCAAACTTTGGAAGTTTAATCAACTCATATAGGTTGACATATCCATAAGATGTTCCATCTCCAACCTTAAATATTTCAGACTAGGCCTTGATGATTGTAATGGTGTAGCTTTTACACTCGGCCTATGAAGAGTTTGGCTAGGAACAAGGGTTGTTGAGCTTGGTAAGGTAACCAATGTCTATATTGCTATTTGTTCCTCTAGTTTCATATCCAAAATTGACTCTTCAATCCTATTCTTCTCTTTCTCCTTCTCCTCTATTAAAACTACTTTTACTGAAGCATTTGACACTATGTGCTGATATTTGATGTCACTGGGTCCTTTCTTTGGTATACCATAATGGGCATTGGAACACGAGTGTAAGAGGTGACACTCAGTTGTACTTTTTGACATCTCTTCTCTATAGATTAGGGGGCCACAAGATGTGTTAGTGTTCAGTTTCTCCCCTGCTGATGCTTTGTCAATCTCTGTTGTACTAATTAATTTAGGATTATTACATAGTTTAGCAGCTAAATTTGAATCCTATAAAATCCTCTTCAAATCATCCTCTATCAAAGGATTGATGTTTTGCATAGTGTTATCAGAAACATCCTTGATCTTTATTGTTTCTTGTTGACTAATTTGTTCCATATGAGGGGGATTGGCACTCGACATATGTACCTTGAGTACATTTAGATCTTGTTGATGCTCTTCTTCAGCTATTGCCTCTACCTTTTCTTTTTTTTTGTTCCTCCCTCATGGCCATCCTTTATAGATCCATCATTTGTAACCTCAACTAAATCTTGGTCATCTTTTTCCTCACCTACCTATTCAAGAGTTTTCTCAATAGCTTTTTCTATCTGTAACCCATAAATAACTTTCTATATTTGGGTGCTCTGTTTGACAACCTCCTCAATGTTATTCTGTAAAATCTTGAAGGCTCTATATTTGGGAGAAAATTTCCCCTTCTATTTATTAATGACATTAGTCATAGATGACTTATCCAATTCAAGCATTACTCTAGCTAGAGTAGTTTCCCTTATATTCCTTTTAGTTGTTAAATTGTATCACCACCTTTGCTCAACTCTATCATATAAAATTTTGGGCAGAGAGTTGGAAAGCTCAATAGGGGTGGTCTTGAATGTGGCCATCATCTTATATACAGATTCTTCAACCTTATTCATTTATACTTTTCCAAGTTTGTCAAACTCAAGATTTGTGTGAACCCAGAAAAATCTACATTGTTCTTAATGTTATCACACAAGTTGTCTAAATCAAAAGAGGGACTGTGGCTTACCACTTGGAATTGACTGTTGTCATCTGACTCAATCCTCTCCTCATCTCATTTATCTAGAGCTATGCACTTTCTCATCTTTTATTGTTCTTGCTAACTCTGCTCTATAGTAGTAGTTGATATTTTACCTTTGGGTTTGTCAACTTCCCGTGTTTTCTTTGAAGTGGCCCTTGTGCTAGCCCTAGTGACAGGTATTGTTGGCTTTTATTGTGTTGGCTTCACAATGCTCTTTGATTTCTTTGTTTTTGGCTCCTTGGCTTCTTTTTTCTTCTTCTTTATAGGTTTAAGTGCTTCACTGGCTTCTTCTCCCTTGATACCTTCTTCATGTTCCACTTCCTCTTCTTCTTGGTCTTCTCCTTGACCTTGTGTTAGTGTAAGCAAGGCTTGAGTAGGTTGCTCATTTTCTTCATCCTCCTCCTCCTCCTCCTCATCATCATCTTCTTCTTCTCCCCCCCCCCCCCCTTCACTAAATCTCTCTTTAAGCTTCTTTACAATTTTATTCTTCTTTCTCACCATAGAAGTTGTCTTCAAATCTATTGTGATTCTAGATTTGGCTTCCTCATAATTGGCAAACGAGGTTTCACTTTTGTCTGCTTCCTCTGCAAGTAGTGTTGTAATGGTTGTTGATGCTTCATCCACATTGATTTCACAAGGTAGTGGCCTAAGCCATCTAATCCTAGGAATAGTTGCTTGAACATAAGTATGATCAACATCAACTAGAAAATAAACATCATCATAATATTTTTCTACTGGTGACACTGATATCCTCAATCTCTACTTCATAGACTTCTTAAAGTCTTCAAAATAACTTGTCATGACTAACTCAAAGTTGTCCCTAAGTTTCTCTATGAATTCTCCAATTTAAACTACAATTGACTTGTTGGTCTTCCAAGCAACTTTACCAAATGAAGGAAATGTGTTTTGCACATAGAAAAATGTACAGACCAGTAATGAACCAAATTTGCATTGTACGCTCTTTTTCTTTCTTATGGCTCCAAGTTTTTTGATAACTGCTGGAGTTGTAACTCAACAAGGTCATAAGAGTGATCCTTATTGACTATCTTGTAGCCCAAATCCACAACCATACAAGATAAATTGTTCAATCTGCTAGATTGAAAGAACTTGTGAGCAATAATTCTCACTGCAAATGCAATAAGGGGATCTATAGTTGTAATAGTTATCATCCCTCTTTTGATCCATATAGTCCCTGTATTCTTCTCAATAATCTCCTTTACATCACTTCGCATGGTCTTAGGTCTATCTAGGGTAGGATACCCTGTTACTTGTTGAGTGATCCTTTTAGTGATCTTGATAGGGCCATTTTCCAACCATACAGAGTGATCATTATTCTACTCTACACTATCTTAATCCATTCTATTTTTAATACATTTGGAAAATCTAGGGCACGAGTTAACCCTTTTCTCTCAACATTTTTGTTTTCTTCCTTTAACACTCCATCAACACATAGTTGGCTATACAAATCTCTGATTTCCACGTCTCCAATACTTCCAACCTTACAAGAGTAGCAATATCTTACATCTGTTATCATCAAAACCTTTTGTGGTATCATAGACAACACACCAGTTGGATCTCCCTTATATGAAATCTTAGGAATAGCTTGGAAGGGTGGTTGTGTAACTTATTTGCTAATTAATTAAACATTTAAAACCTCTTTTCCTTCCTTTCTAACAACAATAGAAGAACTAGATGCCATAATAGATAATTAGGGTTTGTGATAATTTAGACAACATAACTTGGCACATGATAAATACCTTATGAATCTGATGATTGGTGATGAGTAGCAACTAAATTCAGTTCACAAACACTTGAATCCTTCAACTCAATTTGCCTTATGCTCTTTGTGCTCTCTTTAATCTCAAATGAATGCAAATGAGTAAAAAATTGACCATATAACCCTTTAAAACTTGACAATAAATGCTTAGTGCTTACACAACTATAAGCTCAACTATCATAGCAATTTCAACTCACTCTACTTACACAATGAGCTTAACCAATACTATCACCTTTAATAGCTCGACATCAACTAAAATTTCATTTCCACTCGACAACAACATGAAAACTAAGAAAACTTGTAGATTTCTTCTAGGTTCCAACCAATACATTGCATCTTATCCATGCATATATAATATTTTCAAAACTTAGATTCTTGGAACTGATGTCAAATATATCATTGAAATATCAATCGCACATACCTTTTGATTGCCTAGTTGGGGTGATTTGATCACCTAATTCATTGGATGAAGTGACCTCATCTAAATTTGTTATGCTACAATCTTCCTTTTTCTTCCATCTCTTATTCATCTCCATTTTGACATTCTCAACATCAATCTTCCCTTTTCCTTTGTTGAATTCACTACTAGGTGCTTTCGAGCTTTTTGGACAATTCCTACTAATGTGACCAGTCTTCAAACAACTAAAACATGTAGTTTGACTCAACCATCTACTGTAGTCACTTCTGAAATGTGTCTTAATGCAATCCTCAACAACATGTCCATACTCTTGACAATAGTCACAACCATACCTTATATTGTAATCACAATTGCAGGATCTGTCAGTGTGGTTTACCTTAGCTTGCTTGTTTGATGACCAGTTAGGCTTGGATCTGCACTCATATGCTCTATGTCCATACTCTTATAGTTCTAGTAGTAACCTTCAAATCTTTGTGTGCTTTTAATCTTGTTCTTACATTCATGTGCCTGATGTCCTTGATTGTTGCACTTATGATAGTTACCCATGAATTTCTACTTAGGATTCTGATTTGCATTGTTGCTCCTGCAAACATTTGTTGTCTGACCTATCTTTCCACAATTATGACAAGTAGGTTTGTAGTTCTTACATTTGTTATTTATTTGTTCACCACTTTGAGAAGATTCTCCTTATTCGGTGTTGGTGTATCCCAATCTAGTAGTATCATCATTAGATCTAGGAGATTTCATCAGTTCTCAAAATACTTGATGCCTTCACTAGGTTTGTTGAAACTTTCAAAAAATTATTTTTCTCTTTTCAAATCATTCCTTAGTTGTTTATTCTATAATTTCAAGGTTGTGATCTCAATATCCTTTTCATTAAATTCATGATTGGTAATCATCATTTGATTCAATATTTCCAGTTGCATGTGAGCAATCCTATTTATCTATGATGTTTTCTCTTCTAGTCTGTTGGTCAGTATCCTTTTGTCATCTTCAATCATAGCTTTGTCTTTCTCAACTTTCTTGTTCTACTCAGTCACCTTACACAACAATACTGATTGGACTTCTTATTCTATCCTAAGATTTCTAACCTCTTCAGTTAGAGCACCATTCTTTTCCATCAGATTTGGAACTGTTGCATCAAATTCACTTGAGTTTTCATCTATAAATAATTTAACAATGTCTTCCTCTTAGTAATGTGTGTCATTCTCCTCAATAGCTATCTCTTTCCTTCTCTTTAATGAGTGATTCAACTCATCTGTTGCTTCATTCAATTGATGTAGGGCAAGTTGGATTTCAATCTTTTGATTCTCAATGACTTTTCCCAACTTGTAGACTTCCATCTTCAAGATCTTTTCTCAAATTTGTAAAGCTTTCCTTTCCAGAGAACAAGGCTCTGATACCAATTGTTGGAAATACAACAGGGAAAATAAACTATGAGAGGGGGGATGAACCAATCCTTCAAAACTTTAACCCTTAAAACATTCACCACACATCCATCTCATAGTTTGCATGTAGACTAAAATACCAAACTAAGCATGTTCATCCATAGCATGAAATCAAATAAACATTCAAAACATATATGACACAAGATATTTGGTTACCTAGAAACCCTCCAATAAGAAGGTAAAACTGGAGTGGGGATAACACCCACAAATCTTCACTATTATAGTTGTAAAGTGTATCCAATGAAGGTTACAATGTTTGATCATAAACTATGATATACCCTATGAAAGGTCTACCTTGTTAAAGGCTCACAAAGATTGTTAGATCTTACCCTATTAAAGGATTTCAACACCCTGTTAGAAGTGTGCCTAGTTAAAGGACTTCAACTTATAATGAAGTAAGCACTCAATTAAGAGATTTAGACAAAAGTCTACTATAACTTGAAACTTGTTAAGGCTACTCTATTAAGAGATTTTACTGATTCACCTATTAGAATGTCTTAGCCTTGATCCTTCAGTTAGAACTCCTTTACTAGATTAAAAAAATCACTTCTTTCCTAATGTATACTTGATCCTCTCTAATCAGATGTATCACTTCTATCCTCTCTACTTTCCTATGTTCTCTCTAATTGATTATGTAATGCATATCTCAATTCACAACTCCTTAGTCACCATGAATGATCTTTTTGCACATGCAAACTTCTCTCTTTGCTCATGCATTATTTTAGGGTTTGTCCTCCTTGAGAATTCCTAGGTGACCTAGGGTTAGGTAAGAATTGATGATTGTGATTCACCCATTTGTCACTTAGAACATCCCTCAATCTGATTGGTTGCATGTACGACATAGGGATTCTCCACATGTCTTGGAAAATATCTTCTAGAATCACAAAAAAATCCTTAAATTGGCCAAAAAATGGTTTACATAGAAGTTTGTGCCATTACAAACAACTATGTCCAAAACTTTTTACTCAGCACTTAAAGCTTTTGATGCTCAACATCCACTATATCTTCAATGTTGTAACTCGGCCTCTAAATGACTTAGCATCCATTGTTCACTTGGCAAAAACTAACTTGCTTAGCACTAGAGTGACTTGGCACTAACTATCTGCTTGACACATACTGGTGTTTGACACTTACTATATATTTCACTTGGCATGCACTATCTGACAACTTATGCTTGACATGCACTACTTACTCAGCATGCTCTTTGTGCATATGACTAAGTATGTCAAAACCAATATGAGATTAACATCTACTTAGTCAGTATGCTCTTTGTGCATATGACTTAGCCTTCAATTTAGTCACCATTAATCTCCATCTAGTGATCTTCATTTCACCTTCTTCTTCTCCATCTCTTTGCAATTCTTTCCACCAAAGAGCAACATGTCCTCTCAATTTGTGCCAACCTCACTTTGAGTAGATCCTCAATATCCTCAAGCTCAAAGTAGTCTTCCAATTCACCAATCCAACCAATCAAGTCTTCAAGAGTCAAAGTACTAGAGAATTTAGAAACCTACATCTTATGCTTCAGCTTCAACTGAGATTTAGGTCTAGCAAACTGACCAACCCTAGTTCCAATAGGTTTCTCCACATGATTAGTTCTATCCTTACCACTAGATCCAACAACTTTAAAGTCTTCAACAACTTCCTCATAGCCATCTTTAGTACCCACATGCCTAGGTACACAACCAAAAGCACTCACAATTTCAGCAATCATGTCACTCTTCATCAATGCAATCTCAGATATGAATTATGCTCTAATCTTCTCTAAGATCCTTTCTTCCATAGCATCACTAAGATCATCAATTGCCCTAGGGTCCAATATTCTTAAAGGTATCTTTCAAAATTTTCAAAAACCTAAAGCAATAGATCCACTAATCCAAAAGATCAATTAGCTCCATAAGATCAACCTTCTCCAACCCAAGATCCTGGTGCAAACTGCCTCAACTTCAATGATCTATCAATACACTTAGGAATAACCTGGCTCTGATACCACCTAATGTAGTGCAAGGCAAGAGAATCCCCAAAGGAGATGTCCAAACCCCCAGAAAATAACCACACAATGAAAACACAATAATAAGCAATAATAATGCAAGATCCGATACCAAATCACAACTATTTATTCATAAAACAACTAAATACATGATTCTGGGTTAGGGCCAAATACAAAAACAATCACAATAACAGTTCTACAAGATCCAACTTACAAACCCAATCCCAAGTAGTCCATATCCACAACTAGATATGAAGACCAAGAAGAATCCACACTTGTACCCTCAGGTTCACCAAGAAATTCTCTAGTTCTCAAGTTGTAGCTACTAGCTCTTCAAAGTTCACATCCTCTTCTCTAAGACAGATCCTCATAATAATCCTAAAGACTCCAAAAACCCCCTACTTGTACCCAACTAAGACACAAGTCAACTCAATTCATTACAAATTAAATTAAATCCCCTACATTAAATATATGTCAAGCCATAAGTTGACTACAACAAAAATCAAATACCCATACATAAATTAAATGCCAAAAGTTTTCTCATAGACAAATCGACACTAGTAGAAACCAAGACCAAGTTGAGTGCTAGATAAAACAAGCAGAGCATCAGTAAATTTCCAAGAATTTTTAAGCTCCTAGACCATGCCGAGCTCCAAGACCATGTCAAGCTCCAAGACTATGTCAAGCTCCAAGACCATGCCAAGCTCCAAGACCATGCCAAGCTCCAAGACCATGCTGAGCTCCATAGTGTATGTCGAGGTCCCAGTGTCTGTCGAACACCAGTATCTACCAAACTCCACAACTTTAATCCAAAATCCCTTGAAACATGCAGGATTGCAAGCAAGCCCAAGATGCTCATGCATCATTTATATCAAGAGCAATTAGAAATACTCATTAAACCAACAATATCTATCAATATTGGAATAGAAGAATCTCAACGCATCTCAAAGGTAGCAAAATATTTATCAGAGTAAAAAAGAGATGAGTTTCTATAGCTTTTCCAATCTAAAAAAATCAATTTTGCATGGTCATATATTGATATTCCAAGTTTGGAGCCAAATATTATAATGCACCATTTATCTATATCTCCAAGGGTCAAACCGATGAAACAAAAACTCAAAAATATGTATCCACATGTTGCACTTTTAATCAAGGCTAAATTGAAGAAATTATTGGATGCTAGTTTTATTAGAGAAATTAATTGTGTAGAGTGGATATCAAATATTGTTCCTATTTCAAAACTAGACAACTTTATTAGAGTATGTACCAATTTTAGAGATCTCAACAAAGCTTGTCCAAAAGATGATTTTCCTTTACCAAACATTGACACCATTGAAGATCTTACAGATGGACATGAAATACTATCTTTAATGAATGGATTCTCTAGTTATAATCAAATCAAGATTGCACCAAAAGATCAAGAGAAGACTATGTTCACATGTCCTTCGGGTACTTATTACTAGAATATCATGCCTTTTGGTCTAAAAAATGTAGCTACTACATACCAAATGGTTGTGACTACAATTTCCTATGACATGATGCATACCATAATGGAAGACAATGTTGATGATATCTTAGGAAAATCAAAAATCAGGAATGATCATTTGCAAGTGTTAGACAAGATATTTTACCAGACTGGAGAAATACAATGTCAGATTGAATCCAAAGAAATTTACTTTTGGTGTTACACCTAGAAAATTTCTAGGATGCATAGTTTATGCAAAAGGAATAGAGGTTGAACCTAACAAAGTTAAGGCAATCATAGAGATGACACCATCAAAAAACATAAGTCAATTGAGATCATTACAAGGAAGGTTGCAATCCATTGGAAGATTTGTCTCATAGGTGGATGATAGAAGTCATCCTTTCACACATTTGTTACATGAGAATATACCATTTCATTGGGATGTCAAGTGTGAAGAATCTTTTGACAAGATAAAAGAATACTTGAAAAATCCACCAACTTTGATTTCACCTATTATGGGAAAACCACTCTTGTTATATATATCAGTGACTAAAAAATGTTTGGGAGACTTATTAGCACAACATGATCATGAAGAAAAAGAAAATGGTTTTTTATTATATCAGTCACACCTTATTGGGATATGAGCTTAACTATTCATCAATTGAGTGAGCATGCCTTGCACTAGTCTCTGCTTCACAAAATCTGCGACACTACATGTTATCTCATAAAGTCAAGGTAATTCAAAAGATTGATCCTCTAAAGTATTTTCTTAATAAATCAGCATTAACAAGAAAACTACCAGAGTGGCTTATGGTATTAGGTGAATTTGACAATGAGTATATGGATCACAAAGCCATAAAGGGACAAGTTATCATGGATCAACTAGTAGATGCACCACTACTAGATGAATGCACAATAGACGTTGAATTCCTAAATGTAGAAATCATGCAATTATCAAAACAAATCTAGAAACTATATTTTGATGGATAATTTATCCAAAATGGTTATACAGTAGGATTATTCTTTGTTAGACCACAAGGATGCACAATACCCAAGTCTTACAAGTTTTTATTCCCTGGTACAAACAACATGGTTGGTTATGAAGCATTGCTCATAGGACTCAAAATGGTAGTATAATGGAAAATAACAGAGTTGAATGTTTATGGAGACCCCCAATTGATCGTTAATAAAGTTAATGATGAATATCAAAACAAAGATAATAAGTTATTACCATATAAGCATATGGAAGATGACTTCAACAATATTTCACAGTGATCACATTTGAGTATATTCCTTGATAGGATAATAAAGATGTAGATTCCATGGCAACATTTCTTCTTTTCTTGATATGGAAAACACATAAGCTCATTTGGAGTTCTTAGTGGAAACCTTGCCTTATCCTTCATATGACGATCTCAATTCTAGAATTATATGTCATTTATTGGGTCTTGATTTCCCAATTTATGGAAAAATCTATGCATATCTAAAAGAATATATCTTACCACCTGACCTATCCCAAAACCAAAAGAGAAATTTCCTTCACTAAACATCTCGTTACACCCTAATCATTGACACCCTGTATTGATGAGGTTTCAATGATACTCTCTTACATTGTCTTGAACATGATGAATCTCAAATTGCTTTACGAGATGTACCCGAGGGTATATGTGGGTCACACTTGAGTGGTCCTTCTTTGGCTAAGAAACATATGTGTATGAGTTATTATTGGCCTATGATGGAGTTTGATTCTTTTTAATATGCTTTAAATTACAAAAACTGCAAGATACATGAGAATCTAATTCATGTACCAACTCAGGAATTCCATCCAGTTACAACAACATGTCCATTCAGTCAGTGGTGACTCGATCTCATTGGGGAAATTCATCCATCTTGTAATGGCCATAGATTCATCATAACTGCAACAAAATATTTTACCAAATGGGTTGAGGCCATTTCGCTCATAATCGCTATCGGTAAACAAGTCTCCATGTTCATCCTTAACTATATCATCTGTCGATATGGTATTCCAATATCCATAGTCACTGATCATGTTAAACAATGCCAAAATAAGGATATCAAAGAAATATGCAAGAAGTTTCATATCACCCATCATTCCTCCTCCATTTATTTCCCACAAGGAAATGGTCAAGCTGAGGCATTTAATAAAACCATTGTCAAGATTCTTAAAAAGACTATTAATGATGTTGGCCATGACTGACATGTTCAACTTAGTCCAACACTATGGGCTTACTATGCATTGATTCACAAACCTACTAAGGCCACTCCATATTCCCTTATTTTTGGCAACAAAGCTATACTTACCCTCGAGGTTGAGTTACCATCTCTCAGAGTGACATTAAGGGATCTTATTCCAGATGAAGACTATTGAGTATCACGCTTGCAAGAGTTGGAATTACTAGATGAAAAGTAACATAAACTCTTTGACCATTTGAAAGCTTATCAACAATGGATGTCTTGTCAGTACAATAAAAAGGTGAAATCTACAAAATTTCAAGTGGGTGACCTAGTCCTAAGAGAAAATCCAAAGAATCAAGCTGACAGAGAAAAGAAAGGAAAATTGAGGAAAATTGGCTAGGCTCTTTTGTGATCACTACAGTATTTGGATATGGGGCATATGAGTTATCAATTTCTGAGGGTGATTTGTTAGATGAACCTATTAATAACATACACCTTGAGAAGTTCTACATCTAAAATCCCAATGCAAGTGATGAAAAATATTTTAAAAAATCAAAAAATCTCAAAAATCCAAAAAATAAAAAAATAAAACATCTAAAGCAAGTAGTGAAGACTTGGAAACATGTGTCAGTTGTGACAAGTTAGCTCTTCTATCTATTAGGTTTCTTCTGAGTTCCGCATCACATTGTCTATAAGCATAATAAAGTTCTATCATAGATTGATTTAGATTAGAATCTTCATCCATGTTTATTTCTAGGTCTTTTCTCCATCCATAATAGGTCAGTCCAATACCTAATTGGGGGTATTGTCCTCGAACTAGTTCTAGAATTGGATCTTTGAAAAATCATGACTAAAAAGGGGATAAAAAGGATTCTATTTTAACAATATTCAGACAACAAACAATAGAAAAACAATATTTATCAATGGATTTGAAATGTTGACTCATAACTTGCAATGCTCAATCAACTTGTTGCCTACATCAAAAGTTCAACTTATCCAAAAATCTAAACAATCACATCAAACCATAACAAGATCTTTAAAAAGAGATTTGTACATTTGACGATAGTTTTGATTGATCATTAGAGTACATGCATTCATCAATTTGATTTCATTGTTATCATGTTCCTAAGTTATTCCAGGATGTCTCACTAGTATGAGTTAATCACTCCATATACCATTGTGACTAGAATAGTTAGGATAGAACATGATATTTTTCTATGTTTTTTGTTTGTGGGATGTTTTCTATTGTAATTGATTGGACTTTTATTTCAGGGTACCTGTGCCTAAGGGTCTTCATATATCTAATGAGCATTCCATGGTGACAACTTCATTTGTCACTATATTGGTTGCATCATGAAGTGCCACACATACCTCTACCCCAAATATTTGTTCATTAGATGGATTATAAAACATTAATTATTTTTTGATCACACTAGAAAAACTCAGGTAATCTCAGTTAAATTATACCTAGATGCTTGTCAAGCTTGCAATATTAAAATCCATGTAAGGAATGATCCAGTCATCCTAGTTTAACTATACCATGATGCTATGCTTGTGTTCTCTTACAACAATAAAGAGCCCAATGATGATAAAAAATCATGTTACCTTCGGATCAAGATATTACAAAGCAATGGAGACTATGAACTTTAGTTTTGCATTTACCTATTCATCCCCATTTTCCATTTCATCCATATTCATTTCATCTGAGTGCATGAGGTTTCTTTTATAGATTATGGGTCCATTCTTCTAGGTCTTTTAATTCTTTCATTAGGTCGTTTAGGGTGAGACATTGTTATTATCCAAATTGAAGCTATTGTACATTAATAAAATATTTGCATTTTATATAGAATTCCATAATTAGAGGGTTCATTTCACTTTTTACCTTTGTCTATATCCATTTAGCATTATAGGTTAAATCATCATCAACATTCATTTTCGTTCTTTTTAGTTAAATATTTGTCATCTTAGGTATCCACACATGGTAAAACAAAATGCATTAATGAATCATATAGCACATTTTCATCTATCATCATAACTACATCTAGAACATAAGAAAATCATAATATCACCACATATCACATAATGCATCCCATCATAGAACATCAAGAAAAAAAAAAAACTGCAAATAAAATCATGACATATCATATCTTGCATAATCATGTGTCGATATTCATCATAAATAAGCATCATAAGAAATCCATATAGGCAACAATATAATAAGTGTCCAATATCCAATATCCTATGTCTATGTAGGATGAAAAATCATATAGAATATCAAATAGCTAATGCTATCTCATGATAGTAACAAAATGTCTCAAAGTACACAGTCCATCAAAATACAAGGTGTCTGTCAAAAGTGTATACAAAATGTCTAACTGGCACTTCCACCATACTCTATGTGTCAATATCAATGTCTAAAAATAGATGGTCCTATACCCTTTGCTCCACCAGTTCGTCTACCTGTCTCTGCATATCTCCTAGTCTCTAGCCTAGGAGACCTCAAAGCTACATCTCCACTCTCTGTGTGTGCTCTATTTGATGCCCTTCCATAACAAGAGCTCTCTATAAAGCTCCCCATTTGTTGGTGCTCTGGGACAACTCTCTTCCCATAATACTCCCTCTTGTTGGTGTAAATACGTATTTACTATTTACACTTACTTAAGTTCACTTAGGTTAATGCATTATTTATTGTATTGCATTATTTTATTATTTTATTTTGTGAGACACTTAGGAGTTTGTGTATCTTTTTGAGTTTTCATGTTGACAACACAAAAGTGCACAACTCTATTTCAGCACATGGTGTCTACAACACTGGAGTTTGCATCATTCACTAAGTTGTCATGTAGAAAACACAATTATTCACACTCCCTTTTTAGCACATGTTGTCTACAACATTAATTTGTGTGTCACACCATTGTAGGCATATCCTCTCATCATCACACTTAATTATGTGCTTAATGGAGGATAACCCATATCTGGTGGATATGTGCCTAGTTGTATGACTTATCATGATGTTGATTCTTAGGCATTCTAGATGCATCTTAGAGGTCTTTATATACAGGTACTCCTAGTGTACTTTAATGAATATTGAATTGAATACATTGTTATTCTAATTATATTCCTTTTTGGTCTACATTTGTGCTTGTATTTGAGTTCTTAGTTCTTGGGTGAATTTTTCCCTAAGGCAAATTCTTACATGGTATTAGAGCTTGGAGATTTTCTCTTCACATAGCCATTCGAGACCATTGTTGTTTCATCACCTCGGCCCAAATCTGGAGTACTATAGAAATTAGGAGCATCTAGAGCCAGATCTGACCTCGCCATTGCATCTGGAACACTAATTCAGTGAAAATTGACTATAAATTTGGCTACCCTAGGCCAAAGTCAACAGTGAGGCAAATTGGAACTCGGAAGCCCCAATTTGCAAGTTCAAGTATGGTCATTTTTAGATTTGCAATTTAATTTTTCAAATATTATTTTAATTTCTCTGTATTTTTGTCACAATTTTATTGAAATTTTTGGAATTTTTTTTTGCTCAGTCGGGCTAGTAAAGAATAATTTTTTTGCAGAACTAGGCTGTCAGATCCTCGCCCTACACAGAGGAATATTCTATGGCATTTCTTAATTAGTAGGCACATGATTCTAGCCAAGCCCCACTTTTGACGTGGATAGTCTGCGAAATTCTTTTGAATGTGGGACTGAAATGTCTCCACCCGTCATGTAAACCCTCTAGCAATGCTAAACAACACCATTTTGACAGCAAATAAAATTGGCAAAGGTGAAACTGGTGTCGACATTAATGATTTTAGCCTGTCCATCTAGTACACCTCGTCCTTGTAGAGCACATTCCTTTGAAATATTCAATTTTTGGTAGGCATCAATCATTCATTTTCTGGCGAACAGAGCAACTAGCCGAGTCTCCAAATTTTGGTAGGCAGGCTCGTTGATTAACACACAACGCGAGTAGACTTTTATACACTCGTGAAGTGTGAAACTCCATGAATGTGGGATAAACTTTGATATCACTAGCACCGAAACTTATACATACCGATACTAGCGTTACCAATCTCTGGTAGTTGACATATTTCTATGGTGGGCCATGCAATTTGAACTCGCCACATAGGCACCACTTGGACAACCCATTTCAACACCTTTTTCCATATCATCAATCGTATGGTCCAGTCATCATGACACCTCACTAGGGAGTCTTTTTTCGCTGACGTCAATCGAACACTATGTTAAATTTGATGGTCATTTGACAGTCAAAACTAAACATTTTATAACTATTGCAATGGTCATTTGATCATCAAATTTAAGAACACAATTTTTCTTCCAGACCCCTCTCTAGATTGCTTTTTGATTTGATAGCCCGATTTTGAGAGCCCATAACTTAGTCATCCAGACTCCAAATCAGGTGTGATTTTATTTGAAATTGGGTAGAATTTGCTAAAAAATTTAGTGGTGGTGTTATTTTCTAGTTTTGGTGCAAGGATTTTTTAGAAATTGCATTTTTTGGTGACTGTACCTATTCAATCTTGCATTTTGCAACTTCAAATGCTCTATACGGGCTCATTTGGTCACTTTTTCATGTTCCATTTTTTTTGAAAGTGCATTATTTTTTGTCTATTTTCTAAATCTAGAGTTAGATTCTAGGGATGTGTGGACAAAAATCTCACTTTCAGAACTAGGGCTTTTTCTACATTGTAATGCTTTGATTATTTTTCAAAAATTGTTGTACATTTGAGCTACAATGCTTAGTGACAGATTTGGCCTCAAAAGGTAGTTGTAGCAAAATCAGAAGTCCACTTTGCTCATTTTGACAAGTGGCCCATTGTACACTCACTGCATATAAAGTGCCAAAAGCTTTTTTTTTGGGGGGGTCTTTTGATTGAGTGAAAAAGGGAGGTGTATACTGTGTTCTTATGTCTCTGTTGTGTGCTCTTTTCATTTTCTACATCATGGGTTCACCTAAATGTCCACTTCTAACTTCATGTTATTACTCTACATGGAAAGCTATTGCATGGAGTAGATTAATGGAAAAAGGTTATAGTCTTTATGTTGATGGTACAATACCCAAACCCACTAATGCTAAAGAACTCATTAATTGGTAAAAACATGACCAACAGGCTTTAGGAATTATAAGGAGTTGTGTACATAGAGATCTCTTCTTTCACATTTCCAATTTCAAGGAATCCAAACTTTCTTGGGACAAACTTGAATCATTGTATGGTAAGGTGGATAATGGAAAGGGATTTTAGATTGAGGATGATCTACTTCTCTTGGATCCAAAGAACTTTGACACAATTCAAAATTACATCAACAAGAAAATGAGTATAGGGCACTATTTAAAGATTGTGGAAATTCCATGAAGGATAACAAGTTGATTCATCACATCCTGAAGAGGCTACCTTCAGAGTATGCTTCATTTGTTTTGAGTTATAATACTCACAGGTTGACCCTGGGAAGTGCTTACTAGAAGCCTACATTTGATACATTTTAGAGATGTTAATTGTTGAACAATCTCACTTGATGGATTTGGGATTTCTCAAGACATCAAAAACCAAAGCATTGATGGCTAGTGATGAGCACCAATCAAGTCAAGGAGGGAAAAGTTCTAGCAACAAGAAGAAGAAGAAGTGGAAGCATAAATCACAATCTAAGACACGACAATCCTCCTCACAACAAGGAAATTCTTCTTCCAACAAGAAAGGAAGTAATGAAAAGAAGGACAAACTTTTTTGTGCATATTGCAAAAATCCAAATCATGATGAGCATCATTGCAAGACTAAAAGAATCGATGAGTTGGAAAATCTACTCAGGAAGAACAAAATTCAAGTGCCAAGTACTTCTAAGGATTCAACGCCAACCTCTTCAAAGGGAAAATGGAAAGCACTTATGGCCAATACAAGTTGTTCTTCAGAATGGATACTTGACTTAGGTGCCTCCTATCATATGGGTTCTTCAAAGGGAGACTTTTCTTCATTGAAGTAGTCAAAGGTACCGCACATCTTCGTGGGAGATGATACTAAAATGGAAGTTGAAGGTAAAGGACATGTGGAAATGGAAAATGGGGAATTCAAAGATGTTCTCTACATTTCGAACCTTAGCTCCAATCTCCTATCAGTTTACCAAATCACTCACCTTGGAGATGGTCACAAAGTTGAGTTCCTTCCAGATTCAGTGATGGTGTGCAGTCTTAGAGATGATTTATTCGTTGCAGTGGAAAAATTCAATCATGACAAGAGGCTTTATTCCTTCCCCCACTTTTTTCCTAAGTCTCCTTCTCAAGCCTTGATAACTCACTCAAATTCACAAATCAACTTATGGCATGAGTAGTTTGGTCATCTTGCCTTCTACTATCTTTAGGAACTTTGCTCAAAACACATGGTCAAAGGTCTACCTAACATCAACTTTTCTAAGGGAGAGAGTTCATCATGTTCAGTGGCTATGCATCTCAAAAAGAAGTATGATAAAGGCAAGTCTTCTAGAGCACCAGTTGTTCTCTAGTTGGTTCACACGGTTTTAGTAGGTCCCTTTGCAGTGACATCAGTCAACCAAGGCTACTACATCCTTACCTTTGTTGATGAATTTTCACGATTCACATGGGTCTACTTCCTTCATCACAAGAACGAAGTGGTTGATAAGCTTCAAGCCTTCAAGATTCATGTTGAACAGAAATCCAGGAAAGCCATCAAGGTTCTACAGATGGATAATGAAAGCAGATATGTGAACAGAAGACTCAAAAACTTTTACAAACTTGAGGGAATTGATCTTCAGAATCTGCCACCATCTAGTCTGCATAAGAAAATCTGTTGCAACTATAAGGATTAGAACTCTTAAGACCATGGCAAGTTGCATGATTAAAGCCAATTCTCTCGATCCAACACTTGAAGTTGAAGCTATTAGTAGTCCACTCACATACTTAATAGGTCTCCTCATAATGCCCTAGACGGAAAGACTCCTTTTGAGGCATGGTGGGGCAGAAAACCAGTTGTGAGTCACTTTAGTGTCTTCGGTTGTCTAGCATGGGCAAACCTATCTTTCAAAGAATGCAAGGCACAAGCACCTAGGCTTTGTACTTTCATTGGGTATGAAGACGATATTAAGGTTTATAGACTTATGGATCCAGGGACACATGAGATCTTTGTGGAGAAGAATGTACACTTTGAGGAAAGTTCACCCAAATTATCCTCTAATCCTCTCTGCACTTCATGCATAGTGGAAATTGATAGTGACACCAGTAATAGTGCTTCAATGGATTTAGATACGTCAGGTTCTATTGACAGTTGTAGTGACAGGTCACGACATCAATATAGTCTATACGCATACATAGCCATAGTGATAGGTCCAACAAAGTAGGGTACATCTCATCTTCCAGCTCCAACTTCAGCTGATGACTACATGACCGACACTATAGGTTTGTTCGTGGAGTCACACACTGTAGATTTGGGAGAAAACCTTGATGATTTACATCTTCTCATTGATGATGATGATCCTTCTACACTTGTTGCGAGGGCTCACTCTAACCCTCGTGTTCATTCTCTACATGATTGATCTTTACAGGTTGACATGATTGTGGATCCTTATGAACAACACTTGTCAGAGGTCTCTTTATCAGTAGAGGAGATAGATGGTTCATTGGGATAGGTTCAATAGACATCCTTGCCATATCTGCATTCATTCTTTTCAACAATGTTGGAAGGGGCAACCATCAGTATTAGCACAAGGATACTTGAGTAGGTTTCAGGGCCATCATACATCTTCGAGATTGTACCTTTGCCATTGTTTCTTCCAAAGGGGAGGAACAACATTCTGCACTCATGGACTAGCTTCTTCCTTGGAGCAACAATCACTGGTCGACATTCTTCATTTTGGGGGGGGGAACTACCTTGTCTCTCTTCCTCTTCTTTCTTATGGGGGGGACTTTTTCCTCTTATGAGGTCTTGTTCTTCTTATTCTTCTCTATTGTATATACTGGATATATGTCATAATGAGGGGGTCTTGATTACTCCATCCATCTATGCATCCCTATTCATCTCTCTTTTTAGGGGAGGGTTTTTCCCATGAGGTTTTCCCTCTTTCTTTGCTTTACGAGAGACTACATTTTCATTATATAAATGGGTACCTAACATGGCCTAGTAGCCAAGATCCATCATACATTTCATCCTAGTTTTCGTAAGCTTAAGGGCATTCCCCTAATTTGCACTTAAGGGGGGGTGTTGGTGCAAAACATATTTACTATTTACACTTACTTAAGTTTACTTAGGTTAGTGCATTATTTTACTATATTGCATTATTTTATTACTTTATTTTGTGAGACACTTAGGAGTTTGTGTATCTTTTTGAGTTGTCATGTTGACAACATAGAAGTATGCAATTCTATTTCAGCACATGGTGTCTACAACACTGGAATTTGCATCATTCACTGAGTTGTCATGTAGACAACATAGTTATTCGCACTCCCTTTTTAGCACATGTTGTCTACAACATTAATTTGCATGTTACGCCATTGTAGGCTTATCCTCTCATCATTGCACTTACTTCCGTGCTTAATAGAGGATAACCCATATCTAGTGGACATGTGCCTGGTTGTATGACTTATCATGATGTTGATTCTTAGGTATTCTAGATGCATCTCAGAGGCCTTTATATACATACACTCCTAGTGTACTTTAATGAATATTAAATTGAATACATTGTTATTCTGATCATACTCCTTTCTGGTCTACAGTTGTGCTTGTGTTTGAGTTCTTAGTTCTTGGGTGAATTTTTCCCTAAGACAAATTCTTACACCTCTAGTAGGTCATCTCCCTACCCGATCTCAATATTTGTCTCATGCTCTTTATGTTCAAATCCAATGTCCAAGTCCTCTCCATCTACTCCAATATAGCCTCTATTACACCTAGTCTCTCCAGTTCCATGTCATGCTCCCTAAGCGTGACTACCCATTGTCCCTCCAACCACTCTATCCACTTCTTTAATTAAGGCACCCTTTTTGTCTGCTTGTCCATCTTGAAAAATTTCTCTGCAAGCTACTCCATTTCATCATCCTCATTCTACAACTGAACATATAGGCTCTCCTCTCCCATCTCCACATTTAGTGGCATACCCTATGCAAGATCATCCTATATCAATATCTCTAGCTCCTCTCCCTCTCCTCCTACTCTTAGTATCTACACAGGCACCTATCTCTGCACTGTAGGTTGAGGAACTAGTTTTAGTCCTCTAACCATGCCACCATCTCATGTTTGATCTCTTCTCTGACCTCCATCACCGCTACCATCACCACTGCCATCATTGCCTCCCTCACCTCTATCTCTACCACCACCTCTCATACCCTGTCTCCTCCTCATCCCTCTCTTATCAGCTCTAACTATTGGAGGTGGCTCATCTGGTGTGGATATCTATGGAAGAGGATAACTCTGTAAGTATCTGTCATATTCTCTAGTTAATCCTAGATTCACTACATCTCTCCTTAGTGTCCAAGAATGGAATGGAATCCACCTAAAATACTTTAGAGATGCCTCATAAGAAGCTATTAGACCCTAATACCTCTGCTCCTGACGGGTGCAAGAAAACTCTGCAACGCCCTGGGGAATCCCCTGCAGTCATCCAAACTATCAAAACATGTGACCAACCAACCACCTCTCTAAAATATGTGATGTCTATCCAATCAACCATGTCATCTCAAAGTAATATCCCATCTCTCTCATCATTCTAGTCCTCTCAATCCAAATATGGTCTCCAAGTCATTGGGTCTACTGTGTCTAATGCATATCTCTAATAATCAAGATGTCCCAGCCTAGGTTGGGAATACATAGCGTAATATATATGAATGTACAACTAGCTTGCACCTTTGAACCTCATAATTATTGGTCACATGATTGTTATATGCTCCCAAGCACGAACATGCAACAAAGTCACACTTGTCGATAATGATACACCACTACTATACACCACCTGATGAAGATCATGATATAAGCGTGTGAACAAACACACTCCCTAAGAAAATCAAGTCTTCTCCTCCATCATCTTCTATAAAGTTTGTCCCATCCCACTGGAAATCCCCTTGATATCATATTTGGACAAATATAACTAGATATTATCCTAGCCAATACTGCAACTAATGGGTCATATGCCTCTACCATGAACTCCTAGTTGATCTCATAATCATCTAGGTCCCCATCTATGAAAACATCTTTGCACTCCTCTAAATTTTCATGCTGATTATACTATACAAGCTCACCACTAATAGGAAGTCTCAATATCCTATAGACATCCTCTAAGGTCACATTCATCTCCCCTATCAACAGATGGAAGAAACTTGTCTCAGAGTGTCATCACTTTGCTAGTGTTGTCAATAACCCAAGGTTGGCTATGATCACATGCCAATAAAATGCATGATACAATCCACATGTGGCAATCAAAATCTAATCACTCTCATTCAATAGAGGCCCGAATGACTATGTGTTAGGGGATCTCTCCCTTGACATCAAGATATTTGACATGTCCTACACACAACAATAAAGCATGAAATTAGCTATCTTGGACATCTATTATCTAGAATTATGATCTAACCATTTAATCTTACAACTGATTTGTTCATATGTTTATCACATGTTTATCGAAAAATCTATCATTTGTATAAGCCTAATTGGGTTTCTAGCTCACATTGCTATAATGATTCCTACATTAATCTTATCAATTATCCTCATTAAATAGAATGATCATCATTCTACCCTATAAATTATCTATGTTCATCATTTTCCTATCCAAAATTCATCATTAAAGACAAATGTGCAATTTTGTATCACAAATGCGCACAATCCTACCATACTTGTGCATATTCCACACTTGCGCATATTCCACATTTGTGCAAATTTCCATAGCACATGTACCTAAACCCTAACTCAATGCACATTTATGACAAATGTGCACGAATCCTAAATATTTTTGCATGAACACTAGCTAAATGTGCCTTATGAACAAAAGCACAACTCTAATAACTATAGGCGCTTGTACATTTCAAAAAAGCACAATTTAAAAAAAAGTGTTATTTTAGCCCATCAATGTGCATATTTATGAGATAAATATGCATTATCTTCAACTATTACACATTCACATAGTATACTTGCGCATTTGTGCACCACAACTTTGCATCTATCTGCGTTCATTGAAAATTTCAAAAAATAAATAAATTACCTACCAAATCAACCTATCAATAATATATAAAAAACCTATCAAATCTATCGCAATTTCATGCTAGCCTATCAATTGACTAAGATAGTTCGATCACTTACTGGCTCTTCATAGTTGGCTGGCTGCTGGTACCTCCAGATTTGCTCAAAACAGTGCTCTGCAATTAGAAACAACATCCTCACTATCCTAGCTCTCCTTCAATCTCCAAATGCCAAGTGTACACAAGATGACTCACCTACCTTGTCTTTTTCTTATTTATACTTGTGGGACCCCTTTCTTGGGAGTGTTAGTATACAACATTACTCTGATCCATTTTATTTCACCTTAATCAGTCCTTCTTCTCTTATCGAAAGATTGCTTAAATTAACTTTTTATATATATATATATATATATATATATATATATATGATCAATCTTTTTAGGAGGCATCATGTACAGTCTATGTCATTCCAAGCCTTAGGTCAGGAGAAACAGGGTTAAGTACTAGTTTTCTTTGAAATAATCTATTGTCCACACATTATTTTAAAGAGGGACAAAATGTATAGACTTAAAAATTATCAAGTCAAATAATTTAATAATTTAATATTTAATTAATATTTTTCTTCTATTAAATTTGATAGATTATTTTATTTATTAAGTTAATTCACTTTCTGCTAATTAATTTTTTTTTGATAGGTAACATTATTTGTATTATATCAACGTTAAAGAGAGATTACAATATATGCAGTATGGCCATATACCTTATTACCATAAATCTACTTGTCTCGTGGCCATACATTTGACATTACAAAAAATCAAAGTATTAACACTCTACCAAAAGCCTAGACCTTCCAGCCCAGATATAAAAAACCAAAGACAAATTGGTCTAAAGATGGTCACATGCAAATGTTGTTGTCTCCACCATCATCTATTGCTACTCCTTAAACCAACTCGTTGCTTCCTCACATGTAATCATTGGCATTGAGTGATCATCCATCACCAAAATCCCTTACCTCACCTGACGACACTTACAACTGTCATCCCCCTATTCTTCAAGCAATGAGGCATCCACCCAGACTACCTTTGATGTGGAAGCTCCCCTCTCCTGCTAATTCTTCTTAATGAGTTGGTGACACAATGGTTGTCCTGGAGTGAGTGTGCTCTTTCTCGATGTAGCCTTCATGAAGCCTCACTTGCTCTTGGCTGACACCCAAATTTGCCCAAGCAGGAAATCTACAATCTTCTCCAACCCTGCTTTGCCTTTGGGAGATGCATTCTTTATGAATTTGCAAAGGACCATACTACCAGTGGCTAGATAGATAATTCCCCGCCACCAACCAACCTCCAAGGCTCCTATCCCATCTCTACACCCACGCCCAAGACAACATGTTCAATAATATCCTCCAACCCCAAAAGCCACTGCACATCCACAAGAGCAATAACTACATGATGAACCTCCTCCTTTGTTTCCCCCACCAATAGTGCCAGCACAAAAAATAGAGACACCACATCTAGGTTTGATTATCACTTCCAATATGCATCCAGGTACTCTAGCCCAAACATATGCTAAACTCCCTCCAAGAAATCTTGATCATCAAACACAAATATGTTCTTAAGGTGCCAAAAAGTGATCTTGCCCTCATAAGTTTGTGTTTGATTCTTAGAGCCTAAAGCAATATTAGCCTCCATTTTTGTTGCCTTTGAAAAATGTTGATCTTGGCTTGTTTTCTTCCTGAATTTAATGTGCTTGGAACTCTTTGGAAAAAAGCTAATGCTGGAGTAAGGAAAAATGATTTCACACAAGCTAACATGCATGGAGGATTGGGATTTCTGCATACCATAAAATGATAAATGCCATGGGGGGAAGAAGTCATGATGCCTTCCCCCAAAAAATTGGCCCAGATGTAAATGTTTTAATTTGTAACATTGGACAAGGATTTTGTCTCTCTCTTTAATCTAATACAAGGTGTGTCAGGTTCTCAAAATTTTCATTCTGAGACCCATTGCTGCATTTGCACCCATGTTAGCCAACATATCTGCCACCTTATTCACTTCTCAGAATGTATGGGAAACCTTGAAGTCTTCAAATTCCATTAGTAAACCTTTGATCTACTGAATATATTTATCAAGGTGTCAAGTCTCCATCTTCCTTTTCTTAATGCCATTTATGATAATCTCTAAGTCCCCTTCCAAATGGACTCTTCTAATGCCTAATTTGGTTCCTAAGGCAAGATCCTCTTTTGCTGTAAAACATTTAGCCACATTATTTGTACCATCATGCAAACATTTTTCCATGAAGGTGATTGTATTGCCCTTGTAATCTTTTGCTACACAACCACACCTCAAGACCCCCAAATTTCCCCTAACTGCCCCATCGAATTTAATTTTAACCCATCCTTCCTCTGGTGGTGTCCAACAAACCTTTCCCCTTTTGTGAATAGGATTAACCCCACCAAGCCCATGAATAGGCTTATATTTAATTATTTTTATTCTATTAGTATTAATAAATTAGTTAATTTATGAAGCTAATTCACCTAAGTTGGTTACACTATACTAAGTTTTCTAAATAATCCTATCAAATGATTTATTTAAATTGCTTACTTATCCACTCACTTAAATAACTATGTCTATCAGTCCACCTAGTTAGTGCATGTCATGTGCTATGTCATATTTACATTAATAATTAAATTTAATTAATTATTAAGTGATCATATTTATCCTCACCCATGTGTCCTAATTTATAGGGCCATAAGAGGTTATGTGGCCTTGTGTGACTAAGTCTCTGGGGCACATGTCTCTAGGTGAAAAAGTCTTCTTCTACTTCTTCTACTAAATTTGAGTAAATCAATTCACCTCATGTAATCAAGAATAACTCATGAGATACTTGTTAATAGAGTCCTCCTTTAAGGAAGAGTCCTCTCAAGAATTATTGATGAGATGTCTGCCATGTGTGTTTCCTCTTCCTACTTTTTCTCTCACATCTCAACTAAATCCTAATTTTTCTCAACTCTTTCAATTGAGTCAACCCTACCTGTCCATGTGTCCTAAATAATTTCTCCACCATAGGGTGTTTCCACCTAGGCTAGGATCATCTCATAGTCTATAAAAGGAACCCCAATTCCTTCACAAAATACTTAGACCTAGACTTAGACTTACACCTACAGATCAGAACACTTACAATTTGAACATTTAGAAATCTAGAAATTATCCATCAACTCCATAGTTGTTCATCTAATCTCTATTATAATCTTAGTTCTCGCATTCATTCATACTCATCTTTTTCTTTTAGCATTCTAGGATCATTTGATAGAATCTTGCATTGAAGTCACAATCTCCAAAACCTTGAAGTATCTTGAAGAATGGAGTTGATCATGATCTAAGGGCTCACAAATTAGGAAACTCAAGCTTAGGAGGACAATGGGGGCACATTATAGCTAGTAAGGAAAGGTAAAGATTCTATTTTTGAATTTTAATCCTTCATTGTGTATGCATTTGTTAGCTTGGGTTGATTGTTTAGACAGTGTCACTAATTTTTGCATACGAAGATATATACGAGTCATATCTAGAAAAGGAAGTGCTAAAAATAGTGATAAAACTGAATACACCTTGAAGATATGTGGAGGAAAGATCCCAAAAAAATTGTTCACCATTGATTGAAAGACAAAAATTGCTTGAATTATTCTCTTAGCCTCAAAAAACTAGCAAATATAAAATGGAATTATTCTCTTAGCTATGTAGATGTAATGAAAAATGCCAAGATCTAACCTTGGAGAGTGAATCCCTAGCATGTAAATGTAATCAATATATGCTTGAGTCCATTCCAATGTGTAATTACAAAGAAATAAAATATAGATCTAAAAATAACACACAAATCATACAAAGATCCCAAGGGCTACACTAACCATCTTCACAATCTATTTGCAATGACATGTTGATTTTGTTGGAAGCTACAATTGGAACTATTGTTATGTTGTCACTGATGTCAAACCTTATTGGTAAAACAATTTTCTATTTAAGTAGAGTGTCATTTCAAGATGATTGATGAAGATGATTTGAGAGGACATAACAAAAGGAGCTAGAGGAAAGGTTGAGTTATGAAGAACTGCAATAGGCACTTGATCAGTTGGACTTTGACAAGATAAAGTGATTGTTCAATCATAATATAAGAGAATAAGATAGTTATACTAAAGCCTAGAAGAAGTGATCTAAGAAAGACCAAATGCATATGCTTGATCAAGTAAAATAGCAAAAGATTAAGGAACTTGAAGTTTAAGTTGAGCAATGCTAATGTTGACCGAGTGCCAGTATAATCTAAGAAAATATAGTGTTGATCGAGCATCAATATTAACTGAGCATCAATAAATGTGTCAAACAAAACAAACAGTAGCAACCAAGTAATCCAATGATGACTGAGTGTTAGACCATAGTGTTGGTCGAGGGACCTCATTTGTCAAAGTATGAGGAAATCATGATTTCTAGTCGACATAGTTGATTTCTCAGAATATGTAAAGTGTGTTGAAGATAAGAATGGATGACTTGGAGAATTTAATTCAAGTGAAACTATGTTTATGTATTTCTATGCAAGAATTCAAGGATAAGTTTGAAGAAATTTCTAGAAGAGAAAAGAGGAGACAAAATGATGGAAGGATTTGATGAATCTGACCTAGCCTTAAGATCTGCGGTGATGTTTAACCAAAAAAAGATCAGAATTACCTTTTTAAGGAGGCATAAACACTAACTCAATGTGGTTGGAGTAGTTATTGATGCTATTGATTGGTGAACTTGACCAGGAGGCTGAGAAGAGTTGTGAAGAGGTGAAGTATGATTACTTGTAGGGTTACCAAGCAAATAAGAGATAGAGATGACAATAGAGGCCAACCAATGGAACAACATATGAACCAAATTGTGATCTTTATTTCCAAAGTAAGTTTCAAATCAATGTACTGTTACTTTATAAGCATTGTATCATATTTGAAATCCTATAATCAAGATTAAGCTAATAGTCATATGTAAATCCTTTAATGAAGGTGACATTCTAATGGAATTTTCTTAAGCCCTCTAACAAGGCCACTCCTAACAAGGTGCTTAAATCCTTTAGTAAGGTCACATTTAATAGTGTATTTTGTAACCTTTAATAAGGTTGGCTCCTAATAGAGCTCACTTTAGAAGAGTAAATAATTTATAACATGTTACTGGTGGTTTTTCCCAAATTAGGTTTCTACGTTAAATCCTAGTGTCATACTTGTGTGGATGTCATTTGAGATGTTTTACTATTAATGTTTTACATTCTGCAAATTTATTACTATTATGGCTATGGACTACAAGTTTATGTTACTGATTATCTTCTATAGAGATTGAGCTACTGAATCTTTAGATCTAAAATATTTAAAGTGATTAAAAGTTTAATTGGTACATCTGGACCCGAGGATAACAGATTCATGCACCCCCCCCTCCTTAATTATTCCAAATCATTCTAAAAATTGGTATCAGAGCTATTCATGCTTATACAAAAAAAGTTTGAAGGTACTTGAAGCTAAAAATCAAGATGTAAATGAAGGATATGCCAAGGTTTAATAATGAGACCTTCCTTGCATGGCAGAGTTTGATGAAGTTGCATCTAGCATGAATTGGAGAAGGAGCAATACACTATGTGGAGAATGCATATGTAGAGATACCAAAAACCCTAAAAACACATTAGCTAAAAGAGAAGAAAGAACAAAATCAAGCAATGTTGGAGATTGCATTAGCCCTAAGTATGCCAATTTTGATGGCATAAAGGAGTGTACTAATGTAGAGCAAATGTGGGATACACTGCAGACCATTTATGGAGGAGACAAATGTTTTGAGAGCAAAATTAGAAAGCTCAACAGGCAAATTTGATGAAATGAGAATGGTAGAAGGAGAAAATATTGTACAATATTTTGGAAGAATCAAAGAGGTGGTAAATGCTTTAAGAGGATAAAATTGAAAGGTTGATGACCAGACTATGATCAACAAGGTATTGAGAACTCTACTTCCTCTTTATGGTATTAGAGTTTTTGCAATACAAGAATTGAGATGTACCCTTGGTAATAACCTAACTTTGGAAGGTGTAGTTGGTAGGCTTACTACTTTTAAATTGTCAAATTTTGATAATTTTACTCCTACTACTATTGAACCTTCTTTCAAGTCTCAATTGGTTCTTAGTAAGAAAGGAAAATGAAAGTGCGTGAATAGTGGCAATGATGTTTCTGATGACGATCTTGATGAGCTTGAAGTATTTATGGCAAGAAGACTTCTAAGAGGTAGATGAAAATACAAAGGTAAAATTCCTATAATTTGTTTTTCATGTAACAAAGTTGGTCATATTGTTGCAAGATGTCCTAAAAGAGAAGACAAGGATGAGAAAAGAGAAAGCAAGTACAAAGGTAGAAGAGATGAAAGAGACAATAGAAGAAACAAGGACTACAAAGAAAAAGGTAAGAAATCTTTTTATATTGCTGAAAAATAAACTAACAATGAGTTAGATAGTAATGATGAAGAAGTTTTCTATGTTTCTATGAAAGCAGATTCTAATGAAGATGAGAAAACTATATTAATTTCATATGTGAGTAAAGGTGATAGATGGATAATTGGTAATGGTTGTTCACATCACATGACTGGTGATAAAAGTAAGTTTGAAACCATGCAACCATACAGAGGTAGTTGTGTTATGTTTGGTAATGATGAACCATGTCTTGTGAAAGGTAAATGATCAATACAATTGACTAGTAAGATCAAGTGTGACAATGTTTATTGGATTGAAGGAATTAACTATAATTTGTAAAGTGTTTTACACTCGAAAAAATCAGGATATAAAGTTGAATTTCATTACAAGAAGGTTAAGATATTTGATGTCACTAGTGAACTAATTTAAAGTGATGATCAGACAAGAGGTAACTTGTTCTGTCTAGATTTATCATATGAGACATGCTTGTTTGCACAAAATGAAGATTTATGGTTATGGCATAATACGTTGTGTCATGTGAACTTTGATAAATTGGTAAGCATTAGTAAGATGAAAAGAGTAAGTGAATTACCAAGATTGAAGAAACTTGGTAATGTTATGTGAAAAAATGTCAATTGGGAAAAATGACTAAGTCTAGTTTCAAGAGCAGGATATACTCATCTAATGATATTTGGAATTGGTTCATATTGACTTTTGTGGACTCATTGGTGTGCAAAGCTATTTTGGGGACAAATATTTCATTCTATTTGTTGATGACTATTCTAGAATAATGACTGTGATGTTTCTTACAATTTTTTTAATGCTTTTCAATTATTTAAGTGGTATTTGTCAAGAGTTGAAAAGGAAATAGGTAAAAGTCTGAAGTGTTTGAGATCTAATAGAGGATGATAACTGATCTATAATGAATTCAACATATTTTACAATGATAGATGAATCAAAAGACAAATGTCAACACCTACGACCTCTCCACAAAATAGAATAGCTAAAAGGAGAAATAGATCAATCATGAATTATGCTAGAACACTAACGATGGAGAAGAATGCATCACAAAAATACTGCAGAGAAGTTGTAAGTACGATAGTCTACACTTTGAACATAGTACAGGCCAAGAAAGGTACAAACATTACACCCTTTAAGTCATGGTATGGGTATGCACCTAATGTGAAGTATTTTAAAGTTTTTGGAAGTAAGTGTTACATACTAAAGGAAAATAGGAATGGAAAATTTGATGCTAAAAGTGATGAAGGCATATTCTTAGGATATTCCACTAAGAGAAAATTTTATAAGTGTTTGAACCCTAACACTAACAAAATTGTGGAAAGTACAGATGTGAAAGTTGATGAATATGTAGAAAATAATGAAGTTGAGTGTAAGATATAACCTGAAGACTACAACACATTCATAAATATCAGTGAAGGTGTTCCCTGCACCCTATTTGAGCCAATAAATAAGACTACCAAGAAATAAGAAAATGTGAATGTCAAGTTACAACTATAGGCTTCCAAGCAATAGACAGGAGGTGTTGAGTGTCAATAGAATGATGTCAAGATACATGAAGAAGATGTCAAACATCAAGAAGACAATGTCGAGCAAGAAGAACCTAAACTAGAACTTGAACCAGAAATACAAAATGAACTTGAAATCAATTTTCAAGATGAACTTGTTCAAGAAGAAAGAAGAAAAGAACCTACACTAGCAAAGTATGTGAGAAGACATCATGCACCCAAACAAATCATTGGAAGCAAAGACTCTAGAGTTATGACAAGGAAAATACTAAGAAGTGATACATGTTTACTTTGTGAATTTGAGCCTAAATCAGTAAAAGATGCTTTGGATAATGAAGATTGGATTTAAGCAATGAATGAGGAAATTAAACAAATAGAGAATTAAAAAACTTGGTCACTGGTACCTAGACCAAAGGAGAAGAATTTTATTGGAACTTAGTGGGTATTTAGGAATAATTTAAATGAAAAAGGAGAAGTCATGAGGAATAAGATTAGATTGGTACACAAAGGATATGCACAATAAAAAGGTATTGAATATGGGGAAACATTTTCCCCAATTGCAAGATTGGAAGAGTCAAAACATTACTTGCATATTCTTCTTACAAAGGATTTAAGGTATATCAAATGGATGTCAAATCTACATTTCTGAATGACATATTGGAAGAATAAGTTTACATTGAATAACTAGAAAGATTTGTTGATCCCAACAAGAAGAAAATTGTTTTGTAAACTACACAAAGCTCTATATGGATTGAAACAAGCCCCTAGAGCATGGTATGAAAGGTTGCACAATTATTTCATAAAAATTTGGATTTGCTAGAACTAATGATAATAGTAATCTATATTTGAAGACTGAAGGTGCTAAAGGGATACTGTTAGCTGAAATATTTGTTGATGATATCATATTTGGAGGAGAAGATGCATTATGCAAATCATCTGCAAATGAGATGTAGGAGGAATTTGAAATGTCTATGTTTGGTGAGATTAAATTCTTTGCTGGTTTACAAGTATATTAAATGAAGCAATGTATCTACATTACTCAATCAAAATACATCAAAGAGATACTAAAAACTTTTAGAATGGAAGACTTAAGACCAGTGAGCACACCTATGGCTACATGACATAAGTCATCTAAGAATGATGATTCTACTGATGTGAACTAGACATTGTATAGTTCAATGATTGGAAAGTTACAATATTTTGTTCACAACACACCTAATATTGTATTAGCAGTTGGGATTGTTGCAATATTTTCTACAAATCCTAAGGAGGATCACATGATGTTAGTGAAAAGAATAATGATATATATGAAAGGAACAAAGGACTATGATCTATATTAAAAGAATAATGACAAGTTTGAATTGAAAGTATACACATATAGTGATTGGGTAGGCAATGTTGATGACATAAAAACTACAAGTGATGGAGCTTTCTTTCTAAGAAAGAGATTGTTTCTTAGACAAGCAAGAAGCATAATTGCATTTCACAATCAATAGCAAAAGCTAAATATGTAGCATCAGTAGTAAATTGTTCAAACATTGTGTGGATCAAGCAATTGTTGAAAGGGATAAAGGAAGAGATCATTGATCCTATTGTTATCTATTGTGACAACACAAGTGCTATAAATATATCAAAGAACTCTGTGATGTACACAAAGACCAAATATATTGCTATCAAGTATCATTACTTGAGAGAATTGGTTCAAGAAAAAGAAGTGAGACTGAAATATGTGAGCACTAAGGAGAAAATAGTTGATATTCTCACTAAGGCTTTACCAAAGGATGAACATGAGTATCTAAGAGGTAAATTAGGAGTGATTCCCTAGATAAGGCTACTTGAGCTAATAAGGAGCTTTACATCAAATGAGTTGATCAAAATATCTTACAGTTTGATGCAAAAATTCATACTTTAGTAGTTTCCTAAAGTAGTGAAGAGAGAAGAGCAAGATGTTGTATTAGTCATAAGATAAGATGACAGATGGAAAATAAGATTCATAAGTACTGACAAGAAATATCTACATGCTGAAGATGTATGGGAAAGATAAAGTATCTTTGGAATTATTATCAAAGAGGGAGAGAATGTCAGTTGCCATGAAAGAGGGAGAGAATGTAAGTGAGGGAGATAATATATAGTTACCATGAAGAGGGAGTTATTCATGAAGAGTTAAAGAGATGTTGCAAAGGAGGTAAATATATGCAAGGTGTTGCCAACAATATAAAGGAAGCTGGTTGATTTCATGATTTGATATGACAAAAGGAATCCGAGTGTTGCATATCAAAGTTGTATGGATGAGAATCAGAATGAAACTAAAAAGGAAGGATTATTGGACATAGAGATGAGAATAAAAATGAAATTAAGTATATTAATGAAAATATAATACTGAATATAGAGGGAGATGCTCAAAGCAATTACATGTTTTGGATTGCATGGTAAATAGAGGAGTTGCCATCAATGCCAAAGAGGGATATTGTTGGAATCTATAATTAGAACAATTGTTATTTTGTCATTAATGTCAAACCTTATTGGTAAGACAATTTTCTATCTAAGTAGAGTGTCATTTCAAGATGATTGATGAAGAGGATTTGAGAGAATGACATAACAAAAGGACACAGAGGAAAGGTTGAGTTATGATGAACTACAATGGGCACTTGATTAGTTGGACTTTGATAAGATAAAATGATTGTTCAATCATAATACAAGAGAATAAGATAGTTGTAATGAAGCCTAGAAGAAGTGATCTAGGAAAGAAAAAATGCATAGGCTTGACTAAGAAAAAGAGTAGAAGATTAAGGAACTTGAAGTTTAAGTCAAGTGATGCTAGTGTTGTTTGAGCACTAGTATAAGCTGAGAAAATAGTTTCGATTGAGCATCAATATTAACCAAGCGCCAGTAAATGTGCCAAACAGAACAGATAGTAGTGACCAAAATAATTGAGTGATGACTGAGTGTTAGAACATAGTGTTGTTCGAAGGACATTTGATAGATAATACCCCTCCTTTTCTATCATTGTAGACTTAATTGTTAAAGTTCTATATGACTCTTCTATAGATGTGTTAGCCCTTATTTGATATTTGAAATGTAATAATTTGATATGTTGAGTAATCGATTACGTTAGGTTGTAACAAATTTCCTACTGGTAGTGATGATGCTTTAATTTCTCTTAGTTAGTTAATGAAATTACTTTTATGATGATTCCACATGGTGTGTCTTAAAAAGATGTTTATTATGTCCTCACGATGATGAGATATTCATGTTAGAATATGATGTTATTTATATTTAGGATTTACAATTATACTTGCCCCATACTTGCATGTGTATGGTGTGTGTGTCTATTTTACATTTATGTTTGACATGCCTAATATGGTTGAGGGAGGGAGTTGTAGTCACCTACTAGTCGGGATCTACGTGATGTACCACTCCTCACTATTGTTTGTTTATCTTAGATATATATGCAAATGTACATGATCGTATTTTATACAAATTTGCAGATATCGAGCATTAACTTCCTTGAATTGTCAGAATGAGAGTGCCCTATCACAATAACTCAGTGGTAAGAATGGGGAGATAATGTTTAGGTCCAATCCCAACCATAGCATAATTACTTATCTTGAGAAGGAGGATATATCTTTGACTTTCCACCCTTTTTACACCCACGAGTTTATCTTTGTTCGTGTTGTTTACTTTTGAATTTTGGTCAATTTTGGTAATGTTGCTTCTATATGGATTTGACTATGCGATTTATTTGGTAAATGATTTAATTATAATATATGAGTTAATCATATAATATTAAAAATTACTAAAAATTATTTGATTAAAAAGAAAATACGAAAATATTTAATTAATTAAAAATTAATTAAATATATGCTTTAATTTAAAAGACTTAATTATAAAGTCTAATTTAGAAAATTAGTTAAAGAAAAATTAGAATATGATGATATTTATTTAATTAGAAATTAATTAAATATGTGTTTGAGGTTAAAAGATTTAATTTAAAAGTCTAATTTAAGAAGTTGCATTAAACAAAAAATAGAATAGTAAAAGATTAAACATTTAATATCGCTTTATTATAAATATTTAATTAATAATAATTAAATTAGAGTTGCATTTAAACAATAAGATTTAATTATTATTATTTATTTAAATAATAAACTACGCTTTAAGTAGTTCTTGCACAGATTAATAAAGTGGAAGAAAAGAAACTAAAACAATATTTTAATTTAAAAAGTTTTTTAGGTGTGCATGAAAGGATTAAATAATAAAAGTTTACTTTAAGGAGATGCCTTTGCATGTTCGAAAACCAAAAACACTAGGTAGAGCTAAACTCTTTATTAATAGATTCGAGCTCATTTCTACACACACAGGGTTTAGAGAGCAAAATTTGTAATTGGATTAAAAGAATCGTTAAATTTTTTCGAAGGGCTTGGATTTGGATGCATTTACAGGTTGTCTCAGATTTTAGTTGTGGTTTTGAGGTAGGATTTGAAAACCCATTATAGAATTTTATTGAAAGATCTGTCTACTTCGTGTCTTCTTGGATGCTTGCTTAATACTTATTAATTTGTTGTACTGATTTTTGAGATAAAGAATTATGTTGTATATTTTAAAAATGTAAAACTTATTAATCAATAAAACTTGACTGAGGAGAATTGTAGAAAAATCTAAAAAATTATTATGATTGTATTATTTTAAAATTATTTCTAATATAAGGAAAATTCGATTATAAAAAATTGGAAGAAAATAACAAATTGAAAAGCTAAAGTTTCAACTTTAAATTTGTCATTAGAACCACGTGATTATCATAAATTTTCTAAATACAAATAAATATTCTTCTTATATGTAAAATAATTTGGTTGCAAAATTTATTGGAAAAGAAAAAGATAAATTGAGAGGAAAGAATGTTGTAACTAAACTTATGCATGCATGTGAAAACAAATGTATTGAAGATAGAAAACTAAGTATATTATGGGTGCATGATTTGAGAGATCTAAGACATGTGAAAATACTAATTGTATGTTTATTTTTATTTGATAAAAATATAATATAATTTTTGGATTTATTTAAAATAAAAAATAAAAATTTATAATTAATTATTAATTTCAAAAAAATAAATAGATAAATATAATTTATTTTGAAAATTAAATAAATAAATACTTTTTTTTTCCTTATAAGTAGGTTTTAATATAAATTACTTTTCGACCTCTTAGTGGGATATAATTTATTATATATTTATTAATGTAAGTGGAGCTACAAATTAATAAATATATAATTGTGATTTAGTTGTATTTTAAGAGAAGTTATAGTTCACTATATAATCATCTAGTTGTGAATATTTAATATTCTAAGAGAAATTGTAAATAATTAAAATTAAATTTTCAAATTTGAGTTATGTTTATTTACATCATTAATTAAAATAAAAGTAAATATTAATATTGGACTTAAATAGAAGTCAAACTAATATTTTATAAATAAATTTGATATTAATATTTAATGTAATAATATACATTTATATTATTAATTAAATCATTCATGATTTAAGATTATTTAAATCAATAACATGATATTTTATATGCACAAAGAGATTTGACATTCAAATACTTATTGATTTAAATAAGTATATTAGCATAACAAATTATATTAATATGTATATTCTTACTTTATTTTAAACACATATTTATGACTCAAACTAAACAAGAGAAAATGATGGAATTAAATCATATGCCTGAAAACTATGTATTTTCTTAAATATTATATTTATAATCTTGTGATGTTTATTTTTGTGATGGTTTTTCTTTGTGAGTTGTTTAGTTGGCCAAGTTAGGATGTGCACCCGAGGTGTTTTTAAGATTTCTTTTATGATTATTTGATTGGATTTCATGATGTAATTTATGATTTAAATTGAGATTTCTTTTGATGATCATTTATGAGAACTTGGGTTTTGAGAACCAATGTTATTTTTGGGTTGCTTGTTAAGGAACCAAATTTGATCAATATTACTTTTGTGGTATGGGACACAATTATGGTTTGTGAATTTTGGGAAGGTTCTCTAGGTGCATATCTATGGGAGTGACTTGCAATGGGAGTTGGGGCCCAAAGAGGCTGCCAGGGTAACTCATTGTATGTTGTGTAACAAGTGATAATATAGTAATTAAAATACTTTCCTCCCCCGTGCCTTGAGATAAATTAAAAAGATAAGTTAGAGATTTTTCCTCATCTATGCCTTGAGTGCTTGTATAGGCTAAGGATGAGAACGAGATGATACTTTGAGAGGTATGACTAGTTTCCTCATCTTTACGAGAGGGTATTCTGGTCCCACATAAAGTCAGTAGGGGGTCAAGGTCTTGACAGACAGCCAAGGTAAGCTTAGAGTTGGCTCATGTGATGATACTCCATAGTATGTAGCATGAGTCTCTTTCATATTTTCTTCACATTTGCCTTTGGTGGTGTATTTATTGGTGGTGTACTTGTTGGATATTACTTTTGATGGTGTATTTATTGTGAGTTATTATTTATTGATTGGACCTCAACTATCATTGATAGTTAAATTTTAATAACGATGTTAGTTATTTATTGGTGGTTTACTTTTATTAATGATAGTTGTTATCTATTGGTAATTATGCTTGTGACACTTGGCATTAATTTGGAGGTGGTTGTATCTTTTTGGTTTTAATATTTGATTTGTACTTGGTTTCTATTGTTGACTTTGGAATGTGGTGTTGGCATTGGATTGGGTGTTCTTTCGATTTTGATTATCTTTTCTTTATCAGTAGTTTGTGTTATCCTTGAGGTATATTTAGCTATCAAGATTCCTTATCTAGGATTATTTTATGATTTGATTATTTGTTTGTGGATTGTAAATTATCTCTCCTACATGGTGGGAGTGAGAGCCTGATTAGGTTGACCATGTGGTCAAGAGGTAGTGTCTTCTTACCTTTTGGGTCCCCCTTAGATTGACAGATGTTGGATGCTCGTTGATATAGTTGTACCATTATCATTATTATTCTTATTTTGGAGACTTCTATTCATTTGATGTATATATGCATCATATGTTTTGAGATCCTACGAGATATTTTGTTATATATTGATGTACTTGTATCTATTTTCACATAACCTATGACGTGTGCAATGGATGTTGGTCATTAGACATGCTTTCATATTATTAGTTGTACTTATGCATTGCTTACATGATAATGTATCTATTATTTCTTTATGATCAAGAGACTTTGTACTTGAGACTTGAAATAATTAATACAAACTTTCTTAAATGTGACTCAACACGAAGGAATCCTTTAAGAATGAAATTTGTATTATAATTGCATTTGTGTAAATATTGTATATGTTTATATTGCTTCTGCATTGTTACTTTGATGTTATTTAAACTTAAAAAAAAAGTTTTGTAAACTTTGTAACACATTAGATTTATTTCTTTTGGATTCTCGAGTGGGGTGTTACATCAATCTTGTGACAAATTGTTAGTAACTACATCCTACAAGGACACATGTTATCCATAATCATAAATCACCTAGGACTTCCTCAGTAATGCTTGTGAATTTTGTGGATAACTATCTACCCCCAAGTTTCTGGTTGCTCATTCAGGAAGATGAAACAAGGAATCATGTTTACTGTAATGAACTATAAATGTAAAGTTATGATAAATGGCTTTCAAAATAAGTTAATACAAACTCTAAACATTTCAAAAGTTACTTGGAAATTTATATCATTGAATTATGATTACAATGATTCTAATGGTGTGAATATTAGAGCTTCTTGGCCCAAGTTTTGATGAAATGAGTACATATGTGTATTAATGCATGAATATGAAAGTTAATATTTGTGTAAAAAAGAAACCTAAAAATTAGAATATAAAGAACACTTGCCTTTTTTACAGACCACTTACCTTTTGTTGCATTATTGTGAAGGAGGACAGAGAAGGAGAGAAGCATATGATGAGGAAGTAGCCATTAGCATTGATTAGGATGGAGATCCTGCAAAGGAGAGTGGAGTAGGGAGCGCCTCTGAAAGAGGTATTCCTCAATTTTCATGCCTATGTATGTACTTTCTAAGCATTTCTTTGTTTCCATAATAAACATAGAATAGTGTTTGTGGATGTATAATTTTTCTCATACTTGGAACTCAAGAAGTAGGCATCGACATGTTTGCATTTACTATCTACATTTTTTGATTGATCTAACTTTTTCATAATGATGTATTGATGGAATGTGTTGATCTGTAACTATAAGACCTACTGATACTCCAAGAGCAACATATGACTAGGATCATGATATGTATCAATAATTAGTATGTGATGCTTCATCTACTAGATGTAAAATTCACAAGGGATGTGGGATTGTATTGGGTGTGCCACTTGCCACATCTTTGATATCACAAAGCCATAATTTTAGTATTGATGGAGAGGTCAAAAGAGGACACATGCACCTTTCACCTACTATCAAGAGAGATGATAGTGACCCTACAACTGTTAATCTAAGGATTGACAGTGAGACCACGAGAATGTAGGAGTGTAGAGGATATATATAGTGACCAAAGACATTGCATATACCAAGGAGGGAATGCACATGCATGAAGAGATCAACAAACTGATATCCATGCTACATGATCATATACCCTTGGTCAAGAATAACATGTTATGCATGATTTCAAGTGCGGTGATCCTTGACATAGAGGGCATAATATTTTCTACACTGCTGAAACGTATAGGACAAAGCATGAGATTAGAGTATGTTGGCTTGTTAATACTTATAGCTCAAAAAATTTGTGATATATTAGAGATAGAACCTACTTATATGAATACTCTTACAAGTGTGAATGTTTGAGCACATTACATGCACTAGCCTAGTGTGATACCCATTAGAGATAGAGGTTGTGGCATCTTGATTGTACATGTGCTCACTAGGTGAGATAGGTAGCTTGGAGACACATTAGAGGATCACACTAGATTGACTACTGAGTACATGCAAAGATATAAAGTAATTCCCTACTAGTTTGAGAGATTACTACAGTAGTTTGGTGATCTTCGACAAGGTGTTACGTCACATGTACCTCTATATTCCCAAGGGAAAAAGTATATAGAGAGACTCAAGACCATAACATGACCTACATTAGATGATATGGAAGAGAAAAATATAGAGGAAGGAGTGGATATCTAAGTGCCTCCTATAATAGAGAATGCAAGTATCTTGAGAGACTACCTTGGATAACACAACATCTAGGGAGTTAGAACCATCTTCCCAGTAGACTATCCTATTAGAGACATGTTCCTTTTTTACAAAACACATCGAGGAGCAGTCAAGGATGACAATGACAAAATTGATGATGGAGGATCCAATGGCAGTGGTAAAAGAGAGGATGGTGATGATGCAGCATCGACGGTAAAGACTATAGAGGAGGATAAGAATCTAGGGGAGAGAAAGTGAGAGGGAGGCATCTACAATGGTTGATGCAACTAAGGAGGATCCTACATTGAGAGAGGAGACCATTCCCATGTGGTCATAACCATCAAGGCCTTGTATAAAGACACCACCTTCGGGATCACATACAAAGACACCACCCCCAATATCAATGAGGCATAAAGAGCATGCAGAGTCTAGCCATTACATGCCTCCAATACCATCCTGGGATAATGTGCCTATGTTTTCTAGTGCCACTAATCTCGGATAAACAAAAATAGAAGATATTAATATTATGTGTATACATATGATATTTTTTCTATTACGCTTCTAGATGTGATTGTGTAAAAAAATCACATATACATTTTTGATAATACTCCATGATCCATCATGGAGATGATAGAGTTTAAGAATGCAAAAAATATACAAAATTGTAGACCAAGACCCTATAAAAAATATATAGGAAATTGTAGATGAAGACCCTATAAAAAGAAAAGAGGGGTAAGGGAAGGACATAGGAACAAAGAGAAAAGCCAAAAAGAAAATAAGAGAAACCAAAAACATCCACCTAAAGAGACACACTCCCTATATGCATGTCTGCGACACTAAAGGCCAAAAAATTAGTAAAAAGAAAAATAAGCAAAAAACACAAAAAGAAATTGAACAATAACAAAAAAAAAAAAAGATGATACAAACAACTAAGATAAGTAAATAGAACCAAGAGGATAATCAAAAGAACAAAAATAAGGAAAATGAAAAGTCAGAATAGTAAAACAAAAGCTAAACTATAAAACCATAACTTAAGACACTAACATAAAAAGATAACAACTAAAAAAATGAAAGATACAAAATACTAAATAAATACAATAAAAGAAGAAAAATAAAAACAAGTAACTGAATGAAAGAGAACACAAAAAAAACTTTAAAAAAATAAGGAATACTGAAAGGGGGGACAAAAATCCATAACAAAAAATAAAAATAAATATTTTTTTGCAAAAAGAGTGTGGATGTGTGTTTTTATCTTTACACCGTAGGTGTTTTCATATTTGAGAAAGGACCTATTTTCCCAAAATCAATGGTTTTCAATGGATGAGAGGGATGCATGACTATGTAAACCATTGTAGTTATCCATATTCCACTATTGGTTGATAAGAATAAGATAAGATTGAAAGTCTCACAAACATAGTCAAGGATGATAAGACAACTCCTCTACATTTGGTTGCTTGTAATGGAAGAGACATAATGTGTATTCTCCTCCTTCACCAGAAAGAAAGCGTGATCAACATAGATGAGGATAGATGAGGATGGTTTTACTGTGCTTCATGTTGCATTGCATGAATGGCTTAAACATCACACACTAAGGTTTGAATCCTAAGCAAAAAAGTTTTAAATAATGATATTGCTATTAGGATTTTACTGTGTGATTTTGAGTCAAACTCATTGACCCATGTTTCATGAGTAGTGATCCAAAATGAATCCATCTCTCATGAGACTAAATGGAACACTTAGCACTCATTGGATCTAGGTGATGCTCACAGGGGTGAAGCACTAAGACTTCCTGGGAGGTCACCCATTCCAACACTACTCAAGCTTGAGTGTGCTTAACTATAGAGTTTCCTCCATGGTTAAACCCAAAGCTTGCAAACCCATTTGCAAAACCTTCACCAAGTGTTGTGCCTTATGAACCATTCATTAGAAATTCCCTTAAGCTCATCAATTGATAAACTCATCAATTATCTCCTACTTATCAAGTGTTAAATAGTCAAAGTTGACTTATTTTTTCAAGCTTAATTCCTTCCTTAGTGTGTGATGTTATTGCAAAGTGATAGGAAAAATAAAGAAGTTGGTCGTACTCTTATTAAGTAGAAGAAGAGGACCAGGTTGAAGGGAGCCCTCACTTGGTAGATGTCCATAACAATGAAGGAGAGATGCCTCCAGATATTGCTTTTGCACACAATTTAGATGTGATGCATTTTACCTTGCTACACACTTGATGATTCTCAGATGTGTTGGTCTAACTTGTTAAGGTTGAATATTGTTCATACTTTCAATGCCTAAGATGGTAGCACCCAAGATCTTGTCTTGATTGTGACTATCTTAGAGCCTGTGAAGTGCATTATAGAGCAAAATCATTTGTTGTAGACATTTGCATAAATTATTTGAATTAATTTAGGGAGTAGATTGATCTCCTAATGCAAGAGCATCTTGGGTGTAAGAGCAATCTTGTATCACCCAAAAATATTTTATTTTCAGTCTTTTCTATTTTAATAAGGACTAGTAGACAGGGTGGTTACTATTTATGGGAACTTGTTATTTTTAGTAAGTTTCTTATACGAGCTAAGAATGTTCTAATTTTCTACCCGAAGGTTCATTTTAGAGGCTATAAAAATCTCATTGCTTCAATTTAAGTATCTAGAAAAGTTATTAAGGATTTTCGGTGGAAAAATATGCAAAAAAATCTTCAAGCTCACCATTGGAGGCCTTAGAGTGTCCGGAAGAGGTCTGAAAACTCTATGAAAGGGTGCTTGTGCGGTTCTGATCCTGTAGATCATGAGCTGACATTTTTGAAAAGTGGTTATAATAGCCAATCAAAGCAACGGTTCAAGAGTTATGGCCTTCCGAGTTGGGCTACCAAGATTTCTAAAATAATTTGTCAAAGATGTATTTAGCCGACTCTAGATGTATTGTTAGGGTCTGTCGGCCCTAGGTATTAAGTTTAAGCATCTAGAACCTTCCTTGGTGGCATAAAATTGCCTATTTAAGAAAGATCTGAACATTGTCTAGGACAGCTCTGAGTGGTAGTTTACAACTTAGTCTTGCAAATTACTATAATGAAGACACCCATGTGGGTTAGCATATTGTACTTGTGAATTCTGTAACTCCACTTTTGCAGCACAAATAACAAGTCCATATTTTGTTCTCACATTTTTTTTTGTTTCTTTGTTTCTATTATGTGTTTATGGTATTAATGGGAGCACCCTTCATCATCTCCAAAAAGAGGTTGTATTCCAATACAAGACTCTGTACAAGCTCAATTTCTTGAGATAATGCAATATATGTTGTGGTTTGCATCCCCTACTATTTATGCCTTATCCATAAGTACAAGAATTACAAATTTTAAATTAGATCTCTTGATTCAATATTTTTTAGTATTCCATGAAAATGAAATGCATCAAAGTTAATTGGTAAAGTGAAAAATTTGTATAGTAATTTTTAAAATTTAAAATCAGAAGTACATCATGATAAACCTATAAATCTTTACCATTTAACTTTTTTTGAACATAATTTATAATAATAAATAAAGTTAAGATATTAATTTATTATCTAAGAAAATAATTAAGTATTAAATATATAATAAAAATAATAAAAATATAATATGTTTTCAGTTAAAAATAAATTATGTAGAGGGTCTATTAATTATCATATTTGAGTATCGAACAATAATTTCATTTATTTATCTTGAATTTTATTAAAAAAACTAAAAAATATTTTATCTAAAAAACTAAAAGAAAATTTATCTATAATCATTGTCGCACATTTAGAAAAGTGAATGTGTTGTAACAACTCTTTCTATTATGTTTTTATATATATCATTCACCTCTAGTTATGAGATTACTTTCTCCTGCCCAAAAATACTTGCATAAAACTGCATTGATTTGTCAAGGTCACAAAGATGCCACACTACAATGTTTGTAAGGACTTTGAGGTAGACTCTTGGCACATTTGAAAGCAAAAGATCACCAATTAAGTTATAGTATGCCTATCAAGGTTTAGAACATAAGACATCTAGATAATCATTGGAAAACAAGGCACATGAGCATGAATGGTTTGACCTCCAAATAAAACATAGAACAATTAGCTTTGCACAATATTTTATTAATCGAAAAGCTCAAAATTAATTATCTGTAGAAAGGAAAAATGAGGGAAAACTAGAAAATAGTTAGGAATGGTATATCTATTTATAGTAGAAAATAATTGTTATTTTTATTATTAATCTTGGGTTTTTGAGATTCTTGTTTAGAGGTAGAAAGGGATAGATGTATAGAGGAAGAAAGGAGAGCTAATGAGATTGAGATGGAGAGAGAGAAGCATAGTGAAGTGGGAAGGGAGGGGGGGAGACAAGAGAGATGTTGAGATAAATATGGAGAGGGAAATAAAAGGATATGGGCAGATAAAGAGAGAGAGGTATTGCAAAGAAGAGAGAGAGAGAGAGAGAGAGAGAGAGAGAGAGAGAGAGAGAGAGAGAGAGAGAGAGAGAGAGAGAGAGAGAGAGAGATGGGTAGAGAATGAGAGATATAGGGATACAGAGAGGGAGAGGTGTAGAGGGAAGAAGAAGAGGGAGAGGTATACAAATTGAGATTGAGAAGCCAAGGGATATGGAGAGGATAAAGAGATATAGAGGGAGAGAGTGGGGATGAAAGATATAAATATATAAATAAGAGAAAATGAGAGGGAAGATCTATAAAGATAAAGAAAGAGGTAGAAAGAGATATATAGAGAGAGGTAGAGATAATAAGATATACATGGATAAAGATGAAATGATAGAGATAGAGATAGGGGGAGAGACGTGAGAATGAATATGGAGATGTAAAGGTTTAAAGGTATAGGAAGGAAGTGATGGAGAGATCAATATAGAGTGAGAGGATGGGAGAAAATTAAATAGAAAGATAAAGATAGACTGAGAGGTAAAGATAGAAAGAGATCTAGAGAGATAGAGCATAAGACACAAAAAGAGATATAGATGGTGAGATAAACTAATAGAGGAATGAAGAGATGAAGAAATAAAGAGAGGATGAGAGGGAGAAACAAATAATGAGACAAATACTTAGTTGATCTTTGATACCTGTACGGCGTACTCATTACACACTAAGGTGTAATTTTTAGTATATATATTTATATAATGTCGCACAACCACCCACTTTTTGTTATAAATTATTTCTCCTTATTTTTTGTTATTTTTTCTTCCCCCCTTTTAGTATTCTTATTTGTTTTTCGAGAGTTTTTTGTGAGGAGGAATGTAGGAAGTAAGAGAAACCAAAACCACTATAAGAAGGGCTCAAAGGTTTTAAAATGAAGTGCTTCCATTTTAAGATTGTGTGTGTGTGTGTTTGTGATATATATATATATATATATATATATATATATATATATATATATATATATATATATATATATATTTTGTGGCTTCTCATTTCTCTTCTTTTCTTTTTGGTATTTTCTCTTGGTTTCTACTCCCTTATCCCTCTCTTCTTTTTACAGAGTCATGGTCGACAGTCTTGTATCTTTTTGCATTCTTAAATTATCTCATCCTGATGATGATCATGGAGTATGATATGAAACATTAATGTGATTTTCTTTACACAATCAAACCTAGAAGAATAATAGAAATAGTTCATGGATTATAGAAATTTATTTCTATATTACATATGGTATGATATATGATGAATGATAAATGATACAATTGCCATTGAAGGGTGCATATGCTTTGTGAGTGATGTCCTGAAGGATGTGACTATAGCATTGAGGGTACCATTATCCTCATACCAAAGATGTGAGGGATATATCAAGATCTTAATGGATATAGGGATATCTTTTCTTATCTCACCTCACAGATGGAGTTGAGGAGAGAGGACTAGGAGTGACTCAAGAGATGGTTGGTAGAGGCAAAGTTTGAGATGTAGAGGCTGCAAGATAGGATAGCGAGTTGATCCCATTAAAGCTCATTAGGGATCCATTTACATTACAGAATAATTCATAGACTATCCAAATCTCATCATGGATCCATTTACATTACAGAATAATGCATAGACTATCCAAATCTCATCATGGACTTGAGAAATTAGGAAGCCACCACCCCACAGATGAGCATTGAGCTGATATAGGGAGTTAATGATTATTTAGATATACATACCAAATTTTTTATAGTGTCTCTCTTATGTATCAAACCTTTGATTGTATATATAATGATATTTCCATGATTATTTCATTTTTCTAATGTCTATATGTTTATTATAAAGATTTCAATGATGAACATGAAAATAAATATATGAAGGAAAACGAACATGTGGAAGTATTTTCCTAAGAAATATCATAATCATAATAATTAAAATATTACACATGATGCAAAAATAAAATACAAGCACACAAGAAGGCTAGAGAGAAAGAGAGAAGAAAGGTAACAATACTAAGCATAATAATGACACATTAGTATAACATTTATAGGATCCTAAGTGAGATGCCATTTACATATGTTGCTTTATATGCACCAAGTCCATATACTATTGTGACAATATAAGGACCAAGCCAATTGGGACTAAACTTTCCTTTCTCTCCAAATAGAACATTGAGATTATGTTGATTCTCATAAAGAACGTTATCTTTAACTATAAAGGAATTTTTAATCACTTTATTTTTGTACCTCCTTGGAAGAGATTTACAATATGCTTGAATATGTTTAAGAGCATTAATTCATTATTCATCTCACATCTCAATCCATTGTAAATGTTGTTCCCTATAAGTGCCACTGTTACTTATACCATTAAAGGAAACTCATAAGGAAGGAATTTTGAACTCTAAAGCAATGATAATGTTAGCATCATAGACCAAATTGTAAGGGGATGTTATAGTTGCAAATGCATACACTTAGTCTAAAGTCCCATAAAGCATAGGTTAGTTACATGTATCAATCTTTAGCATGTTGATTAAAATTCTTTGTAATAATTTTCTCAATAATTTTATTAGATGCTTCTCCCTGGCCATTAGAATGAAGATCATAAGGGGTATAAAATTGTTCATGAATGTAATATTTTTCCAATAACTTTGCCACTTCTTTATTTTAAAAAGGCGTACCATTATGAGAAATAATTATTGAGGGTATACCAAATCAAGCAATGATGTTTCAAAGACTGAAATCATAAATAACATCAACATTAGTGGAATGAATAGGAATAACTTTGGCCCATTTAGTGAAGTAATCAATAGCTATAAGAATGTAGGCATGTCCTTTAGAAGAAGAAGGTGGAATTTTTCCAATAAGGTCCAAGCCCCATATGTGAAAAGGCCATAAAGCTACTTGAGACCAAAATTTCATGCACACGAGAATGTATATGATTATTTTGATGTTGACATTGAGGACATCTTTTGACAAAAACAAAATAATCATGTTTCATAGTCTACTAATAATATCCCATGCAAAGAATTTATTAACCAAATACTTTCCACTAAAGTGCCCACCACAAGATCTAGCATGAACTTCTTGCAAAGAAATATGAATATCAGTTTTACTTAGGAAATTAAGAAAAATGCCATTATAAGAATGTTTGTAGATAATATCACCGAGAATGATGTATCTAGAAGCCAATTTCTGAATTCTATTTTGAGTATTCCTTGTTGCGAATTCAAGAAAGGAATTGTCTCCCAAGTAATGAAAAATACGTGAATACCACTCATTTGAATGAAAATTAAGACAAAAACTATGAAGATAATATGTGTAAAAAATAACAAGAGTATCTAGAGCATATATAGTGAATTGATAATCTTCCATATTGTCCTCAAAAGAGACAAGAGATTTAACACTTTCCATGACCTGCATGTCTATTATCTTTCCATGGTAATGAAGAAATATAATGAGAATTCAATTCAACAAGTAAACATAAGGCCAAATCATGATATTGTATCAATTCATCATTTTTAGCTAGATAAGTGTATGCTAAAAATGCAACACACTTCTATAAACCATTATACTTGAGAGAAACCATGATGTAGAGAGTATCAAGAGGAGGCTTATAGCTTGCTACTTGTAACATGCAAGAGAAATGAGTGAAATGTGAAGCTTGTAGCTCTCAAATGAGCCAAGATAAGTGACCCTTTCAAGGTGCACTACAAGGTGGATGATTCAATAGAATAAGAGCAAGAATGCTAGTATCCAAAAAACCTCAAGAAAGAATGCAAATGCAACTAAGATGATATGCAAAGACTAAGCTATGATCAAATGCAAGTGAAAGGAAAGTAAAGATAATCTAACAAGATGATTATTACAATCCCCTTAATTAAACTAGGCAATTTAAACTACAATGCAATATGGAAAAGACTAAACTAGCATGTAAGTAAACTAAATGACAATTCAATTAAGAGTTCTCAAGTGTTCAAGTTCCCAAATTAAAGTGAAACAACATAAAACAATAGCATGAAAGTAGAAGACATGAGAGAGTGAGGAGAGAGCCTCATTTTAAAGAACAATGGATAGTGGGAGATTAAGAGAAAAAATATAACATGGAGAATAATTCTCATTTTGAATTTGGTGCACAAGATTCTCAAGAGGCAAAATCAATGGACATGTTTAAGAGGAAAAATATGTGTGGAAAGGATTAAGAGGAAAAAGAGAATCCTCTCACCTTGGAAAGTGTGCATTCAAGATGCAGACAAAAAGTCTTTTTCTTTATTTTCAAATTAGGAAATTCATTTTTATGTGCACATATAGGATAAATGGGACATTTATTTAATTAAACAAGAGTATGTTCTTCAAATTACTAGACTAATTTTGGGTCATTACATTTGCTAGATCAATTTTGAGTGGTTATATTTGCCTCTCTTTAACTAATGTGCAAGCAATATGGGAACAAATTAAGTCAAAAAATGATGATTTCAAGTTGATAAGAGATTTGACTTTGAACTAGTAGTGAATGAAGTGTATTGAGATAACTAACCCTAAACTAGCAGTGAACAAAGGTTAGCAAAATAACAAGATAATTCTAATGCATAGTTTGAAGCAAAAATAAGATAGATCTATCAACATTCCTTTAGGATTGGGAAGCTATTACCGATCCATTTATGTAATAGATTTTATTATGTAAATTTGTAAAATTGTTACTATATTAAATAAGACTTGGGTATACCCCTTTTATAGTTGTATATTGAATAGGACTTAGGTCCTGGGCTAGACTTGAGGTTTTCTTCTACGTTTTTTCCTACTAGTGCCCATTTCAACAAATAATTTTTAATTTATCTTATTAATATAAAGCATTTGGCTTCATTCATTTACCAATCAAAAAAATAAGAACATAGATTTGATCAAATCAAGCTAAGATAAGGTCCATGATGATATATAAGTGATGCATAGATCATAGAACTAAGTTTGACCATTAAGAATTGAGAATGTGCCCTAGTTTAACCAAGATGATGAAATATAAGAATTGGGTCAAACACATAACAAATGTGATGAAATGATAATGAGAAAGAGATGGAAATTATGTAGAAGAGGAAGTGATGATTGCCTCAAAATATGTGGAAGACTAGCCTCAAAATGGTCAATCAACTGCACTAAAGGGAGGGAATTTTAAAACATGATTTTGATAATTAAGATGAATTCAAATTTTAATTTTGATCCTAAAAATGGATCTAGGATGCCGAATTTAGGTAAGGGTGCAATTTTCATAGAAAATGTGAGACGTTGAAAAATTAGGTCAAAATGCTATATAAGGAGTCCAAAAGGTCATTTTCAAATAATTTTTGAATGTCTTTTATGAGTTTAGAGCCTTCAGAGCACGAATATGTAGGTTCCCATCAATCAACACTTCTTTGAGATTAGTTTGGTTGCATAACTGGCCATGACACTACGATGATTGAAAACTAAACTCATTTTGACTTCCAATTTGTGATTTTTTCATATTTTTCATATTTTCTTTCAAATATCGTTCAAAGTTTTAGAGTGTCATATGCCTTTTATGTGAAATATTATACAAAGTACCTTGGGTTTGAAAAGTTTCATATGGAAATTTGGTTGTATGTCATCCGATAAGCATCTAGAGTCATACAATAGGGTATGGAGTATCGCAAGAACACAAAACATTGTATGGCTTTAGATATAACATCATGGGATTCCTTGTTAGCCTATGAAGTGTCATAAAATTGAATTTGAGTGAGTTGTTGCTTCTTAGATTGATCAGTGAGTCTTGTGGACTATTTTGAGTGTTTCTATGATGTTCTTAGACGCTTTGTGATATCTCATTGACACATTCTAACATGTTTTAGTGGTTGTTTTGGTTGCAATGATTATTTCCATATGTGTAGATTAGATGTCTGTATCCCACAACACTACATTTAGTGAGAGACCTAAAAATGATTCTTAGATGCTCATAACCATGGATCTAGGTTCATTACTTCATTTGCCCCATATTTGGGAAAACCATGGCTTGTTTACTATGTTTGTTAAGAGATTTCATTCAGAGCATAACACTTTTCATTTGTCAATGGGAGAGATAACCATCACTCTAAAGGATGTATATAGGATTCTTCACATCCTATGTAGAGGAGAGCATATGAGTACATGCATTTAGTTATTGTGTTTTGTCACTTATGTCCTTATGATGAGATACTCATGATAGATACTAATAAATACCATGACTTGTGACATAGGTTTGCTTTGAGATGCCAACAAAGGGGATAGAAGGCATGCAACATGTCTACCATGATGACACCATCCTTGATTATTTTATCCTCTACAAGCAGATGATGATAGATTATAGTGTTGAATTCCTAGTGGTAATGGTTCTACGCTCCCTAGTTGGTTGTGTATTAGGTGTTGATAGGAGCCAAAGGGGCTTTTAGTATGGATGGGGTCGCCTTGGTATAGATATGTTATCTCGTTCCTGACACATGACATGAGACCCTTTTCTGCCATGGGATATGTATAGAGAGCTACATGATATTGTCTATAGAGAGGGGAAGAACTAGTCTACATGGGTGGTAGTAGCATAGGTGTGGGCATAGGATCACATCATCATGAATCACCCATGGGTTCAACCAAGACATAGGGGTAGAACCTATATCTTCAAATACTTAGGATACATCCAATAGATACATGTCAAGGATACAACTTACTGGAGATGGAGACTTGATATCACCTTAGTGACCTTACAGAGAGGTCAAGTAGTGGGAGGGTACATAGGATGAGTTGGCCTTCATGTTTTGTAGTAGGCCATTATTGGGTAGGCATCTGGAATTGGTGGAGCAATTTTTTATTAGTTAGGTATGGAGGCATATTGGGAGGGAACAAGGTGTGAGCATGAAGGTGACCACATATGTCAGGTACCTTACATAGGAGGCCTTAGGATGGTGGCCTATGCTTAGGTATGAGTTGTGCATAGATGAGGTGCAATGGTTATAGAAGGTTGACTAGGATTTATTCCCATATATTGCTAATGTAGAGGAGTCTCCTGAGTATAGGAGATGGTTGAGGGACAACATAGGTAAAGGAGCTTGAGGAAGAGGTACAACAATTGAGGATTATTGTGACAATGAGAGACCAACAACTACAAGATGTAAGGGTAGATAATCAGTCTAGAGAGTAGGCACTTATCTAGGAATGAGATGGATCTTTCCAAGATGTAGAGAGACATGGAGCACATGCAATATACTACTATGCATCCTACATAGTAGCAGCATCATTGAGACAAAGGATTTCTAACTACTCATAGAGAGCATAATGGTTAGAGGGTGCAATATAGCACCCTAATAGGACACAGGTACCTTCACCTCCTTATCCTATAGAGGAGGGCGAGAGTCAATCATGAGATCTCATTTTGTCTTAGTTTTTACTTAGGGCCCCATTTTGATATATTTGACATATTGAGACGCTCTTTCCAAATTTTGATCTCATATTGTACTTGTACTTGATTTATCATGATATTTATATGAAATACTAAATTTGGTTTATGTCATTATTATGTACTTGTCTCATTTGATTTATCCTCATGTTGATACTGATATCATGGTCATCTGTTTACTTTCATATTTACTATGCATACTCATGTGATGTTGATATATGCTCATATTTGTTTTGCTTGTAGTACCATGATATATATGTGATGCTCTCATAGTTGTTGATTTCTCTAGCTTTTATAGATTTCTCTTATGCATACATGATTTAAAAACCTAATACTTTTGAAAATATTAGAATATGATGATATTATTAACCCCTTGTGATGACAAGAGGAAGGATGAGAATCGAAAGATTTTGATGAGGAGCTTCCTTCCACAAGAGCTCAATGGATCCATCAAGGCTATCTATGGCCTCCTAGGGTTTTTTCTTCAACCCTACTCTAGGGAGTCACACTCTAGGTCCCCTTCCTCCAAGAAAACTCCCCAACAATTCAAGATTACTTTCTCTCCTTCCCATTCTTTCCACTAGGCACATTTAAGCCTACAAGGGAAAATCCCATCACATTATTAATCCTAGGTTCTAACTGAGCTTAGGCTCTCCTAGTGAGGTCCTTGACACATTCCCCACCATTTTGCATCATTATTTTAGGGCCATCACTCCCATAACTCCAAATTGCTTAAATTGGCTTTATAGCCCTGAGAGCCCCTATTAGCCCTCCTAAAAACAAGGGTTTAGCAATTCCTTCCAAAAACCCTTAATAAGGCTAGTTGATGTCTAAAGGACTTTACCTTCTATTAACCTAGGCTAAAGTATTTTGGTGGTCTTAGGTTACAGTACTATCTGTATTGTACAATTTCTAAAACCCCCTATTTTGAGGGTTTTTAAGGTAAAAGTGAGGTTTCTCTTCTTCTAAAGTGTTCCTCTTCACATCCTGCCTCCTCCTCTAAATCCAACACTTTTAGTACCCTAATATTTCCATACCTTATAGATATTGACTCATATCAATCCCCTATTCACCACTGCACTTCCTTACAAGAATACATTACGCCTTGCCAAGCTCTGCTAGCTTGCCTAGGGCTCACTTGTAAACATGACCAATCGCCTTGCACAAACCCCACCTTCCATATTTACAACCTGTACAAAGGGTATTGCTTAATTTAAAAAGGCCATGAGAGTTTGACTATGGAAGTTCAAGCCATAGCCATTTCTATGCTAACAACTCAAAACTGGACTTCAATATCACACAAAGAAAATGATTTTCTAAGCCTAAAGAAATGAAACACCTGAATGAAAACACCTATAAATAGTTTCAAAACATGATCCAAGGAATAAAAATCAATGAAAATAGTAACCCAATCAACTCCTCTAATTCATTAGTTCACAAAAAACTACTCCAATGCTCATACAATGCTGCACTAATAGGTGTTGTCCATACATCCAAGTATCCAAACCTTGGAACTAGATTGAGGGATGTTTAAATAGTCTTCCCCTCCTTTCTCATTAAACCATTTCATAACTACTCCACATAGTTTGTTTCCAAAAACTACCTGAAAAGTTGTCAATGAGCAATTTTTTCACAACTATTGCAATTATTGCAAACCAAGACTCCAACCTTGACCGCTTTGGTCCCAAAATTTTCCACATGGATTCATATCATCAAATAACCACCTTTCACCTACTTCAACCACTCATTGTGTCTTTTTACATTATTTTTCCAGTTTAAGCACTTTGATCGACTTTTTGCTTCCTAGGACCTACTTGACAACTTTTGACTCCTACACTCAAATCAACCAAATTAACTTTCCTACACTCACAATGGAACTCTATAAGTAGTCCTTATTGTTTCCATGGTTGGTTAGACCATGTACAAACCAAAATTCCTTTAGGGTTTGACCCTACCCCTAGGTGCTCCTGCACTACATTTCAAAGGAGCAAAAATGATATGATCGAGAAAGCAGAAATAAAGCAAACATGACCAAGTGTAGTTGACTATCTATCTAAATTTAAAAAGGAGAATTTCTCCTCAAAATTAAAACTATAATGAAGCCCTAAAATAAAAATTAGCATGAAGATACAAATTGCAATATGCAAGGGTCAATTAGGTAGGTCCTTATTTTTATCATTGAGCCCTAAAATTTGGGAGCCTAGCGTAAGAATCAAATACATAGAGGCAAATATGACTTGCTGGTAGATTCCCTAAGTTTAATGTTGTAATATTACACCTATACCAAGGCATAAGTGCCACGATAACCATGAGTGTAGTTGTGCATGAGAAAACATGATGTAATAGACAAGTATATAGGTCTAAATCACCTAAGTGTCCAAGGGGTCAAAGCAAGAGACACGAAGGATCATCAAAAACTACACTCATAGGAAGAAATCAATGAAAACATGCCCCATGCCCCCAGTCCTCTACTCAAGTGACATCCTAGAGAGACTAAGGAGGGAACATTCAACAAAATTTTAGCACAAAGATCACACAAACAAAAAATCAAACATACTTCAGCTTTGTTAGTTCAAGTGTGATGTGAAAAAGAAAAGAAAGTGCTAACTCTTTAAGACAAATACTTACAAGTGAGAAATATCATAATCCTAGACCGTTGAAAAATTGTAAACTTGAGACAATAGGTGTCAAGGGATGTGTTCAAAAAAGCTTTTTGAGGGATGTCGCTATACACTAGCACACACTAGAGACCAATGACAACATAGATCATGCCCTCTAGGCCTAGACAAAGACCAATTCCAAACCAAGATGTAAGTAGGAGATGGAAATCAAAAGGGCTTGGAGATTAAAGTAGTAGGCAAATAGACAACATCACAAAGGTCTCAAGTAGCGCCTATTTCTAGGTTTTCACCACATGGGAGGAATTATTTTTAGGAATATATGTGTGTGTGTGTGTGTATTAATTTTTTTGGGTGATACATCAAAGCACCCATTGCTAGGTTTTCACTAAGATGATCATTTTTTTAGGAGATTTTCTATATTTTTAGATTTTTTCAGGACTCTATATTAAAAATTTTGGATTTTTTAGAACATTAGGATACATACAAGAGACTGAATGTCAAGAGCATCATGCATAGGACTTCTTCAGATGAAGTAGGTTGATAGGTTTATGGAGATGGTCTCCCTCTAGAGTAGAAACTTGATATGAATTAGATCTAGAAGAAGCAATGATAATATAAGGACCAACCAATTTGGTTTAAATTTTCCCTTTTGTGATTTTTTTGTTTATTTTTGGAATTTTCTCTTAGGACCAAGTCTCTAACTTTGAAATATATATGATGGACTTTCTTATTATATCTCTTAGACATCCATTTTTTTATAGACTCTCATGTAATCAAAAGCTATTTTTTTGTGTTCATCCAATAATTCCAAATTTTAATAGACTTTCATGTTATTACTGCTTGGGGTTTAAAGTAGTAGGTAGATAGACAATAGCGCAAAAGTCTCAAGTAGCACCTATTTCCAAGTTTTCACCACTAGAGAAGATTTTTTTCAACTATGTGTGTGTGTGTGTGTGTGTGTGTGTGTGTGTGTGTGTGTGTGTGTGTGTGTGTGTGTGTGTGAGAGAGAGAGAGAGAGAGAGAGAGAGAGAGAGAGAGAGAGAGAGAGAGAGAGAGAGAGAGAGAGAGAGAGAGAGCCTATTGCTAGGTTTCACTAAGATGATAATTTTTTAGGACATTTTCTACTTTTTCAAAAAAAATTAAGACTATATATTAATTTATTTGGATTTTTTCAGAATAATAGATATGTACAAGAGACTAGATGTCAAGAGAATCATGGATAGAACTTCTTTAGATGAAGTCTGTTGATAGGTTTAGGGAGCCAATCTCCCTCTGGCATAGAAATTTGATATGAGCTAGATCAAAAAACAACATTTTCTACTTTTTCAAAAAAAATTAAGACTATATATTAATTTATTTAGATTTTTTAGGAATAATAGATATGTACAAGATACTAGATGTCAAGAGAATCATGGATAGAACTTCTTTAGATGAAGTATGTTCATAGGTTTAGGGAGCTGGTCTCCCTCTGGCATAGAAATTTGATATGAGCTAGATCCAAAAACAATAGTGATAATATAAGGACCCAACCATTTCAATTCAAAATTTCCCTTTTGTTCTCCATTTTGTTAATTTTTGGGATTTTCTCTTAGGACCAAGTCACCAAATTTGAAAGATATATGATGGAATTTCTTATTATAGCTCTTAGATATCATTTTTTGACAGACTCTCATGTGATCAAAAGCTTTTTTTTTGTGTTCATCCATTAATTCCAATTCTTGCATGCAAGAGATTCTATAATCTTTATCAGTGATAAGTACTCTAAGTTTGACATAGAGTGATATAATCTTGATCTCAATAGGTAAAAAGACATTAACCCTATAGACAAAGGAGAAAGGAGGAGCCCTTGTAGGTGTACATGTGGTAGTTCTATAAGCCCAACAAGTTAGATTAATCTATAAATGCCAATCTCGTCCTGATTTACTAACAGTCCCATGCAATATTTTGAGGATATTTTTGTTAGAGGCTTATTCTTGACCATTTCATTGAGGATAATTGATAGAGGACCGATGATATTTAATCTTGAATTTGTTACACGACTACTTAAGATACTTATTTTTGAATTTTTTTCCATTGTCAGTAACTATGGAGGAATGCACAACATACCCTACAAATGATGTAGTTAAGGATAAATGATGACACTTTTTTTCCTTGTAGCAGATGAAAGAGGTGCAACCTCAACCCACTTAGTGAAGTATTATGTGGCAGTAATAATGAAAGTGTGACCTTTAGATGGATTAGGATGTGTTTGACCTACAAAATCAAAAGCCTACTACTAAAAAGACTAGTGTGAAACAAAAGGTATAAGATCTCTTCCTAGAGTATGAATCAAAATCTCGTGCATTTGACACTTTTTACAAGATCTAGCATAGCAAGTAACATATATTTGCATGGTAGGCCAATAGTAACCATCCCTAAGAAATTTTCAAGCTAGCACAAGACCATTCAAGTGAGACCCATACATTCCCTCATTGACTTGGGCTAGTGCAGATTTATATTCCTCTTTCTAACCACTTATGAAGTGTTTCGTCTAGACCCCTCCTATACAAGTCACCAGAGATGAGGGTATAATGGGAAGGGTTGCAGATAATTTGCCTTTTCTCATTGCAAATTAGGTCATTAGGGATAATTTGATCATGGAGGTAAGAGTAAATTTTGACATAGAGAGAGGAATCATGGCCAATGATGGTGCAGACGACATGATTTTCAGGTGAGCCATAGGAAGGGTAATGTAGTTCTTCCACTAGGAATTCATGTTCCTCTAGCTACAAGATGGAAGCTAAGGTAGCCATAGCATCAACCACTTTATTTTCAGCTTTAGGAATCTCTTGGAATATGATGAAGGAAAAATAATTCTTAAGATCATCAATCATATTCTTTTAGGGTACCAATTTTTCATCTTCTATTTGATAGACATTATTTTTCTTTATTGATAATCAACTAAGAGTCTCTAACGATATGTAACTTAGTTATCCTCCATTCAATTTCTAGTTTGATCCCATTAGTAAGAGATTCATACTCAACTATATTGTTGGTACATGGGAACAATAATTTGTAAGACTTGGGTATAGTATATCCTTGGGGAGTAACAAAGAGGACCCCATCACCATCACCATTTTGTGTATGAGAACCATCAAATAGTATTTTCTAGGTGCCTGAAGGCATGTACATGATAGATGAGTCAAGAAAATAAAATTATATTGGAGCATTATCTTGAAGAGAATAATCAACTAACTAGTCTACAATAGCTTGTCCTTTTATGGCCTTATGTTCAACATACTCAATGTCAAATTAAGAGAGAAGCATCATCCATTTCACAAGTCATCCAATAAGGGTAGCCTTACTTAAGAGATATTTTAGTGTGTTAATTTTTGCTACAAGATGTATGGTGTACACAAGCATGTAGTGTCTTAATTTTGAGATGCAAAGACTACAAAAAGGAAAATATTTTCAATATTATTGTAGTTTGACCTCATAGGCTACTAATGTTCTCTTGATATAGTAGTATACTTCTTGCTATTTTTTGATCTCATCTTTCTATGCTAGTAATGCCCCCAGGGATGTAGTTGTAGCTGATATGTACAAAATGAGAGGTTTTCTAGCAAGAGGAGGAATTAGAATTAGATGTTTAGACATGTATGCCTTTATCTCATTCCAACTCTTTTCACATTCCTCATTACAAAAACAAGTAGATTATTTGCATAGATTCTTGTTAAAAGGTTGTTCTCTATTAGAAAATTGAGATATGAACCTCCTAACAATTGAAGGTATCCTTAGAGACTCCTAATTTGACTTATGTTTTTGGGAGGTGTCATATCCATTATGGCTTGAAATTTCTCAAGGTCAACCTCAATTCCTTTAGCTAAAATAATTTACCCAAGCAACTTTCTAGAGGTGGCACCAAAGCACATTTCTTAGGGTTCAATTTGAGCCAAAATTGTTCAATGTGATCTAAGTCATCTAGATGTGTACTTTATTTTTTAGATTTTTCCAAGGTGTCATCCACATAATCTTCCATGTTTTTATGCATCATATCATGGAATATAGTAGTCATAGCTCTCCGGTGAGTGGCTCCAACATGTTTTAGTCCAAATGGCATGACGTTCCAACAAAAGGTTTGCCATGTGCAAGTGAAAGGATTTTTCTTTTGATCTTCTAGAGCTATCTTACACTAGTTATACCTTAAGAATCCATCCACAAGAGAATACATTTCACAACCCACAATCATATCCACTATAATGTCTATGTTAGGAAGAAGAAAGTCATGCTTAGGGAATGCCTTATTGAGATCTTAGAAATTAGTGTAGACATGAATGGATTTGTCATGTTATGAAACTAGTACAATATTTGATACTCATTCAGTATAATTGATAGCTCTTATAAAGCTAGCTTTGAGAAGCTTTTCTAATTCTTCTTTGACTAAGAGAGGCATATATGGATTCATTTTCCTTAGTTTTTGTTCGACAGGTTTTACACCAGGAGCTATAGATAAGTGATGCATGATAATATTTGTGTCAATCTCTAGCATATCTGAATAGGTCCAAGAAAAATTAATCTTTTTCTCCTTGAAGAATTCTATAAATTTCTTCTTTTCTTTCGCTAACAATGATTGAACTAGGTATTTTGAGGATTTTCTTATGTTCCAAGATTTATAGGTTGAGTAGGCTCAATCAATATTGAAGATGTTTTCTAAAAATAAATAGGAAGGCTACCAAGTACCTCATCCTTAGGCATCTTAAAGAAGTCTTCACCCTTAGATACATCTTTTGTTTTTACCTTTTTAGGCTCTAACACTTGTAGAAAGTATTTTTCACCATCAAAGTGTCTATTCTTTTCCATTTTTCTTTTTCTTTCATGACTAAGGTACTTGATGTATGTCTTAGTCATATTGTTTTTTGGTTCACTGGTGGAAGAAACTATGGGTTCAATAGCATTAAGGTAGAAAAAAATCTCATAGTCATTTTGAAAGGCAATAAATTCATGCTTTTGGTGTTTTTGTGACCAATCAATAAGGTCAGGGTGAACAAGTGAAAGTGAAGTGGAAGTTCAATGTGATAGACATCATCTCTAGTGAAAAGAAACTCAAAATCTATAAGGCCCTCCTCAGAGGTACCTAGATCAATCAGTCACTTGGCATGATCAACACAATCAACAAGTGTAATGTTTGGATTCAACTCATCTAGCCCTACGAGTGACTCATCCACTATCTCAGACTTATTAGCATAAGGTGTGGAAAAAATCCACTCCTAAATCTATAGATTCTAATAAAGTTAAATCCCACTCATACTCATGTGAATCTATACTAAGATTTCTTTCAAGGAGTCTGACAATATTTTTTTGAATTCTCTCTATCAATTGGAATCTTTAGTTTTGGATTCATCATGTTGTTGAGATGTAGAAGCTTCATCATCATATTTTAGTGGAGGTCCTTCTTCATTCCAAAGAATAGTAGTAGAGGGGATACATTTTTCATCATCTTTCTCAAAAGTATTGTCAAGAAAACTCTCTTCTTCATATTTAATAGAAATATCAGGAGATCGGTCAAAAATAGGTTGTGTAGTAGAAAATCCCAATCCAGTCTTATCCTTAGATTTTCTTCCATTTGTGTGATTCAAGGGTTCAAAAAGAGAATGATTTTTGTTACTTATAGGATCATGACCTAGATATCCCATCCTACCTAAGAAATCACATCCCTTGCCATATTTCTTAGGAGGTATTTTAAAAGTTAATGTGACTTCCTTAGAAGGTTATCCTCTATAGATCCATTCTCTAATTGCTCTCTTTTCATGTTCATTTTATAAAGGGGCTAGTAATTGAGAAAAGGTCCCATATCATGTCATAGATGAAGATGAAGGTTTCATGTTCTCTAAAGATTTACCATAGGAGAGAGGTGATGTAGGAAGAGTAGTAATGAAATCTAAGTGATACTCTCTCATCCCAATATCAAGCATTTTCAACTTATTTTCACTTTCAACAAGGGTACTTTTATTTTCTTCAGCAACTCTATTATAGGGTACCAAGTATTCAATGAGAGCATTGATAGACATAGAATTATCCCCAAGAATGGATAACCCGATACCATTGTAAGGGAAATTTATACACTAATGGTAAGTTGAGGGAACTACTTGCATGTCATGATTCCAAGGTCTACCTAGTAGTACATTGTAATCAAGAGGAATATCCAAAACTTGAAAGATTGCATCCTATTCTACTCGATCCACTCAAATAGGTAACACAAATAATCCTTTAGATGGCCTCTCAACTTCACCATATGCTTTAATAGTGATATTCCTCCATGTTTGACCAAAAAAAAATTAATAAATGTTTAACCATGCATCATTATCTATCAACACACGCTTAACTCAAGTTCGATATATTTGAACTTCAATATGTAAGGCAAGGTTACGAGGTTAGCTTAAAGACTTGTTTTCTTCTTCAAAAAATGAGAAGTAATGAGGAGTAGCAATATGGCTCACCATAGTTTGGAACTAGTCAATATCAATGTTGTTAGGGACATTAGTTGTGTGCAAGGATTTCTCTTTGATTTATTTGTGTATAGGTGACATTTCTAACAACTCAAATATGGAGATCTGAGTGGGAGTCCATTGCAATTAGTCAAAAAGCTTGTAGCTAGACTTGGACTTAGAAGCCACTTGTTTGGAAGAGGAACCAACTTGTTTAGAGGTTGACTGCTTAGAGGAACTAGGACTCTTAAGGATAATCTTAGGTTGAGTTCTTGTGACAATATTCAAGTTTTCAATGTGTGAGGGAGAATTGACATCTCTTAGTATAGTCATGGGTTTTTGTTCATGTTTGCTTCTAGTATCCTCATTATAAGGCAATGATTGTGTGAAAGAAGAGCTAACACCTCTTAAGATAACTTTAGGAGGTTCATCAACATATAAATTATATAAATTGCATTTATCACTTGTGTGTCTAATCATGTGTATGTTTTCCAAAATAGGTTCAAGCATATGTATCACATTATTTTTATTTGTATATGTGTAGTTGATTTTGGCATCTCCATTTTTTTCTTAGATGTTTTGACCCTTCTCATACATGGGGAGTGGTTCCTTAAAATATTTGTGGGTAACATTCTTAACAAGTTCATCTACTCCCACCTTCTCATTATCAATAAGATCTTGAATGACATGTTTCAACCTTATGCAATTTTTAGTCTTGTGCCCTTTGTTCCCGTGATAATCACTATAATGGTCACCATTCCACTACTTGGGTTTTACCTCAACTTTTCAAGGCCTAGAGTTGTTTGGTAGTGTAATTATCTTATTGGAAATTAGGGTCTTAAGTACCACATCATAGGAATCCCCCAAAGGAGTGAAGTCACGTTTAGGTCTAGATGTCCAATTAGATCTCCCTCTAGAATTATTTTATTTGTTTGAGTCATTGGTTTTGGAAGCCTCTTGTTGTTTGGTTGTTTGAATAGAACTAGTCAAATTGAAAATAGTCTCCTTAAGATTGGATGTATCCACAACACCGTCATTAAATATATTCTTGCTCTTGTTTGAAGGTTTGTTCTTGTCTTCGTAAGAGTTTTTACCATTGTTGTATTTATCCTTGTTTAATGTGATCTTGCCCTTCTTGACCAAAACATCCTCTATGAAAAAAAAACTTAATATCATAGCATCAAATGTGAGAAATAGTTGTTTCTTAAGGTCATAGTGTAGTTTGGGTGTGAGATTGTTGACAAAAATATCAATTTTTTCATTCTCAAGAAGCTATTGAGGATAACATGAGTGTAACTTCCTCCATCTTTGTAGAAATGCAACTAAAGGTTTGCCTTTTCTTTATTTTATGTTTCATAGGTAAAGCATAGTGACTGGATGCTTAATATTGTAGGAATTATGTTGAACAAATCTTTGGGAAAGCTCATCAAAAGACATAAGTGGAGGAGTAATCTTTGTAAACCATTCCATAGCTTGACCACTTAGACTTCTAGGAAAGAGTATAATAAGATAGGTATCATCATGCACAAAGTCTATACTTAACAAATAATATTGTCTCACATGATAATAAGGATCTCCATTTTATCATATTTTTCATACTTAGGCATCTCAATATCTCTTAGGAAAGGAGGCATGTACAAGATCTTGTCAAAAGGTAGAGCATGTATGGACCGTGTAAGACTGATGTCTTAGGTTTTCTTTGTTCCATATTCATTTCCATTCATTCTTGTTGCATTTTCTCAAATTGTTTTTTCATTATCTCAAAATTTGTAGGTTCTTCTTTTTGAACTAAGTTAGCAACATCAAAATTGTGATGCAATTTAACACCTTGGGAAGGTAGCTACACAAAGAATTGATCCTTATTTTGTTACAAATTTTTTATCATAAACTTTTGCAAGCATCTGTCTTGTTGAAATTTTAGGACATCATCTTCAATAATCTTAGGATCTAAGTCTTGGCCATGTGGGAACCATGTGAAGCATACCTAGTATGTGAAGAATTAGGTTACAAATCATATCTAGCATTATGTGGTGATCTTGGAGGAGTGTTTGGAGGTGAACCATTTCCATTGTTTTCAAACACACTAGCATTGAATTTTTGAGCCAAACATTGTGCTTGTTCTTCCATGTAAGCTTTCTTCCCTAAGTCAATTTTCCTAAGTCATTTGTTTTGCATAAAAAGGTCATGATTTCACTTGTCACATTCCTTTCTAGCCATATTGTAAGAGAGACTAGTCTCAAACCTAGGTGATGTAAGAGGTGTTTCAAAGTTGCTACTAAATTAACTAAAGGATTCAAACCAAGTCTCTGAATTCACTTTAGGAGATTCATCAAAAAGGACTTGAGGTTCTTTAACAAAATGATGTTGATGTCTAGAAACTAAAGGTAACTCTTCAAATTTGATTTGAGGCTACTTTCCTTGACTATTTTGAAACCTAGTTATCACCAACATGTAAGAGAATTTAAAGAGCTAATATGATGACTCAAGAAAAATTGATGTCCAAACTAGATGAGAAATATGTTCACTTGTCCCAAAAGGAAGAAAGAGAGTAAAAATATATCAAAAGAGATCTTGTCAAAAAATGCCCAAATTATGAGTAAATACCCTATGTAAAATAGATAATAAAGTCAGCACAAGAAAATAGATAAAAATAGAGATAGATGGATGGATAAGTGAACAATCTTACTAATCAAGAATGTAGTAAAGGGGTCTAAGTACTCTTTTCAATTGAAAACAATCTCTAACCTACTAATTTTAGACTAGGGAATTAGGAAAATCCAAGTACAAGATGCCTTTATTAGTTAAGAACAATTTTATAGTGTGAAAAACTTGGATCAATAACCAAGAGACAAATCTCAACAAACCAGGTGATACTAGGACAATCATGCAATGCTTCATAGAAAAGTCAAGCAACATTTAGGTAGAAATGATATTTTAGATTATGGGAATACGAGAGTTCATAGTATAGACAAGAAAAGTTTCTCAGAAAGCCAAGTGAAAGTGTAGAGTATCATACAATATTTATCATAGAAGCAGGGCACATTAAACCAATAAGTGCACAAAGACCAAGTTTTGATTCAAAAACCCTAGTTTGAATGACCATTTTGACTGATTTGGAAATGTATAATATTTTGATAGTGTGTAATCTCAGTTTTGACAAGAAGTTGAAGTTTAAAAGATAGGTTTTTCAAGGCAAAAAGAGTGACACTTGGAGTAGTCTTCAAGAAATCAAGCAAGGGACAAAGCAATCTTGCATGATACAAACACATGGGAGGTCTCAAAGAAATGAAAATCCTATAACTACTAGCATCATGTGTATTTCAATAGATCTCTACTGATCTTATCACAAATTGAAGACACATCAAAAATTTTTTATGTAAAGGACACAATTCAATACTCAATACCTTTTCCCACAACTTGATGCTTTATTTCCTGACATAAAGTAGTTGCCCAAAATAGATATTAGTTTTGTAATATGGTGTTATTAATACATCTAAAGGAACACATATGGTGAGTGTAGAATATCAGGGTGATCTAGGTAGTCCACTAGGATCAATCCTTGCACCAAGATATTGAGTGACTAAATAAGGTGGCGTCTAATCCTAGGTTCTTAGTAAGTGTCTCTATTCATAACACCTCTCTTGCATCTAATACAAAATAAAAGCCTCATAGCCACAAGAGGATTTAAAATAGAAATTTCCCCATGGTCACAATCCCATGAATGTCCTCACTAGAGTGAATGAAGATATTATGTCCCTCCATGGCTTAAGCCTTTGCCAAGGGCTTTGTGATTATAATAGGTTGGAGAAGTTTAGGTTTTCTTGTTCCCACTTAGGTCATTCCTATTGAGACTTTATCCCCAATAGAAGACTCTTCAAAGTTAAGAACCTCATAAGGAGATTGAACACAAAGTGGATCCACACAAGGAGGTCAAGGTTTCTTAATTACATCAAGAGGCAAAGAGGATACTCTCCTACTCCAAATATTTCTCCCAAACACAACAAGAAAGTGTTATCCCCAACTGATTATGTCACTGAGAATGTTTGTTATTGTGTGTAAAAGAGTCATATATGTTGTTATGTTGTCATTGATGTCAAGCCTTGGTTGGTTAGACATTATGCTAATTCAATAGAGTACCATATCATTTGATTGATGAAGAGGATTTGATTGATGATGAAGATTAAGAAAGTGTGATGATGACAGAGTTGATAAGTATTGGTATTCAATGGGTACTTGAATGAATTGGACTATGACAATATAATGTTAGTTTGATTATTTTGCAATCATGTTATGTTTTGATTAAGTTCACAACTGGTGAGTCAGTGAAAGAAGGATCACAGTATCAATCGAGTGATTATAGTTGTCACTGAGTGCCTAGCAAAGAAGAGTTAAACTTTAGTGTTAACTAAGAATTTCTAGTGTTAAATAAGTGATGTATTACCCAAGTCAAGCTAAAATGTTCATCAAGTGAAGAACAAAAGAAAATATTTATTTGAGGCCAAAAAATGATGAAAGTTGAGAATGTTTGAGACAAATAAAGGATAAGGATGAAGTTTTTTATGAGATCAATGTGTGCAATAACGCAAAGATGATCATATGGAGAAGATTTTCTATTTTTAAAATGAGCACAGACTTTGATGTGAACCAATATTGACCAAATGATTGAATGTAATGAATTTGAGATCTATGATTGTAATTAAGCAGAAAAATCTAGAAGGCATAAGTTAACTATTTAAGGAGATGTACAAGACCATTTTTGATTGCTAATTGTTGATTGATATTGTTGATAAATTGCAAAATATTGAAGGTGAAGAAGGATAGAGAAGAACAAGGTGAATTGAGCAGAATAGATGAAGAAAGATCAAGCAAGGGAATTGCCAAAGTGAAAAATAAAGTGTGTGGATCATCCAAACATAGATTAGAAGCAAGAAGATAGAGAAAAGTAGAGATTTGAACAACAAAAGTAGTGTGAAACCTAGTAGATCATTTGATTGTTACTTTCTTACCATTGTAACAAATAAAATCTCTTAACCAACATGACCTAACAAGTCTTTGAAATCATATATGGTAACATCAATTAGTGATGTTTTAAAGTCTTTTAGAGAAAACCACTCTTTAGTATTAACAAGGAGTGATAAGGTCTAGATGATCTTTGGTTAAGATCCTCTAACCAAATCACTATAAAAATGTGCATGTAAACTTTTAACAAGGTTGTCTCCTTGTAGAGCTCAATTTAGAAGAGTGAAATATTTGGGTTATCTGTTCCTAGGTGGTTTTTTCCTTTATAGGGTTTCCATGTTAAATATTTGAGTCAAAATGTGTGAATTCCTATGTGTTGCAAAGTTAAATTACATATTATTTACTTAATGTTGCAAGTTGGTATAAGCTAAGTTAACACTCTGATACTCGGTAAAATAAAGAAAATGAGATAACAATTTGAAGTAAAGTTGACATAAGTTTGATATGAGATGTTGAATGTTGTTACCAAGATATTGTTGTGAGAGGTATTGAATTTTAATTTGGGATTAAATTATTTTAAAGGAATGTTAACTAACCCCCCCCCCCCCCCCCCCCCCCCCCCAAACTATCTAACAATTGGTATCAAAGTTAAGTTCTTGAAGAAGAAGTTTGAAGGAACTTGAGCTAAATATCTGAATATGTATAAGAGATAGGTATCCCAGATGAACAAGGAGAACTTCTCCTCATGGAAAAATAGAATGAGGCTACATGTATCTAGTATTTGAGGCAATACTCTACAATGTCTAGAAAATGGATATGTTGCTTCTACCCCTCCTATGATTGCGGAATAGATGGCATAGAAGAAAAAGCATAATAGTTTGATGATTGATATTGCATTTTCCCTTAATGATGTTGTGTAACGCCCCGCCAAGGGATCCAAAAGAATTAACCTAAAGTTTTACTAATTTTTCTAAACATTTAAAAATAAATAAAAAATCACATGTACAACAATCACAAAGTAGTAGAAGCAATAACATACAATCATACATAAGAAAACATAACAGATTACATTCCTTAAGGATCTCAAGACGTTGAGTCACATTTAAATTTAAATAATACTAAGTCTAATAATTAATACATCCACATAAATAATAACTACAAGTCCAAGTCCATTTAAATAATATACATTTGTTTCGAATGCCACTTGGCAATAAAATTTAGAATGCACAATCATCCATTGTACATGTCACAGGGTATGATAGGCTGAAAGAATATACATTTATAAAAATAGATTACATCATCCCTTTCGAATCCATGAAATAACGTACAATACAATAAGTGAAATTATCCATCATAAAGATATAACCATCCATCATAATACACAAAGATAGAATGAAGGAAATGCAGAACAAGGAACTCCAACCACGACATCTATGAACGAATCCCAATGGTAAAAGTAAACAAGCACTACCACCCAACCTCATGGTAACCCAAAAAGGTCCACTCCCACCATGTTGAGGAGATAGTCTCAAGTCCCAAAAATCAAAAGTAATATCTATGTCAAGGAAATCCCTAAAAGTAATCTAACTCAAAGGTTCCAAGATAAAAATGACATCTAGACCTAGAGACAAACAAAGACACGTAGGGAATCTACTATGTAAGCGGGTAAGTGTCATCGCACGAATCAACGCTAGAGTTACCCTGGCAGTCTAACTTGACCTCAACCCCCTAGTGACTCTATGCGGCACTAGTATCCTTTCGTACTAACAAGGCATACTAACGATGCATGGTCACAACCAAGCATCCTCTCTACTCCCATCCTAGTCTATACTAGCACTTAAAGCATAGACGAGGAAAGACAAAGACTCTTATTAGGTTCATTTTACTCTCATTTAGTGTAGTGTTTTCACTTATTAAACAACCTACAATGGGTTACCCATGCAACCACTTTGGGCCCCGGCCTCCATTGCAAGCCACTTCCCAACATTACATATAGATAACCTACCCTAAGCTCATAAAAGTACAAATCAAAGAATCATAGTATTTCCCTTAGTCCTATACAAATGACTGAAAAGCATCAAAAGATAATTCATAATGACACTTTAGTTCTTTACAAGCAACTGGAAAGCATCCCAAAAATAACTAATCGATGACTCAAAGGTTAAGTCAAGTATGTCGTAACATTTATCTAGTAATCACACAAGAACACTGAAAGCAATAACAAACAATAAATCCAAACTCATCATAAAGCATACCAGACACATTACCATGTTTGAGTTTAAAAGATCAAAGATCAAATCATCATAATATCACAAACACAGAACTCCCAAGCCTCTGGTAGACGTCTTAAAACTAGTCAACACTCTAGTCAACCCAAACCCAAAACATAGACTACATATAGATAACAATGTAGTTTCATAGTTTGGTTTGATTTTGAAAACCCATAGTTTGAGTTAACAGTAAGGTTTCAGTTTTCATTTTTCAATGTGAGTTTTCGGGTAGATGAGGTTTACATTTTAACTCTGACAACTTAACCCATTACTTGTATTTGAACATTTTGCGCAATCGCCCTTATCGAATTACAATTAAATGTTCTAAATGCTTTAAAGGTAATTATTTATTATTAAAATAATGATTTTTTAAATTTTCTAATAAAATAATTACCATTTTAGTAAAAATCACATCAATAATAATAAAATAAATAAATTTAAAACTTTATTAAATAATATGTATTATTAATTAAACTTTAATTAAAACTAAATTAAATTAAATTAATTAATAGTTATTAAAACCAAAACTATATTAATAATATATATTAATAATTAATAATTAATTAATTCATTCATTAATAAAATTATTATTAAATAATAATTTAAATTTAATAGTAATTTAAATTTAGTACTAATAATATTTAATAAAATGGTGTTGTGTCTGGTTTGCAGGGGGTGAATTTTGTAGGCGGCGGCGTGACTGGGTGGAGCGGTGGGTTTTTGAGCGCATGGGCAGAGTTGAGGCCACCTGGGGCGGGTCTGAGGCTGTTGTATCATCGATTCGAGGTAGCGAGTGTGGAGCCAACGATAGGGTGTGGGTTTTGTTGTTCTCTCAATTGATTGGTGATTGGTTTTTGGCCTCTGCTGATGGGGCAACCGGGGGTCCCATCTCAGATATTATTTGAGGATTTGGTGATGGCTGAGACCTCTCTTTTGTTGTGGGGAGGGGTTGAAGGCAAGGCTATCAATATTTCGTCTGGGATGTATGCATCATCATCGAAGGATTCTGGCCACATCAAGAAGAAGAATGGATGTTTGGAGCGATTTGATGATCAACCGGTGTTAATTATTCAACCAGAACAGATTTTAGAGGATGTGGAGTATTGAGGCAAGCACGCGCTCATATGTAAGTTTTTGGGTCTTCGGCTTTTTATTCCTGTATTGGAATCATGGGTGCATCGGATATGGAACCCGAAAGGGGATATGGAAATTCTTCTGGTGGCAAACAACTATTTTTTGGTTATTTTCTCAAGTATGTCAGACAGGAACAAGGTCTTTAAGGGAGGCCCGTATTTCTTTAACCAGGTTGGGCTTTTCATCAAACCTTGGCACATTGGATTCAACTCCGCTGAGGAGATCCCGTCTCGGGTCCCTGTGTGGGTTCGACTTCCTCGGTTGCCTCTAGAATTTGGGAGAGAGGACATCCCTCATTTGATATTGCTTCTTCTGGGGAAATCGGTTGGGACGGCCACACTTACCCAAGATCGAAAGGTAATCTCATATGCTCGAATTTGTGTGGAAATTGATCTGAATAATCCACTGCCTGATTCTATGGAAATTTGTATGGGTACTTCTTCATGGGTTCAACAGTTGGACTACGAGACTTTACCCTTTAGATGCAGGATTTGTTGTATGGGCACCTACAACATAAATGCCCCCAGAATAAAATTTCTTAATCATCTATGGCCACTGTGCTGACTCCTAAGGAAGACAAGGGCAAGGCCCAGATGCCAAATGGTCCCTTTGCAGATAAGGAGGGTTTTATCACAGTAAAGTCACGTAATAAAGGTAAGGGGCAGAAGAGAACTTGGACGGATAGACAAAATGATGGTACTTTTAACAGGTTTAATGTTCTAGAGAATTTGGTTCAAGAGGATGGAATCCCTATTGAGACTCCCCCGGGTGATGGTTCCTTTTCTGAACCCCAGCTCCAGGAGGATGGGATTCTTGTCTAGGTTTTCGAGAAAGAACAAGGCCAACCAGTTGGATTAGATGGAGTGGTTCAGGAGATTAGTTGTGATATTCCTGGTGGGTCGAATCCCTATGACGCTCCATGTATCACAGCTACAAATCTTCCTAGCAAGAAAGGGGTGCCTGACAATACAAAAGCTCTAAAGTTGCTTCCACTTTAGGTTTACATTAGAAGCCTTTTAAAAAGGGGACCTCAGAGAAGTATGCTAAGAGTGGAAGGAAGACGGATCAAGAGAAGGTTAAGATGATGGGCGAGACTTTGGTTGAGGCAGGGTTAGTGATGCCCATTGACTCCCACTTCTCATAGTCTTCTAAATGATTATTCTATCTTGGAATGTGAGGGGGTTGAGCAGCATCCCTAGACAAAAGGCTATTCGTAGATTGATAGAGTCTCACTCTCCAGATGTTATTTTCATTCAAGAAACTAAGCTTTCAGTTGATGAATTGGATAACTATGGACCAAAGATTTGGCCCCATGGTTGCTGGCAGGGAGTAAGTGCTCAAGGGAGATCGGGGGGTCTCGCTTGCCTCTGGAATCCTAAAAAGGTGACTCCTTTGTGGTGGATTGCGAGTAGGTCTTCCATCTCTTTTTTGGCTTCTCATTTTGAGACAAGTGAAAGGTGCTTATTCTCTAATATTTATGCTCCTAGTGATTTGGTAAGTAAATCTCATATGTGGTCCCATATTATGTTTGTTCGTTCTCTGGATCCCTTTCTTCCTGGATTGTGGCTGGAGATTTTAATGCTGTTACTAGTCTAGAGGAAAATCGGAGCGAGATTTCTTGTCTTGGTCCTTCTTCTAGTATGCTTGGACATAATATTGGTTCTTTGAATCTTATTGATGTTAAACCCAACTCTGGTATATTCACCTGGAATAAAAGAAGGAGTGGGACGAAGGCTATTTCAAAAAGGCTTGATAGGTTCTTGGTATCCTGCTATTGGATGCATAGTAGATGGTCTACCAGTTCAGAAATTCTTGATTGGAGAGGCTCTGATCACTAGCCTATTAGGCTCTTTGTCACCCCTTTCAAGACTTCCAAGAATCCCTCTTTCAAGTTTCAGCTAATGTGGTTGAGGGATCCCTCCCTACAGGATCTTATGATAGCTTGGTGGTATAAGGGTAGGCCTCCTCATGGAACTTCCATGTACACCTTCGAGAAGAGACTTTAGCATGTAAAGTTTATGCTGAAGCAGTGGAATAAACAGTGCTTTGGAAACCTGCAAGAGCATTTGAGTGATGCTCAAGCTAGGTTGGATAGTGTCACTCGCCAGATCAGGGACCTTGGCATGACTCTAGATTTGATGTCTAAAGAATCCTTAGCTCTGAAGGAAGTTGAAGAATGGGAGCTTCGGGTGGAAATATTTTGGAAGAAAAAGTCTCGGGTGGATTGGTTACAAGAGGGAGATAGAAACACTGCTTTCTTCCACAACACTGTTAAAGCCCACAGGTTTGGGAATTCTATCACTTCTCTTGTTTCTACTTCTGGAGATCAACTATGTTCCAAGGAGGCAATTGCTTCAGAGGCCATCAGATACTTCTCTCATCTCTTCTCTAAGGAGGATCTTGTTTCTTTGGAGGAGACAAGGGCTATATTAGACTGTATTCCTCATCTTTTTTCCAGCAGTATGAACAGAGATCTATTAAAACCTATTATGGTTGAGGAACTAGAGAAAGTGGTTTATGGTATGCCGAAAGGTAAAGCCCCGGGCCCAGACGGGTTTCCCATTGAATTTTTCTAGGAGTTTTGGGAGATTATTAAATTTGATCTTCTAGATGTTGTCCAGGAGTCATATCAAAACAAACAAATGATCAAGTCTATGAATGCTACCTTTCTGGCTCTAATTCCCAAGATTGATGGAGCTAACAGGTTGGATCAGTTCAGACCCATTGCTCTATGTAATGTCACGTACAAAACCATCACAAAATTAATTGCAAAAAGGTTTAAGCCTTTCCTTGCTACTCTGATTTCTGAGAACAAGGAGGTTTTGTTAGTGGGAGATAGATTCTTGATGGGGTGGTTATTGCTTCATAAGCTATTCACTCTATGACCATGTCCAACGAAAAGGCTATGTTTATTAAGCTAGACTTAGCTAAAGCGTATGACCCAGTTAGTTGGGACTTTCTAGGTCGTGTGCTTCTAGCTTTTGGATTTACTATGGAATGGGTGGATTAGGTTCTCAGCTGTGTGTCTTCTCCATCCTTTTTGGTTCTTATTAATAGAGAACCTACTGAACTATTCTCTGCTTCTCGAGGACTTTGTCAGGCGGATCCTATCTCTCCATATCTATTTATCATTATGGTAGAGGGCTTGGGCAGATTTATTAAATCTCAAGCAGATCTAGGACTTATTCAAGGGTGGAAGTGGTGCAATGATACTCCAGTTTATACGCACCTTCAATTTGTGGATGATACTGGATTGATGGGCTTAGCTACTACTAATGAGGCAAGAAACTTCAGAAAGATTTTGGACACTTATTTAAAAGCTTTTGGACAGCAAATTAATCAAAGTAAATCTTATATTTACTTCTTTAATACTCCTTAGTCGATCCAGTTCAGGATTGCTAGAATTCTCAAGTTTCAAGTTGGATCCCTCCCTTTGATCTATCTCGGAGTTCCTTTAGCTTTGGGGACTCAATAGAAAGAATATTAGCAAGGTCTTGTTGACAAATTTCATAGCAAAGTGAGTCACTGGACTCATAGGTGGCTCTCATCAGCTGGGAGGGTTACCCTGCTCAAGATTGTGATTCAGGCTCTTCCTATTTACAGGTGTTTAGTGCAAACTCCTCCCATGGGAGTCATGAAAGATTTTGATGCTTTGTAATGATAATTCCTTTGGTTGGGCAATCTCCAATCCTCTAAATGGAGCTTAGTCA